>CM038792.1:298305974-298803203 GCA_021764765.1 Vicia sativa | reverse complement strand
AAAGGCACGCATGCCAATCTAACCCTTCGGTACAAGAAGATTGAGCAGGGGCTGTCATACCCAAAATTTGCCCTCCATCTTCTCAAGACATTCCAAACATCCATACTCGAAGTTCCTCGAGGTTGATCGGACAAACCCTCTCTGAACAATCAACCCAAACTAGGGTTTGGCAATTCTCGACTCGAGATGGACTTCCAACATCTCAATGTTCATCATGCCTCCTCATATGCTTCAAAGATTCTCCATGTCAAGTTTCAAGCCTTACAAGTCAAGATTGCTCGGACAATTGCTCGGATGGTTGAAAATCGGTTGTATTGGACAAAAGTCAACTGTGGTCAACATACAGTCAAACTTCATGATTTTGGTCAACATCCTCATTTTGAAGTTACATTCATCATTTGATCAAGGGTTGATCATGATTCATCAAGAAAACTCAAGATTTGCTCAAAGTCAAACTTTCTAAATTAGGGCTTCTTTGAGAAAAGTCAACCAAACTTTGGTGAGCATAACTTCTTCATACTTTCTCAGAATTTTTCCACCACCTCTTGTTTTGAAGAAATTCAATTCTCTACAACTTCATGTCTCACAAGAATGTCCAAAAATGCTTCATTTGAGAGGTATGGATCAAAACATTCTGGTCCTTTTCAAAGTCAACAAAAGTCAACATTTTGTTTTGAAGATATATTGAGCATAGAAACTCCAATTTAGATGAGACCAAAAAGGTTGGTTAGAGGACTCTTATAGCTTTCCAAAAAGTCCAAGAACACTCAAAAACATGGAAAATTGAGCAAGATACACTATTCGAAGTTGGGCAATTTTGAATGATTGCACAAAAGGACATTTTGGTCAAAATGCAAAATTTTCCAAATGGGCCTATAATATTTTGATCCAAACTTGTTCATGACATTATTTGTGACCCATAAATGCTTGGCCATGGCAATTTTCTATTTTATAATTTATTTTGAATTTTAAACCATTTAATTCAAAATTAAATTATATAAAATATGAAAATAAGATATTTTTCAAGATGATTGGATTTTGATCAAACTTGAGGTCCAAGGAAGCCCAAAACACTTGCCAATTTCGTGATTTGCTTGCACATGGAAGGAAAATCAAATTTTCAAGAAAATTTGATTTGTTTTAAAGAAAATATTGCACATTCATTACTCAATCTTTTTCCTCTCTTTGCCATCCTAATTCACTCTATAAATACTCGACATTATGCCTGACAAGGGACACGAAACCCTAGCCCCATACCTGACCCTCACTTTGCCAAAAATTTCATAAACTTTTGAAAACAATTCTAAGTTGCAGCCACTCTCATGAAACCATTCATCCAAGCGTGCTCTAGAGGTTCGGTGAGAAGCAACTCTTGCTGAAGCCAATCCACCGAGATCGCGTTATCCCACTCTCCGGTTTGAATTTCTCTCAAAATCGATTTCATGAACTCATGCATTATTAATGTTTTCTTTGTGTTTATTTGATCTCGGGATGCATATTAGGTCGTGTTTGAACCTTTACATGTAAGCTTGAGCGTCGGAATCCATATTGCCATTGTTAGGGCATTTCAAACTATTCGATCGAACCGATTGTTACAGAGAATTTTAGGAAAACCAATATCACCATTGGATTGGAAGGTCGATTTAGGGGTAGGGTGCTAGAACTTTGATTTTGCATATTTCTCAAGTTTTCGGGTTGGAGCAATCGGAGAGAGGCAATAGGAGCTAGGGCTCGGCATCGTTTCATTGGACTCGGCGAGAGGC
Organism: Vicia sativa; assembly: GCA_021764765.1. Lineage (NCBI taxonomy): Eukaryota > Viridiplantae > Streptophyta > Magnoliopsida > Fabales > Fabaceae > Vicia > Vicia sativa. The sequence goes on along the minus strand of CM038792.1, from coordinate 298,801,440 downwards.
ATGCGTGGCGTGTCGGCGCTTCACGATTCGTTCTTTCTTTCCAAGCTGGACCCCACAGCGTCTTGACTTGGTTTGACTCACATCCGGACGTCATCATTATTCTATTGTTTCGACTTTGAACACGAAGCCACTTGTCCTAGTGGTAAGGCGCATCTTGTTGGTAGATGCTCTCAATGTCCCTGTTCGAACCTCCCAAGACCGGTTTGATTTCTTTTCACAAACTCAAACTTTTTCCATATTTTCCATATTTTCTTATTTATTTAATATTTTTCATGCATTTTAATTAATTTCCACAATTTTTCTCATGCATTAAAAATCATCAAAATATTTTTTCCTTTTGCATTTATTTTCAAAAAATACTTATTTAATTTATAAAATTAAAAAATATTGTTTTGCATGCATATTTTATTTTATTCATAATTTACCATTTAAATCAATTTTAATTAGTTTTTAATTATTAAAATGCATCAAAAAAATCCCAAAAAATTATTTTAGCATATTTATGTTATTTCCAGCCTGAAATATTTTTCTCATTCAAAAATTTGCATTTTTACTAACGTTTTTCTCTTATCCGATTTCTCTCGTATTTTCCGATTTCTCATCCTTTTACAGGTTATCTCGTTTCGGACGATTTCTTTTATCATTTTCATTTTTTCCAATAATGTAACTGTTTATGGGATGTAATAGTTTAAATTAGGCTTTTATTTTCATGAAGTTTAAATTATGTATATGCCCCAAAGCCATGTAATAGCGTAGGACATTTATCTTTCCGCATCTTTACATTCCGCATTTTAATTTCCGAACCCTATAAATTGCTAGTAACTAGGCATGTATGGAAAGACTAAAATTGGACACAACTCACTCTAATTTCAAGATATAATATCTGAAACAACACACTCTTTCACACATGCACCTTAGGGTAATTCTCTCTCGTTGCCTTACAATTCAAATATGGTCATGTCCCTCGAGCGTAGAGGTATTCTAGCACCGTTGCCTTCAAACAAATCATCATAGTCCCTTCAATACAAAGATCATAAGACCCACGATGTCGCCTCCGAATACATGATCTTGACCCTCGATTGTCGCCTCACGAAAAATGATGATAGTCCTTGAGATGTGCTAGGATACTTCCTACAGTTGCTTTCTATGACCATCGATGTCCCTTGAATGTCCATCTACATCCAGAATGGGTTACCTACCAACTAATGGTATGGATAGCGCTATTCTAAAGGAGCGTAAAATAACAAGCGACCATTTACGAGTAGGTAATAAGACTTTTAGTTGCTTGCTCTATCAAAATAATTTTACACAACACACTTTTGTCAAAGTTCAAACTCTTTTCAAAACAAAACATTTCCAAACACTTTGTATACATTCCTACATGAATCATTACAAAGTCAAAGCGAAATACCTTTTCAAAACATTTTTGTCAAACACACGAAAGCACAATTTTAAAGTGATCTAAGAGCAACTAAGAGCCGTAGATAACTACGGATGGAAAGGTGCTAATACCTTCCCTTTTCATAACCTTCTCCCTTACTCGAGAATCTAACGAAGGTCTTTTCTGTTCTTTTCACCTTCCCTTAATTGGATAAAAGAAAAGTCGGTGGCGACTCTTGCTATCCGCACATTTGCGATACAAAAACCTACAAAGTCGAGTTCACGTATTACAACCACAATCACGATTCCTCGATCGAAGGAAGACCATTAATCATGTACCTTACCGTACTAGAAGAGTCCATGGGCTGCGTGCTTGGACAGCAAGATGAAAGCGGTAAGAAGGAGCATGCCATTTACTACTTGAGTAAAAGTTCCAGTTGTGAAACTCGTTACTCCATGCTCGAGAAAACATGTTGTGCTTTGGTATGGGCTTCAAAGCGTCTTCGCGAGTACATGATCAATCACACAACTTGGTTAATCTCCAAAATGGATCCAATCAAGTATGTCTTTGAAAGCACATACTTGAGGAGAATTGCTCGATGGCGGATCTTTGTTATCTGAATATGACATTCGATACCGTGCTCAAAAGCGGTCAAAGGAAGCATTCATGATCACTTGGCTTATCGGTAGCTCAGCGAATACCAATCTCTCAAATTCGACTTCCCTGACGAGGACGTTATGTACTTAAAGATGAAAGATTGTGACGAACCGCTGCCCGAAGAAGGTCCTGATCTAGAATCTAGATGGGGCTTAATTTTTGATGGAGTAGTTAACGTTTATGGTAATGGAATTGGGCGATCATCATCACTCCGGGTTCTCATATCCGTTTTCCATGATTACTATTTGATTGCACCAACAACGCGAGAATATGAAGCTTGTATCATGGGTATTGAAGAAGCCATCGACTTAAAGATCAAGATCCTTGACATATATGGAGACTCAGCACTTGTGATCAATCAAATCAAAGACAAGTATGAAACTCATCATCTTGGTCGATTCCCTGAGATTATGCAAGGCGTTTGTTGACTTTCTTCAACAAAGTTGAGCGCATCATATCCCCGAGATCAAAACCGAATGGCGGGGCCTTGGCTACTCTATCTTCCATGTTCAAAGTCAACAATTGGAGCGATATGCCTAAGATCCGTGTCGGACGACTTGAAAGACTGCGTATGTATTTGCAACTGAAGCGGTCTTGACGATAAAGTGGTTCCACGACATCAAGTTCAAACTCGAGTACCCACTTGGGGCATCGTAAAGGATAAGCGTTTCCTTCATCAACCCAGGTTCGCATCGTCAGAACTCTTAAGAAAACCCATAAGGAGACGATCGTTCTTGAGATAATAAAACTTCTGCGAGTATTGAACGCCCGTTTCTCTCAATGTGAAAATAAACTAATCAGACATACAAAAACTCGAACCCATGATCTGCTTGATTATTTAATTAAACAAAGAAAGGGCGGAACCACGATCATCCATGAAGTACATGAAGGATCCTTTGGAACTCATTCAAATGGGATGCAATGTCCGTAAAAATCTTAAGAGCGGATACTATGGATAACGATGGAATCGATTGTAGAACATGTCAAGAGATGTCACAAGTGTCGATCTACGCAGATAAGATCCATGTGCCTCCGACTCCACTCAACGTTCTCTCCTCTCCGTGGCCTTTCTCCATGTGGGCATCGACATGATAGGGATGATTGAACCAAAAGCGTCAACGGACATCGCTTCATTCTAGTGGCTATTGATTACTTCACCAAATGGGTCGGGCATCTTACGCCAACGTCACAAGACAAGTGGTTGTGAGGTTCATCAAGAACAACCTCATTTGCGATATGGAGTTCCAAGTAAGATCATTACGATAATGGATCAAACTTGAACAACAAAATGATGAAAACTGTGGAGAATTCAAGATCGAGCATCATAACTCATCTCCTTACCGGCCAAAGATGAACGGCGTTGTTGAAGCTGCCAAGAAGAACATAAAAAAGATTGTCCAGAAAATGGTCATCACTTTCAAAGATTGGCACGAAATGCTGCCATTTGCTCTGCATGGGTATCGTTGAGACGCACTTCAATGAGGGCAACTCCTTTTCTCTAGTATACGGCATGGGCGGTGCTCCCGAGAAGTTGAGATCCCATCAATGAGAGTTCTCATGGAAACTAAACTATCTGAGGCCGAATGGTGTCAAAGCAGATACGATCAACTGAACTTAATCGAAGAAAAGCGCCTGACCGCTCTGTGTTATGGACAACTATATCAAAGAAGGATGAAGAAAGCTTTTGACAAAAGGTCCGACCTCGTGAATTCGAGAAGGACCTCGTGCTTAAAAAGATTCATCTTTTCAACCGATTCTAGGGGCAAATGGACTCCTAATTACGAAGGCCCATACATCAAAAGCTCAGCGGTGCTACGACTCACAACCGGGACGGTGATGAACTCCGCATCCCGTGAATCTTGATGCGTTCAAGAAATACTTTTCTAAAAACAAAAGAACAACTCGATAAGTCGAAAACTCGAAAAGGCGACTTAGGCAAAGCGTCTCGATGGACCGAAAACCAAAAGCGGTCGGGCAAAATTAGAGACAATAAGCGAAATTATCTGATAGATTGAAAACACGAAAAGGCAATCTAGGCAAAATAAGGATACAAAATTGACAAAGTAATCGCAATCATCCGTGACGTCAATCAAGAATCTTCCATCAACGGATCTTCAATCAACTCTTCTGAAGCAACAAGCACAGTTGGAATTCAAAGTTGTTAGGGATAATAGCGGTTATTTGCTTTCAATGTAGCCTTTTCCCAATAAATTATCATTTCCAACTCTTGTAAATAGCTCATGGAATCACGCCTTTGGCTGATTACCATTCTATCAATAAATTTGAGCCTTGTGCCTTTTTGTTTGCAATTCTTGCTTTATTCTGTTTTGCAAAATAACGCTTTTTATTATGAAAATCACTTTTGAAAAAAAAAAGTTTTAAATGAATTTTACTTCAAAATTTTGAAATAAAGCGAAATGTTCCTTTGAACTATGAACACAGAAGAAACTTCAACAGTTTTCTCCATAAGTGTTTCGATCTCCGAAAAATAGAACAACTGCTACGGAAGTTTTCTTCTCCTCAACAGAGATTATCAAAGGACGGTATTCTTATCCAAAAAGAATTTCCAACAAAGTTGCCAATGAAATGCCTTTTTCAGAAAGTTTAAAGCATGCAACTCAAATTCATCATCAGTGAACATCTACACCATTGCTGCAGATTTTGCTAAGTATTTGTTTGAACTGTGACGTGGTCCTTTTCCCAAATACCTCTTTTGTTGTCTTGTCAAGTATTGTCAGCATGCATATGACATTCATAACATTCATCATTCATACATAATAGCATCATTAATGCATTCCTGCATTTCTCAACGTTTGTTTTCATATCACTGGTTTGGATTGAATTTACTCATGTGAGTATGTCATATCTCCAGTAGATTATCAAGCGATACATCTTTCTCTATCCTAATCCCTAGCTGAGATCATTCTTTATCGGGAACAAAGTCTTGATTGACCGTTTCTTTCCAGTTCATTCCTGGATAGAATCTCGTCTCTAACCAACAAAACAATAAGCAATAGTCTCGTCATCCGAGCTGCTTATTTCCTTTTCATCTTTAAACTTGTCATAAAAAGATTGTTCTTCTCAACAAATTCAAATCATGACAGTTCAAAAATTTCCATAGTTGTCTTTCTGTCTAAAAGAAAACATGTGTCTTTCAATCAAAATGCCCGCATTTTCTCAAGAGAGAGATCCTCGGCAAGATTGCATCCGTGAAAATAAGAACTCATTTGAGATCTGTTTTCATCATTAAATGCTATTCACAAGGCTGAATACTCAGTAATATATCTCAGGATTTACCTTGTTATAGTTATCACTTTGCTGATAATTGGTAATATCTTCAAGAAACTCATTTGAGATCTGTTTTCATCATTTGTTTGTTATTCACGAGGCTGAATACTCAAAAAATTTCAAATATTTACCTTGTTATAGTTATCACTTTGCTGATAATTGGTAATATCTTCAGAACTCATTACCATAAACTATCACAAGGCTGATAATTGGTAATATCATCTTCATTTACCTTAAACATTGTCACAAGGCTGACAAAAGGTAATCTCTTTGTTTCCCAAAGCGAAACAAATATTCACATGTTTTGTGAATCTCTTTTTTCCCTAGCGAGACATATTGCATGTTTCCCAACAAACAGGATCCTCTTTTTCTTAAACAGATCGAGTCATCCTCACAAATTTTTCACCATGTCATTTCTTTGATATCATCTGGGTGAAACCTTTTACAATCATTTTGCATCATCCGCATTTTTTGGTATCTTAGGTCCAAAATTTGCGTATTCTGATATTTAAGTCTCTTCACACCTATCAAAATGAAGATATTCATCTTCATATCTCAGGTTAAAGAAACTTAAATAGGGGCATCTGTCATACCCCAATTTTTGACCTAATATACCACCTTACATTTGCATCATTGCATCACTAACAGTTCAGAACAGAATTAATCGGGTGTAGCTTCTACAGGTCAAAATTAGGGTTTCATCAATTTTTCATCTAATTCAAGAGGTGAGCAATTAGGGTTTGAGTTTCCCTCACCTCATTTGATCTATCTTTATCAAATCATCAACCTCTGATCTTCAGATATCCAACTTTTCTCATTGATCTATCAAGGATCGACCAATTAGGGTTTTGGTCGAGGATGAGTAATCTCTGATTTTCTGATCAATGGATGACTTTTTTGATTGGAGATTGATCTTCATATCTTAGATACAATATGTTGACCTAATTTCTGGATTCAAAACATCACAGAAGTCCACAGGATTCATCAGTCAATTTCTGAAACATCTGATGAAATTTCATCTGCACAGAAAAGTCAAACTTTGACTTTTGGTCAACTTTTTCAAAACAAAACTTTTTCCATCATCAAAATACTTCAAATGATCCATCATGATCATAAAAATCAAGAAATTTGAAAAGTCAACAAAAGTCAAAATTTTCAACACTTAGAAAAAGTTTCAAGTGTTAAAATTTTGTACTTTTTCCAAACTTCATGGCATTTTTCACATAGTTCCACTTTGAATTGAAAAAAAATCAAAACATGAAAGTTGTAGCCCTTGAAACAAGCTTTCCAAAATTTCCAAGAACTCTCAAATCCATGAAGTCTAGCCATACTTTTGAATTTGAAACTTAGAGCTCCAAAATACATAATTTTCAAGTACAAACTTTGAAATTATAGGTCATTTTGAGTTTCTTTCTTTCTAGAAGCATGCCACCTTGCCAATTGAGGATTAGAGCTGATAAATATCAAGGAGAGAGTAATTGTAAAGAGATAGGATCAAGGTAAGAACTAACCATGGTTAAAAGGAAGTTTCCTTTTGCATTTAATGCAAAAATGACTTCCTTGCCCTCTAAGGCAAGTTGAAATTACCAAGGCCAAACTTTCTCACTTATTTTTCAGAACTCATGGCCTATAAATAGAGGTCTTATTTTCAATTTCAAACCACACCAAAGCCATGCAAGTACATGCTTTCATTCTTCTTTCTTAAAATTCAAGAATCATAGTTCAAATTGAGAAAACTTGCATTTTTGAAAACTTGTGAAAACTTTAAGTAATTTGGTGTCTAACATGTTCTAATACCAATATGAAACTTGTTTGAAACATAAAATCAACACAACCAAGCTGAAAACAGATTTTGCATTCTATGTACATAAGCTTAAAACCGCCTTAGAATTCGAATCCATAGTTTGTCTCGAGCAACTTGAGTTTTGATCATCCAAACATCATCAACATACATCATAGACATGATGCGGACCATTAACAATAATCATAACACTTCTAATCCGAATTCAAAGTTTCTCCTTGAGCTTGTGCAGTTGACTTGGTCGAGCAATCCAAGCAAACTCATGATGTGTGCACCATCCTCACACCTTCCATAAAGGCCGTTGGTGCTCAAGCAATCACAAAATTCAACTGAAACGCTCGAACAGATTCGATTCCAGCTTCAACAGTAAGAAACTCAAACTCGAACTCTATGATTCTTTGATTCAAAAAAAAACTCTTGGCCATTTGTTTTCACTATCCACGATCATTAACCCTCGATCAATTGAACAATTCATCAACCATACATGATTTCAATTAGATTTTTCGTTTTAGGGTTCTTCGTGTTCTTGAAATTCAATCATGTTAAACCAAAAATAAATGAAATTAACCACGCCATCGTGTTCCTTGTTAAATTTCGGTCAAGTTTGATGTTTACATCATGTTTTCATTGAGAAACAAGAAATCTATGGATTGAAGGATCGGGAAGAAGAACAAGGCAGCGCTTTTTGAATTCAAAATATCGTTTAAAATATATTTAATGGTTTAAACACAATACACGGATGTATTCCCCATTTGCCACTCACTCTTAAGTCATTATACCATGCTTGCCTAACAGGTCCGGGTTCAAGCACCTTGGGACCATTTTTTACAAACTTTTGTAATTTTTCATACTTTTGCAAAACTTTGACTTTTCAAAACCCAATCAAAACTCCTCATTTTGAGGTGATTTTTTGTACACTTGTCAATTAATGTATCTATTTTATGATAGTGCAAAATTTTCAAAAAACTTTCATCCGACTATATTTTGATCGAGCCGAAAACAGTACTTTTGAGTACTTTCAAAGCACCTTTAAAGGTAAATTTTCAAACTTTCAAGCCGATTCTTTTCAAAACTTTTCACAAATAAACTTCACATTTCAAAAACATTTTCAAATAACATTCTTCAAAACTTTTCATCAAACTTGCATCTTTTCCATGATCGATCCGATTAAACGATAAAACCGATCGTTTCTCTCGTTTTCTTAACCGATCATGGGCCTCCTTATGTAAGTCCCAACATTCTTTATGTACATACATATTTTCCTTGTACATATCAAATTCTTTTCATATACATACAAAATTTTACTAAATAATACGATACCTCTGTAAATACTCAAACACGGATAAACTTGATCGTTTGTTTCTGTTTAAATATATACATTGAATACCATTGGTAAAAGGAGCATTATTCCCTGTGAAACTGCTTTTAAACCAATGGGCCACCCTTATGGTGTAAGTCCCAACCCTCCTATGTACATTCACATCCTCCTGTACATAAATACTCGTTCGTGTACATATTTACTTCCTTGTACACATTCAAACTTGTAAATAATCAAGTTGCGCTCGTTTTAAACGTTTGTTTCACATACACTTGTTTACATTTCCTTCATAAACTCTTGTAAATAAACTTTACATGCATCTGTTTATATTTCCTTCATAAACTCCTGTGGATACATATCACACACACACACTTGTTTATATAACTGTCTAGTTATAACATAACAACTAGTCTAACCAATAGGTTCCCCACAGTTTAGCCTCCTCTTGGGCTTTATGCAAGACAACTCATCCCCACAGAGTTAGCCTCCTCTTGGGCTTTGTACAAGGTAACTCATTCATCTGAGTTTAGCCTCCTCTTAGGCTTCATATAAGACAACACTCCCCTGTTGAGTCGACCTCTTGGGCCGTTCAAAGAACTCCTCATTGAGTTTAGCCTTCTCTTGGGCATCATACAAAGAAAGAGACCAGGAAATCTCTTAACAGCCTCCTATTGGGCTTCCAATACAAAGAATCACCCGCGCTAGGATAGAACCCAGAGAGTATAATTTCCCGGTGAAATTGCTCTTAATTCTAAAAGGATGGTTTCCCGGTGAAATCCTTTTAAATCCAAAGCTAGCCATACCATATAGCTTCCTCTTGAGCTTCTACAAGGACCCTCGATGACCTCTCTGAATGTCTCCTCTTGGGCTTACAATACAAGGACCCATGGGCTTAAAAGCATCCCTTAATCCAATCAATTTCTCCTAGAGATTTAGGCGTTTATCATCTCTATGGAAGAAGTATCTCATCTATCACATCACATACAATCAAAAACTTTTTCAAACTCTTTTCAAACAAAACATCTCTTAATCTTAAGTGGTAACGCTTGTACACTCAAGCAAAACACCCAATGCTTACATAAAAGATTCACTTTTTCAAACATCTTTCTTAAACATGTAAGTGGTAACGCTTGTACACTCAAGCAAAACACCGATAACTTGCGATGAAAGATTCAATCATTCAAACTTTTCAAAAATGTATGTGATGAAATAGATTAGATACATTTTTTCATTAAGATGACATTCGTCTTTGTCTCTTATTAACATCCCGTTGCTTCCACTAGCATAAGTGGGAACTACGATTGCTCTGACTTTCTCAACATCCTTTTGAGAATACGTAGGCACAAGGTTTCATCCTTGCCGAGCAAATTTCTTTCTCCCTCAAACCAAACAAACCATAGATCCCTTTAGATCCGAGCTACAAATGCTCTGATTCCCACTAAGGGATATGTATGCAGAAGATCCAAAGATCTTAGCGAGCACAATAATAACAAACACTAGGATCCCACATAATCTATCCTTCTTGAAACCCCAAAGGAGAAACTTTCCCAATCATAGAAATAGCAATTAAAACACACACAAACATATCAAACGTATTCATATATAAAGCTATAGATAACTATATATATTTAGGGTGTTCCATCTATTCCCTTTATATAACAAACCCCCTTACCCAGAATACTCCCCAATGCGTTGCGTCTAGTTTGCGCTAGTCGTTACGCACATCAAAATCAATTGAGGGTATTAACAACTTTCCCCTTTTTCATAATCATTAAATCATCTTTTCTTGTGTTGAAAATAATAAAGCTTGATGCTCGCGGCATCTTTATAAACAAATCAAAAGAGTAAATCGTTTCGAGCCAGAGAATCTGAATTCTGATTCAATTCTCTAGCACGACACTTTTTAACGTGAACAGTTACTAATGTCCTCAAGGTATAAATTCCTATATTACCTATTATTGTATCATGCCTACCACTAAGTATTTCATAACTTCAATTGATCCATTCTAATTACTATCTCCTATATTCATTACTGCAAATAATTTCTACTAACGGTTCTCAATATTAACGGTCTGCTATATCTGCTAAATATGCTAACTTGCTTCTGTAATTTAAATTCTTACTAACTATTAGATCCTTTTGCTAATTGATTCCTATCATATATTAGGATTAATTCTTATAATTATTAAAAAATACATATACTACTTACTTTTTCACTATATTTCAAAAGCATCTAGATAACAGTTTCAATTATGACTAATAGCATTTGTCATAAGATCACCTAGTATTATATGTATATTACTCATGGTTTTCTACTGTACTAAATATATGGAACTTATCAATTCATTGTATGGAAAACATTTATATGACCTTATGTATAAAAATAATTTTAATACAGGAGAAATAATAGTTAGGTATCACTCTCCCTTGCCTTGCACATGCCATTCGGCTGGGATTTCCTCACCATTACCCTTATCATCGTACAATCATAAATTTCATGACCGCGACATATTTTCATACACAACAACGACAACCTGATATACCCCAAAATTTTCCCTCCTACTTCTCAAGACAATCCACAACTCCATACTCAAGGATTTCACAAGGGTTGACCAGACAAACCCTCTCCTAAGCAATCAATCCAAACTAGGGTTTTGCTCTTCTCAAGTCAAGATGGACTTCCAAGAATTCAAGTGGTCATCATACCTCATTATATGCATCAAGGGATCACCATATCATGTTTCAAGCCTTACAAGTCAAAATTGCTCATCCAATTGCTTAGATGGTTGAAAATCAGCTATATTGGACAAAAAGTCAATTGTGGTCAACATGCAGTCAAACTTCATAATTTTTGGTCAACACCAATATTTTGAAGTAATATTCATAATTTGGTCAAGGGTTGATCATGATTCATCAAGAAAAGTCAAGATTTGATCAAAGGTCAAAGTTTCCAAATTAGGGTTTTTCAGACAAAAGTCAACAGAACTTTAACTAGGCATAACTTTCACATGCTTTAACAGAAATTTTTCCACAAAATCTCATCTTAAAGAGAATTCAATTCTCTACAACTTCATGTCTCACAAGCTTGGGCTAGAAATGATTCATTTGGAAGTTATGGATCAAAACATTACAGGTCCTTTTAAAAGTCAACAAAAAGTCATCTTTTTGCAATGAATTGTTCGTGAGCATGGAAACTTCAATGAGGATGAAACCCAAAGGGATGTTTAGAATACATCTTGAGCTTTCTAAAAAGTCAAAGAACACCCAAAAATGTTAAAAATTGAGCAAGATACAAGTTGTGTAAGTTGAGCATTTTTGGGGAGGTGCATAAAGGAAAATACTTGACAAATGCAAATATTTTTCAAATTGGCTTATAATTTTATGATTCAAACTGGATCTTAACATTATCAAGAGCCTCTAAGTCCCGTTACACGACCTCCTTCCATTTATTTTATTTATTTTTGAATTAAATCATTAAAATTCAATTTTAATTAAAATAAAATGTTAAGACAAGGTACAAGGCGTGTAGGCTTGATGCCCGAGTTTCTTGAGGTCCAAGGAAGGTTGTGCAAGCTGTCAAAAACGCATGGATGTGTTTAATACAAGATTGAGCCAAATTTGGAAGATTTTGATAAGATTTTTCAATCAAATATTCTCCATTGAAAGAATATATTTTCTCTTAAAGTCTTGACCTATTTCCACTCCTCTATATATACTTAACACAACCACAAGCCAAGGGAACAGATTTCTAGCCTCAGACAGCAACCCTAAAATTCTCAAAAATTCCAAGAAGTTGGCAAATTCATATTCTACTTTCCAGCCACTTTCATGTCACTTTCGAGCACTCCATCGTGCTCCTGGGGTAAGTTTGAGTAAGTAGGCATCATTATACATGACCATAACACGTTGAAACATGCCATACATACATCTCCGATTGCATTTCTTTTATGAATTCGTATTTTATTTTTGAACGTGATTTGCTTGCAACTAACGATTCTAATGTGTTTTTGGCATGTTATACAGGAGATCTGGGCAGTCGTTTGAAGCTTTTCATGGCTTAATCATTAGTTGCCATTGTTAGGGCACAAACTGGAGAAGCTTCATATCCATAGTTCTAGGCCATTTCAGAACAAACTAACGTCACCAATCGATTCGTAGCCCTTGAATTAGAAGAATAGGGTACCCTTGTTGCATTCATAGTTTATTTTGCAGGTTGATGGTTCAGGACGGTCGGAAAAGACAACCGGAAGTCACCTCTGGTGCCTTTGACTTTGGGTCAACCAGTGAGGAAAAGAAGAACCACACGTATGTTAATCCATGTAATATAATTGATGGATGTATCACCGCCCCATCGGTTCACCTTATGCGCACTAAGTCATTCCCTTATAAAGGCATGGGTTTGAACCCTGCCTTTTGCCAAATTTTCCTAATATTTTTCTGATTTTCAGGTTCCAGAAGCACTGTCTCCAGAAGCTCCAGCTTCTGGACCCTCAGAAGCACTATCTCCAGAAGCTACTGCTTCTGGATTCCCTCAGAAGTATCACCTCCAGAAGCTCCAGCTTCTGGATGCCCTCAAAAGTATCACCTCCAGAAGCTCTACCTTCTGGATGCCCTCAGAAGAATCACCTCCAGAAGCTCCAGCTTCCGGATGCCCAGGAGTGCCACCCACAGAAGGAACAACTTTCGTGCCAGCCTCCAGAAGCTCTGAAAAAAAGGTTTCTGTCAAAGCTTCTGACAGAGGTTCCCTTCAGAAGCTTTGACAGAAACCTTTTTTTTTTTCTGCTGATTATTTTTATTTTTCTATTTTTTTTAATTATTTCAATTAATTAATTAATTAGTAATTAGGTTAAACAATTATCTTAATTAGGATTAATTTCACAATTAATTTTCTTTTTTCTATTTTTTCTTAATTAAATTAATTTAATTAGTTTAATTTAGGTTAATCATTTAATTTAAATTAAATTTCTTTTACTAATTAAAATCAATTAGAATTAGGGTTTCCGATTCACCCGATTTTCACTTAGTAATTAGGTTAACTGAAATCAAATTTTTTTTACTAACCTAAAACTTTTTACTAACTATTCTTCAAGCCTCTCCCAATTCTATTTTTCGTTCGATTATCTACTTTCGCATATTATTGTAATTGCTTCGAGGATATATAATTTTTCGTGCGTGTTCCTTTTATCATTATGTATCTACTTATGGGATGTAATAGATAATTAGGACATTTAATTTCCGCACTCCTCAATTATGTAACTGCCCCAAATTCGTATAATAGCGTAGTACATTTACTTTTCGCACTTTACATTTCCACAATTTGTTTTCCGCACCTATTAACTGCTAGTAACTAGGCGTGTATGACAAGATAAAAATAAACTTAGATCGCCCTAATTCAAGATAAAATATCTGAATACAACACACTTTCTTCACACATGCATCCACCTTAGGGTATCCTCTCTTGTTGCCTTTCGAATAATGGTCATGTCACTCGAACGTAGGGATATCTTAGCTAAGACGCTTATAAATATATCATCATAGTCCCTTGAATTAAAGATCATAGTCCTCGATGATCCTCAATGTTGCCTACTGAATATATGATCTAGTCCCTCGGTTGTTGCCAGCGAAAAATGATGATCGTCCCTACGAATATGCTAAGATATCATTACGAGTTGCCTTCTATGACCATCCGATGTCCCTCCAAATTTCCCTTTACATCCAACGAATATGGTCACCCACCAACTAATGGTATGGATAGCCTTATTCTAAAGGAAAGCAAAATAACACGCTTGACCGTTACGAGTAGGTAATAAGTCTCTTTGCTTGCTCAAAATACTTTTCACCTCACACTTTCAAAACTTTTCAAAATACTTTGTATACATTCCGGTGTGAATCATTACTGAGTCCTTTTCCAAAACAAAACATTTCCAAACACTTCGTATACATTTCAGTGTGAATCATTACGTAGTCAAAGCAAAATGCCTTTTCAAAAATCTTTTCATACACACACAAAAGCAATTAAAGTGAGCTAAGCAATTAAGAGCCCGTAGATAACTACGGATGGAAAGGTGTTAATACCTTCCCTTTTCATAACCACCTCCTTACTCGAGAATCTAACGAAGGTCTTTTCGTGTTCTTTTCACCTTCCCTTAATTGGATAAAAGAAAAGTCGGTGGTGACTCTTGATATCCACAACATTTGCGACCAAGCATAAAACAAACAAGTCGTTCTCCACCGTATTACATAACCCATTAGACCAATATTTGCAACAAAAGCCAACACAACAACAACCGTTAAAATCAATCGATTTACTAAACCAACACATCATAGGAAACAATAATTCATTCATGGAAAATTCATACGACCCAAAATCCCACATATCAATCATCATACAATTGATTATATAAGTCGAACCACACCCCTACCTTGGATTGGCGGTCTCTCTAATTTCCGTTCGAATTCCGGCTTGGTTTTCCGGTCTGCAAATTTCTTCCTGACGGATAATTCCCCAACCTTGCACTCCTTCCTCTTTTCCTCACGTACAACATTCTCTTCTTCTAAACAAAACCAATTTTTTCTTATTCCACTTAATTTATAATAATACTCAATATTAATAATAATAATAATAATAATAATAATACTATTATTCTCAATATTATTTTGGGTTCAATACTACACCGCCTTTAATACTACTTCTAACACAAAATAGATCCAGCTAAATAACTTATTAATCTATACTTATTTCTAATATTATTTCCAATAATATTCTACAACTAAAACTAATTCATCACTAAATTAATTCCAACTTCCCATAATCCACTTAATCAATTTGGCTATAATTTAATTAAATAATTAATTAAATTTTCTCTTTCTCCCACTTAGAATATTTTCGTCCTCGAATATTTACCGACACAACCATTCTAACACTACATTTACATCTATTACTTCAATCCAACAACTCAATCACAGCTTAAATCCAATACTTATACTTCAATCTCCCAATTACCCTCGCAACATAATCGTTACTATTCTCCAACCATTCTTTTCCAAGGCATTCCAACTTGTTAAACAACCAAAATCTTAAATCGTACCTTGATTCGAGAAACAACAAAGCTCAACAATACTTACGTAGCCTCTGAGCATACAAAACTAACATCTCACGACCGAACACATCCGAGAAGTGAAGCTTCTCCCCCACTTAGCTTCAACTAACTCCTGCAACAACAATCAGAAACCAACAAGTACCGACAGTGTTCCACACACTTGTCGCGTACAAAGGAAGTAAACAACAATAGACAACACTGGCTGGACAGACCGACCTGCTCTGATACCACTATTGTAACACCCCAAATCTACCCATCGAATATTATTCAAATCAGAGTATGGAAAAGATAATCAGACAAGGGATGTCACAATTTATTCGCAAAATAACATGCATTTAGTCACAACTATACATATACATAACACTTAGATCATTGATGAACTTATAACAACACTTTTCAGTTAATTCAGTTAATCAATCTAAACCGCAGAATCATAATTCTTCAATAATAACCATAATACATATTTTATTCAACCTCAAAATATTTCACAATATTATTAACATTATTTAACTTCACTTAGCATAATTATTCAACTAAACCAACTTCGAGAATCAACATTATCAAGTATTCACATTAATCATAAACTTCAACAATTTAAGCAGCGATAACAAATTAAGAAAACAATGTTCACCCCGAGTGTTACGTGTCGAGCAATTGACAGCGACTTGTATAACTGCAACTAACTCTTCACACTTGGATACCTGCACGTTACCAGTATAAAGGCAATGCGAACAAATAGGAAGGGTGAGATATCGAAAAATATAAGCAAAAGTGAAATTCACAGCGCAGATCGTGATGTCACGAGAATGTTATGACACACTATCTGACACTCTATTAACAATTCACACAATAAATTTAAACAGCAGTAAAGAACACAATAAATTGTTTACCCAGTTCAGTGTCTAACTACACCTACATCTGGGGGCTACCAAGCCAGGGAGGAAATTCACTATTAGTAGAATTAATTCAGGAATAAACCAACCAGTTTATCTCCTTCACTTAAAACCTACCCAATGCAACTTCAATCTAAGTCCTACTTAGACCTAAGTTCCTACTCACTCCCCCTCAATCACAGCAGTGATATCAACCTATTGATTAATTGAATTGTGAAGACACACTTCAATAAACTATCTTGATTTTGCTTCAAAGCTTTAATCAAGAGACAAACACTCGTGCTTCAAAGCTTTGAGTGATAAACTACCCTTACAAACAAATCCTAGTCCAAGGCCCTTATCAATTGATAATTGCTTGGCTCACAAGAGAAACTAGAATTACACAAATAACAACCTGCTAAATCTTCAATAAATTCCAGAGGCGCAACAGCAGTGTAAGGGTTCTATTCCTTTTATAGAAGCAGTCCTGAAACTTCAGTTTTGGGCTTCCTTAAAGATAGCTAGGGTTCACTTAATTAATCCTAAAAACTTGGTCTTATCAACAACCAATTTAGGTTTAACTAAGATTAACCTAACAGCCACGTGAGCATACAATCTAATAACATACAAACATAATACAGCAGCTCAACAAACTTCCTGAAAAATCTCAGGAAAAATAGATTCTGCAGAACAGAATGTCACACTGAATGTCATAACATCTGTTATGACATCAGACTATTTTCTGCAGAATTCCAGCACAGCTTTTATCTTCCAGTTCTGAGTTGTACTTTAAACATCCTTGTCAAGTAGGATTTATCTTCAATCTCTGAATGTCATGACATTTATCAAGACATTGCCATAGCCTAGTTTTACCAAAAGTAATGCCAACTTAAAACACTAACAAACTCCCCTTTGGCACATTTTGGCTAAAACTACTTAAATCATCAGTACCTATGCGTGAGAAGACAAACTAGTTCTAAGTTTAAAGAAACCAAAACCTAGAAGATAAATTCTACCCATACAAAATTCCCAATTTCCCACAATTGCCCACACAAAAATTCCATACGGTTTCCCAAATTTCCCAATGCCACGTCACACAGGTTCTCCCCTTTAGCCACAATGGGGCCAAAGGAATCAATACAGGTGCCCCAAACTTTCAATATATAATTAAGTACCAGCATTGTTAAATGTTTACAATTCTGTCAACAAACATTACAATCATCCAAACTCAAAAACAGGGAAATGCAGAATAAGGAACAAGAAACAAGAGACAACAAAACAAAAGCACCAAAGCACAGGATTGCAACTTAAGTTTTTTCCTCTCGAGAAGAAGCACTGTGGAAAGAAGCATCTTCAGAACCTTCTTCAGCAGCAGTTGCTTGATCAGCATCAGCATCTTCATCCATATTTGCAGCAGAATCATCACCAATAAGCCCTTCATCCTCAACCTTTGTGTCTTTCTCCTTTTCAAGTGTAGAGATCAGTTCTTCTAGACTTTGCTTTCTTGCTTCAAGCTCCTTACAAGTTGCTTTTAGCACAGCAATGACATTTGCCTTCTAAGAATTTTCTTTGACAGTTGATGTCTCAGCAGATGTCATGACAATATCTGGGACATGTTTGCCTTGAAAGAGCTTGTAATGAAAACCAAGAGCGGGCCTTTTGCGGTTGCATCTCTTTCGGCTAGGATATCGGAAATTGGTCGATAATTCCACACAAGGGAGGAAAGGCTATTGGTCCTTTGATAGCATAGCTTCGGCATGCTTGAGGCCTTAAATATATAGGATCCATAGTCAAATTTGCTTTGAGTGCCTCTCGATATATGAATCTTCGATCCAACGAGATGGTTGATTTGTGATTGGTTGGAACCCAATTAGCAGCACCTATCTTATGCAGGATGGCAAATTTGACACTCAACTTACTTGCTGAGAGTTTTCCCTTCAGAGGCCATTGCCTCACTTGTTTGGCAGTGATGGTTTGACAGATCTTGTTGTCAGTTTCCTCCAGCTCTGGTTGAGCATCATCAGATCTCCTTAGGAATCTGTTGATCACACTTGGAGAAAATCTTACTTTCCTCCCCCTCACATATACAGTCTTGTAGTCAGTAGAGCTCCCATCGCCACAGCCACTTGACAGGTTGCCTATAAACTCTTTTACCAAAACTTCATAACAGTTTGAGAAACTCACAACTGTTTTCATTAGGCCAGCCTCCTTAATCAAATCAACTATTTCCTTGCACTCAAGTGCACTTTTATTCAACTCTCTTTCTAGAGACACCCTCTTTAAGCAAACATACTTCCATCTTCCAGCATTCTCAGGATGATGGAATGAAATGTTATCAATGGCCACTTCAGGCACCTTGGGCAGTTTCCCAAGAGTTGGCTTCTTTCTTGGATGAATGTCTGTGACATTCTCCTCAACATCAAAACCAGAGTCTTGATCTGACTCTGAAGGTTCAGGTTCCTTCCTCTTTTTCACAATTGGTGTTCTCTTTGGTCTAGAGCCACCACCAACAGTTTTAACTCTACATTTCTTTGTAGAGGTCCGATATTGATTCTTCTCATTTATACACATCTTCAACACCATTTTCTTTAACGGGCTCGGAGAGCCTGTTTTCCCTTCCTTCTCATCATCCTCTTTGCAATGCTTGGATTTACACTTGCAATGAGGTCATTGTCTGAGAACACTTCATCCAAATCAATGACAGGAGGTTCAGTTAAATGTTGAATCTTGAGCGGAGACTTTTCAAGATTATCACCGCTTGGTTTTCTGGTCTCTTCTAAGATACTATCGAAATGTATTGACGAGGGTTTTATCGAAGCACACTTAGTTGGGGATTCCTCAAGAATACCATCAGAGATCACATCTTCATCAACAGCAGGAGTTTCATTACAAGCATCATCAATACTCACTTCAGAATCTTTAACTGAAGGATCAACAGCATTCTTGACAGGAGAATCAACATGATCACGGATGTCTTGACATTCTGGTGACATCGGCTCAACTAAACTAGGGCTAGCGGACTTTTGGTTTAGAGGACGGATACCCAGTGCAGTTGGTTTTCATTGAGGATTCTAGTGCACAGACCTAGACCCCTCTTTGTTTGCTATTTTTGGGGTTACAGAAGAGGATGGTAAAGAAGTCTTACCAGAAGGTGATGCTTGTGACCTTCGAGCATTCCTTGTCGATTTCTTGACTTTCTCGGTCTATTGCAGTGGAGTAATCCTCGAGATTCAACATGCATGGCTTCATTTGCCTAATCTCACCATGGCGGAGATGAAGAACCGAATTCTTGAGATGATGACGAAGATGAAGACATATTTTGCTGAAGAGTTTTGAAGAAATGGGAACGAGAATGGCAGAGAGTTTGAAAGTTTCTTTTGGATGAAGAAAATATGATACTTTCAAATGAAGAAACTATTATATGAGGGAGTCTCTTCCTATTCTTGGACCTTTTAAAAATAAGATGAAAATAATTAAATGACCCACTTATAAATAATTGAAGTAAAAGGTCCCTTCCATTCCTTGTTGTAGGCACAGTTAATTGCTACAACTCCTCATATTGACAAATACGCAATTTGCCCCTTAAAGTCTTAAACTGACTAGCCTCAAGAACTTTAGTAAAAATGTCACAGTACAATGTCATGACATCCTGTATGACATTGTACTCAGTCAGCATCTGCTTTATCCAGATCATCTGAGAGCAATTGCTACTAACTGCTATGTATTGACCTCGGCGATTATGCGGAACAGGTTTTGCTTCTTTGAACCAAGAAACAAGATTGTTTCTCAGAAGAAACATCCTTCAAAGAGCTTTTACACAAGCTTTGATCAACCTTTTCTCCACATGTGTTCTTGGGCAACTTCAAATGTGTAGGAGCAGGAGTCCTTTTATGGCTGGCATTCTTCATTTCAAACTTCTTGACGCTGTTCCTTGCACACTTGCTCTATGAAAGAAGTGTTGAGTCTTCCATCTGTGTGACTTGCAGTCCAAGAAAACAAATCAACTCTCCCATGAGGCTCATTCCAGATTCAGCATGCATTTGGTTGGCAAAATGTCTCACCATTGTGTCTGACATTCCTCCAAATACTATGTTATTAACATAAATTTGAGCCACCATAATCTTTCCTCCTTCATTCTTGACAAAGAGGGTTTTATCCAAGGCTCCTCTCCTATATCCTTTGTCAGTAAGGAGCTTGGTTGGCCTTTCATACCAGATCCCTAGTAGCTTGCTTCAGCACTTTAGAAGTGGTCAGATGTCTAGACATTGAGTATGACATTCTGGTTTCCTGTCCAGTCTCATACTTACCATAGATTCTCCCTTCATCAATGTGAAGTCTTGGTATCCTTCTGACTCCCTCCATGGAACTGATCCTTTTCATTCCTCTGAGTTGTAAATGACCAAGTTCTTTGTGCCACAATTTTACTTCCTCTTCATCTTTGTCTGTAGAGCACACAGAAGACAGAGTGGTGTTCTCAGATTCCCACATGTAGCAGTTGTCCTTTGATCTGACTCCCTCTCATAATCACTTCTTGTTCATCATTGATTACAAGACATTCAGACTTAGTGAAGTTGACTGTGAATCCCATATCACATAGCTGACTTATGCTAATGAGATTAGCAGTCAAACCTTTTACCAGCAACACCCCATTTAGGTTTGGAACTCCATACCAGTTTGAGTTTCCAACACCTTTGATTTCTCCTTTAGCTCCATCTCCAAAGGTAACAAAACTGGTAGAATGAGGTTTGACATCATTAAGAAGATTTCTGTCTCCAGTCATATGCTTAGAACACCCACTGTCAAAGTACCAATCTACCTTGGCAGACACTCTAAGAGAAGTGTGAGCTATCAGAGCTGCAGTCTTCTTCTTCCACTGTTGAGTGTATGATACCTTGTTGGTCTTATGCTTCACATAAGGAACTTGATCAGGATATCCATGTAGTCTAAAACAAAAAGGTTTTATGTGACCAAACCTTCCACAATAATGACATCTCCATCTTTGAAACTTTTTGTTCATGTTTCTTTGATCTTGATGTTGAACCCAATGTTGTGACATCTGTTTTGACATTGGTTTATTAGGTTTGTTCTTCTTTTTGTTGTCAACAAATTTCTTAGCCTCCACATATCTGAGGGGACCTATTTCCTGTCTTGTGGTGTGACAACTGTTTTGACATTGGTTTCCCATGCCTCTTCTTCTTCATGTCACTAACAGGTTTCTTTTCAGCCACATATCCTAGACCATGCTTATTTCCTGCATTTTGTCCAAGCTGAAGGATTTCTTCCAACTTATCAGCCAGATGTCAACATTTTGATTTAGACATCGATCAAGTTGGAGTTCAACATTATAATATCATTGTTGAGGTGATTTATAGTGGCTGTGTTTTCCATCTTCTCAGCCTCCAACTTCATATTCTCAGCTTCCAACTTCATATTCTCAGCTTCAACTTCTCAATCGCTTTTTCTTTTCTCATTTCTGACATACTTCACCACTTCTTACACGACTTCTTGTAGGTCTCGAGCTCTTTAAATGTCACTTCCTCATCACTAGAGTCCATATCGAAATGCACTCGGAGAGAGCGGTGACAAGTTTGTGCTTCTTCCTCGATTCACTTCCTGAATCACCATCAGACCAAGTGATAGTCTTCCTTTTCCTTTGCTTCTTTAGAAAGGTGGGACATTCAGCTCTAATATGCCCATATCCTTCACAACCATGACACTGGATTTCTCTGCTTTGACTTTCTTTTTCCTCTGACTTGGATCTTCTGCTGGAGTCATAAGATCTGCCAATGTCAGATGAAATGTCCTTGACATTGGACCTTGACTTTGGATCAACCCTCTTGATGAGTCTGTTGAACTTCCTTCCAAGCATAGATGTAGCTTGAGATATCTTCTCTTCATCATCCACCTTGCATCCCTCTTCAGTATTGGACACAAGTGTTATGCTTTTGTTCTTCATGTCAACAGTTTCACTGATTCCCATCTCAAAAGTCATAAGAGATCCAATAAGTTCTTCAACCTTCAAGGTGCTAATGTCCTGAGCCTCCTCTATTGCAGTCACTTTCATTGCAAATCTTTTAGGCAAGGATCGAGAATCTTTCTCTGACTTTTCTTGACATCTTTTCACCAAGTGCTCACGAGGTGTTGGCAATCTCCAAGATATTCATGTGAAACTCATGAATAGTCTCATCTTCTTTCATCTTCAAATTCTCAAATTTGGTAGTGAGCATCTGAAGTCTTGACATCTTCACCTTGGATGTCCCCTCATGAGTAGTTTTGAGAGTGTCCCAAACATCCTTGGCCACTCACATTGATGAACTAGTCGAAGATATTTACATCAATAACATTGAATAAGGCATTCAATGCTTTAGAGTTCCCAAGTGCTAGCTCCTCTTCCTCTTTGCTCCATTCCTCCTCAGGTTTCAAGACAGTAGTCCCATCTTTCTCAAGCTTGGTGAGATGTTTCCATCCTTTGTCGTGACTCTCCAAGCTTTAATATCCATGATCTTAAAAAGCAACCATACGAGGCTTCCGGTAATCATAATTAGACCCATCCGAATAGGTGGTCTACCTCCAAATCCTCCTTCCTTATCCATTATGCAGAAACTATTATCCTAGATCTCACCCGAAATAACGGCGTGGTGCTCTAATGCCAATTGAAATTCTGGCGGCGGATCGTGATGTCACGAGAATGTTATGACACACTATCGACACTCTGTTAACAATTCACACAATAAATTTAAACAGATAAAGAACACAATAAATTGTTTACAGTTCAATGTCTAACTACACCTACATCGGGGCTACCAAGCGGGAGGAAATTCACTATTAGTAGAATTAATTCAGGAATAAACCAACGGTTTATCTCCTTCACTTAAAACCTACCCAATGCAACTTCAATCAAAGTCCTACTTAGACCGAGTTCTACTCACTCCCCTCAATCACAGTAGTGATATCAACCTATTGATTAATTGAATTGTGAAGACACACTTCAATAAACTATCTTGATTTTGCTTCAAAGCTCTAATCAAGAGACAAACACTTGTGCTTCAAAGCTTTGAGTGATAAACTACCCTTACAAATAAATCCTAGTCAAGGCACTTATCAATTGATAATTGCTTGGCTCAAGAGAAACTAAATTACACAAATAACAACACCGCTAAATCTTCAATAAATTCGAGAGCAAACAATGTAAGGGTTCTATTCCTTTTATAGAAGCAGACCTGAAACTTCAGTTTTGGGCTTCCATAAAGATAGCTAGGGTTCACTTAATTAATCTTAAAAACTTGGTCTTATCAACAACCAATTTAGGTTTAACTAAGATTAACCTAACACCACGTGAGCATCTTGATCGGAAAAATAGCAAGTGTACTATTTTGCCTCTTGTAATAATAGGAGATTCCACAATGTCGATCTCAAGGCTGCGTAGTAAATACCTATTTGTGCTCTTAATTTAATTGAACAAAAACAATGGTTAGGTTGATTTTAAGGCGTTCAATTACGCTTGTAACAAGTAGTGGCTGATGAAATATAATGAGAATGATGCTAGGGTGAGTGGTTGATTTAACAAAACTATGATCCGAATTGATTTCCTCATTGCAAATGAATACTATCAATTACTTATCTCTAGATTGTTCTTCCTTAAGTCCTTAATGAAGACTATTAAAACCCTAATCCTTGTTCAAATGTCCATTCAAACAAATCTTAGTTTTAACCATGAAAATATCAAGATTCAAAGTGATTAAAAGAGTTCCTAGTCTAGGTGAGACTCCTAATAACCTAATTATGTAGAAACCCTAACAATCACAGTCCACCAACTGTTAGTCATAGATATACATGTATTTGTCTGATACATAACCATAAGAACACCACACAATTTAATAGAAATAGGTAAACATGCATTAAGGAAATCGATCATCAGAATTCACAACATCATCAAACCAGGACCACCCCCTAGCATTGGGGGGTTTAGCCTCTCATAGTAATAGAAGAAAACAACAAATAAAAGTTAAACATTACAAAGAAGAATGATGACGTTGATCTTCAATGGTGGCTGCCCTTGAATCTCGCCGTCTCCCAATTCCTCTCCGTAGCTTTCTTTTCTCCTGATATTTCTTCCCTAATTTCCAAAGTCCCTTCTCTTTTGCCCAAAACCTCATTCTAATAGTCTCAGCCACATCCCAATATTAGCCATCGTCCAAAATACCCTTAATGACAAAGAAAAGATCCAAAACTCAAAAAATAAAGTTTCCTCACGCGTCCATCAACACGGGCGTGTTGATTAACACAGTGCCGTGTTGGTCCTAAATGAGAAAAAGCGCCGGGCCATTCAACACGGGCCGTGTTGATTACTACAGTGCCGTGTTGATCCAGCGACTTGTGCATTTTGCGCTTTCCACTTGCTTTTCAACACGGGCCGTGTTGATGAACAGGTGCCGTGTTGATCCCTCTGTGCCACTAATATTCGGGTTTTACACTTCTTTTGTCCCGATTTGTTCTGTTTCATTCTTGACCACGAAAACACTTAAACACATAACCAAAGCGTAAAATGCGATAAAAGACATATAACACTAGAAAAATGAAAAGCGATAGCGAAACTCAATGCTAAATAAGCGTGTAAAACCAGATCAAATTCCCCAAACTTAAGCTGTTGCTTGACCTCGGCGGCGATTATGAAACTAATGAAAATTAAAGCGGATCGGTAGTCATATCGCGAGTTCGATTCTTATTGCTCGGAAAGTAGTGCGCTCGGCATTCACATGACACTAAAACACCTTTCAACTATGCTTCGCATAAATACTCTCTTTCGCTTTTCCTCCTCTTTCATTCGCACAATCAGTTAAGGCTTTGGAATTACGATAATCATCACATGCATATGACTAGCCAAGAACTTCACTTATTTAGGCACCAAACGAGCAGCATTTGCCATTTTATTTATACCGATGAAATTTTCAAACCTTATGGTTATTTATTGTCCTTTTCTGGACGACGTTTGGGATCAACCCCTTTGGGTGAATAACACAGTGAGGTTACCCAACTTAGCGGGCTGGTTGCCTTTACCGTCTTTTCATCATCCACTGCCATTTTATTTGATTTTCAACCAATCATACACGCATGTGAATCAAAATTATGCGGTGTATAGATAAACTATTCAAGGGTACTTGCGGACCTTAAGCACTTTAGTGCAGATCGACACGTTGGATTTGTATCAATGTCACATTATTCCGACTTTCCTACCTTCAAACAATCATCCACCATCTCACACAATATCACCCCGACCTTTGTTGAAATACAAGCTCTTGTGTAAAACAAAACAAAATTTTTGGTCAAGAACTCAGAAGATTTGGGAGAATTTCTACTAGTGTTATTACACAACATTTATCATCAACTTCACAAAAATCAAACAAAGCAATAAAACAAACCAAAGCAAAAATAAAACCTCCCCCAAACTTGAACTAAATATTGACCTCAATGTTTCAGACCAAACTCGAGAGAAGTGACTCACAAAGGATGATGCGGCACCAATTGCCACCCTCTAGCTTTACAAGATAGGGATCCCTTTTTATTACCTGCGAACAAAACAAAAAGAAAAGCTAAGTTATGAAAAACGTGGGTTGCCTCCCACGTAGCGCTTCGTTTAACGTCGCATGGCTCGACGGGTCATCCCTTTACGGGGGATACTTTCTCCTCCACACCTTGTTGCTTAAACTTTCCAACCCAATTTGACCTTATCAACACATTAGCCACTATGTGATTAACGTTACTTCCAACTTTCATCTTCTCACCTTGGTCAACCTTCTTCTTTCCCTGCTTGGCTTCTTGGCTGAACTTGGAAAGTTTAATTGATGCCACTTTAGAGATTCTGAGATTTCTTGAAGTGAATTTGAAATTTTGCTCTCTCCTCGACTTTGACCATACCAATTGAAAATTTATTATTTTCACACCTTGTTCCTTAGCCTCAAACACCTGTATGGTTATCTCTTCTTCAAAATATTTTAGAGTAAGATGACCTGTCTCAATATCAAAATTGCACCTGCTAGTCAATAAAAAAGGTCGACCAAGAATGATCGGGGTCTCTTCATCTTCAGGTATGTCCATGATCTGGAAATCCACTAGAAAAGAAAATTTTTCAATCTCTACCAACACATCTTCAGCTATCCCATAAGACTTCTTGATAGTGTGATCAGCAAATTTTAATTTTGTTCCACTCCCGCTTATCTTTTCAATGCCAAGCCTCTTGAAGATTGACAATGGCATTAAACTCACACTAGAGCCAGAATCAATTAGAACCCTTTTGAAAGTTTTACCTTTTATGGTGCATGGTATTGCCACTGATCCAGGATCCCTCTGCTTGACAGGTACTTTTCTAACGGGCGCGATTGCGCACAACTTCTCATCAATGAGTACCTGTTCATCATCTATTCGCCTCTTTTTTGATAGGATCTCCTTCATGAATTTTTGGTACAAAGGCATCTTCTCGAGTGCTTCAAATAACGGTATGTTGATCTCTAGCTTCTCGAACAATTTGGCAAATTTATCGAACTCTTTCTCTTTGTATCCTTCTTTTGCCACTCGCGAGGATATGGAAGCCTAATCACAGTTTACTCTTTTCTTGGTGGCTTCACGGTAGCACCACTTCCTCCTTTTCCTCTTGTTTCTCTCACTTCTAAATCCACTTCTATAAGTTCATCGTCAACTTTTACCTCATCTTCTCTTTCTTTGGAGGCATTTGCACCTTGTTGTCCATTCACATTCTCATGGTTCTTTTGATTGCCTTGTGCTTGCATCGCTACTTGTTGTACAATTTGTCCCATTTGAACCTCCAAGTTTTTAATTGCGGTGTAGTGTTCTGTGATTGCTTCGTGTTTCTTCTTGGAATTGGGAATTATGGGCAGCCATCTTTCAATGGCCACTTCCCATTCTGCCTTACGAGGAGCTTGTTGTTGTTGATCCTTCCAAGCAAAATTCGGATGATTCTTCCACCGAGATTATAGGTGTTAGAATAAGGATTATTACGCCTCAATTTTATCTCCTCGATTTGTTTTGGAGTTGCAAGACATTGTGCGGTCATGTGTGGTCCACTACAAATGTCACACACCATATTTTTCACTGTGCTACTGAGTTCCACATTCATAGCTTTAAGCTTTTCTCCACTGCAGCTATAGCCTCTTGATTTTTAGTTGTTTATTCACTTCCAACTTTAGATCAACCACTCCCTCTGGTTTGCTCATGACAATCATATAATTCTAGATGCTCATTTGCAGCTATAGCTAATAATCTTCTTGATACCGGTGGGTGTTGAGAAGTTGGATGAGCCACCAGCTGTGTCAATGAGTTGTTTTGTTTGATTCTCAAACCATTCACAAACATACGCATCTGCTCGGATCGATCCGAGGTTATGGGTAGGGCATGCCACCAAGAGTCTTTTAAATCTCTTAAAAGAGTCTCTAATGATTCACCCTCCTTTTGCTTGAAATTCAAGATCTCATATCTTTTCCTCATGAACACGGATCTGGAAAATACTCATTGAGGAATGTTGTTTCCATATCTTCCCAAGATGTAATACTTCTGTTTGAAGAGAATAGAACCACTCCTCTGCTTCATGCCAAGGTGAGCGGAAACATTCGCAACTTTTACATTCTTGAGATGTCCATCTATCTTTAGAGTGGTGCTCATAGTCGAAATCTTTGCAAATGCTTGTTGGCATCTTTATTAACCCTTCGAAAAGGATCTCTTCTCCAATGCGTGATGGTGCTCGGGTGAAGCGGAAGTTAGGAACATTAACGGGTTGGTTGGCGATGGTCATCCTTCCCCACGGTGCATTTGTCCTCCATAATCCCTAGCAATCTCTCTGAGGTGGATCCATGGGTTCGTCTTACGTCTCCGAGTGAGTGTGTCGAATTCCTATCTTCTTCCTCGGATCTTGCTTGCTTTCTACTCTTAGCGAGAAGGGTTCTCTCTATTCTGCGTCAAAAGATATTCTGCGAGGTCGACCTCGCATACAAATATTAGACACGATATTAGTTCTAATACAATATAAAAGAAAATAAATAAACAAATGAAAAGAAAAATTTTAATTGCGAGCAATAAAATTTCAAGCAAATTAAGAGTAAATTGGTATTTTGGCGGGTCCCCGGCGCAAAAACTTGATCGGAAAAATAGCAAGTGTACTATTTTTCCTCTTGTAATAATAGGGAGATTCCCAATATCGATCTCAAGGACTGCGTAGTAAATACCTATTTGTGCTCTTAATTTAATTGAACAAAAACAATGGTTAGGTTGATTTTAAGGCGTTCAATTACGCTTGTAACAAGTAGTGGTGATGAAATATAATGAGAATGATGCTAGGGTGAGTGGTTGATTTAACAAAACTATGATCCAATTGATTTCCTCATTGCAAATGAATACTATCAATTACTTATCTCTAGATTGTTCTTCCTTAAGTCCTTAATGAAGACTTTGTTAAAACCCTAATCCTTGTTCAAATGTCCATTCAAACAAATCTTAGTTTTAACCATGAAAATATCAAGATTCAAAGTGATTAAAAGAGTTCCTAGTCCTAGGTGAGACTCCTAATAACCTAATTGTGTAGAAACCCTAACAATCACAGTCCTGCCAACTGTTAGTCATAGATATACATGTATTTGTCTGATACATAACCATAAGAACACCACACAATTTAATAGAAATAGGTAAACATGCATTAAGGAAATCGATCATCAGAATTCACAACATCATCAAACCAGGACCACCCCCTAGCATTGGGGGGTTTAGCCTCTCATAGTAATAGAAGAAAACAACAAATAAAAGTTAAACATTACAAAGAAGAATGATGACGTTGATCTTCAATGGTGGCTGCCCTTGAATCTCGCCGTCTCCCAATTCCTCTCCGTAGCTTTCTTTTCTCCTGATATTTCTTCCCTAATTTCCAAAGTCCCTTCTCTTTTGCCCAAAACCTCATTCTAATAGTCTCAGCCACATCCCAATATTAGCCATCGTCCAAAATACCCTTAATGACAAAGAAAAGATCCAAAACTCAAAAAATAAAGTTTCCTCACGCGTCCATCAACACGGGCCGTGTTGATTAACACGGGTGCCCGTGTTGGTCCCTAAATGAGAAAAACAGCTCCAGGCCATTCAACACGGGCCGTGTTGATTAACACGGGTGCCCGTGTTGATCCGCTGACTTGTGCAGTTTTGCGCTTTCCACTTGCTTTTCAACACGGGCCGTGTTGATGAACACGGGTGCCCGTGTTGATCCCTCTGTAGCCTCTAATATTCAGGTTTTTTGCACTTCTTTTGTCCCGATTTGTTCTGTTTCATTCTTCTGACCCTGAAAACACTTAAACACATAACCAAAGCGTAAAATGCGATAAAAAGACATATAACACTAGAAAAATGAAAGAAACAATTAATAAAGGCACAAGGCATAAGCCTTCTTCACAATTCATGTCTGAGGCCTTCACAAATCCATAACACAGGCCTTCACAAATGTAATGCGATGCTAACAACATACAACAACATCATAAATTCGCTTCACGAGGCATACACCTATATCACTACTTCACTGGCCTTTGGCCTAAAATGTCATCAACATAATCCATAACAATTCACAACAACATTAATTCATCTTCACCTCACAACATCACAATGTCACAACAATTCAGTATCAACATAGAAACATCCTGCAACTTCACATAATTCAACAACACACAACAATAATACACTTCATGATAATTCACAAACAAAGTAATAACACCACGTATTCAACACAATTAAAACAAAATAAAATAATAAAGTTCACCTACTAATTTATCCCAGTTACCCTGCCAGTTTTTATTAAATTTCGTACAATTAATTATGCCGCTTAATTCAGCTAACTGGTATTGTTAGTCAGCATATTCCACATAATTTCACAAAAACAACACCACCAAAATTATCTACTAATTAAGCTTAGTTACCCGGTAAATTCTCATTCAATTCTGAGCTACTAAATATCCGGTTAATTTTGGCTACTGTCTAAATTTTGGGATTGTTTCTATTCCTGCATTATTAAAATTATTACATTATATTGAACCTTTCGAGGCAATATCGAAGTTTACGCCGACCATCGAACTTCGCACCATCGAACTTCGCTTCATCGAACCGCACCATCGAACTTCGCTTTATCGAACTTTTGCACCATCGAACTTACGCTCATCGCCTACTTATAACCATCGAATGCGACCATCGCTCTACTTCCGACCATCACTTCTTCCGACCATCGTAACTTCGACCGTCGCTTCTACTTCTAACCATTAGAACATCGACCATCGCTTCTGCCCGACCATCGAACTTCTAACCATCGA
Source organism: Vicia sativa (assembly GCA_021764765.1). NCBI lineage: Eukaryota > Viridiplantae > Streptophyta > Magnoliopsida > Fabales > Fabaceae > Vicia > Vicia sativa. The sequence goes on along the minus strand of CM038792.1, from coordinate 298,770,678 downwards.
ACTTGACCATCACTTCTAATTCGACCATCGAACTTTTGACCATCGCTTCTAATTCTAACCATCGAACTTGACCATCGCTTCTACTTGACCATCAAAACTTCGACTATCAATTCTATCGACCATCGAACTTGACCATCGAACTTCGACCATCTCTTCTACTTCCGACCATCGAACTTCGGTGACCGCTTACTTCTAACCATCATAACTTTTGGTGATCACTTCTACTAGTAAGTTCTATACATTAGATATCATGGTTCATGTTATATTAACTAAAACTACTGTTATTTTCACACTACCTCTGTCATCCAAGTTCACATACCAACTTAAGGTTTTAATTATCCTTTCCACTAGAATTGTTCTACTTTATATATACATATAACATAATTCAGTTGGCTAATTATTTACCTCTATTGCCACTTTGTTACGTCTCGTTAAACTGCATAACTACACTAATTCAATTGCCTTGATTAATTTCATTCTATCCATAATTCTATGTCAATGCTTCATAATTAATATAATACTAATTTAACAATGGGTTACTAATGTCCTCAAGGTATAAATTCCTATATTACCTATTTTGTATCATGCCTACCACTAAGTATTTCATAACTTCAATTGATTCATTCTAATTACTATCTCCTATATTCATTATGCAAATAATTTCTACTAACGGTTCTCAATATTAACGGTTTGTTATATCTACTAAATATGCTAACTTGCTTTTGTAATTCAAATTCTTACTAACTATTAGATCCTGCTAATTGATTCCTATCATATATTAGGATTAATTCTTATAATTATTATAAAATACATATACTACTTACTTTTCACTATATTTCAAAAGCGACTAGATAATGATTACAATTATGACTAGTAGCATTTGTCATAAGATCACCTAGTATTATATGTATATTACTCATGGTTTGCTACTGTACTAAGTATATGGCACTTATCAATTCATTGTATGGAAAAACATGTATATGTCCTTATGTATAAAAATAATTCCTCTACAGGAGAAATAATATTTAGGTAGCACACTCCCTTGCCTTGCACATGCCGTTCGACTGGGATTTCCTCACCATCACCCTCATTATCGTACAATCATAAATTTCATGACCGCGACATATTTTCAGAGACAACAATGACAACACATTAGACTAATATTTGCAGCAAAAGCCAACACAACAACAACCATTAAAATCAACCGATTTACTAAACTAACACATTGCAGGAAACAATAATTCATTCATGGCAAATTCATACGACCCAAAATCCCACATATCAATCATCATACAATTGATTATATAAGTCGAACCCCTTACCTTACCTTGGATTGGCGGTCTCTCTAATTTCCGGTCGAATTCCAGCTTGGTTTTCCGGTTTGCAAATTTCTTCCCGACGGCTGATTCCCCAACCTTGCACTCCTTCCTCTTTTCCTCACGTACAACATTCTCTTCTTCTAAACAAAACCTAATTTTTCTTATCCCACTTAATTTATAATAATACTCAATATTAATAATAATACTATTATTCTCAATATTATTTTGTGCTCAATACTACACCTCCTTTAATACTACTTCTAACACCAAATAGATCCAACTAAATAACTTATTAATCTATACTTATTTCTAATATTATTTCCAATAATATTCTACAACTAAAATTAATTCATCACTAAATTAATTCCAACTTCCCATAATCCACTTAATCAATTCGGCTATAATTTAATTAAATAATTAATTAAATTTCCGGGTGTTACAGAAAGCTTGATTTATCATGCTTTGGTGTGATTTTGAAGTGAGGTAGAGACCTATATTAATATAGGCCAAGAATTTTGAATGGCAAGGGCAAGGATTAAGTTGAAAAATAACAACTTGCCTTAAAGGTTAAGAAAAGAAATTTTGCATTAAATGCACATGGTTAACTTCTTTAACCATGGTTAAAAATATCACTTGATCTAATCTTCTCTCAATCATTGCAATTAGGTATTTACAAGTTATAACCTATCTCTTAATGGTGACAAGGCTTCTAGAGGGAAGAATTTGTGAAAAATGACTTGTCATCTTGGAAAATGACTTGAAAATCATGGTTATGGACCATTATGTTTCAATTTCAAAACCCTTGCTACACAAAATGTTTTTCCAAGTTCTTGGACATTTTGGAAAGCTTGCAAAATGGATCTAGGTGAAAAATGGCCATGAAAGTGATGAAAAACCATGTTTTTAACACTTCAAAATTTTTCCAAGTGTTAGAAAAATTTTCAATCTGGACTTTTTTCACACATTTTGATTTTTATGATCATGATGGATAATTTGAAATTATTTGATGATTGAAAAAATTTGGATTTGAAAAAGTTGACTAAAAGTCAAAGTTTGACTTTTCTGAACAGTTGAATTTTCATTAGATGATTCAGAATTTCTCTGAGAATCAATCATGATATTTGGAATGTTTTGAACCAAGAAATTAGGTCAAGATGTTGCATTGATGATTTTAAAAACCACTTGCGAACCAATTTTCAAGTTATTAAAGAAAGATCAGGCTATTGTGTGGAATGATGATTGTCAACGGGCATTTGATAAAATTAAGGAGTATTTACAAGAACCACCGATCTTAATACCACTTGTGCCTGGGAAACCTCTTATTATGTACCTGACTGTACTTGAAGGATCCATGGGTTGTGTCCTAGGACAACATGATGAAACAGGAAGAAAGGAGCATACGATATATTACTTGAGTAAAAGTTTACAAATTGAGACTCCTTGTTGGAAAAACTTATGTGCTTCGGTATAGGGTGCTCTTTGTTTGAGGCAAGATATGGTGTGTCATACCATCTCGATATCCAAGATGGATCCAATTAAATATATTTTTGAGAAACCAACTTTGGTAGGAAGGATTGCACGTTGGCAGATGTTGTTGTAAGAATATGACATCCAGTATGTGACGCAGAAGGCTATTAAAGGAAGTGTCGTATCTGAATACCTCGCTCACCAGCCACTGGAAGATTACCAGCTAATGAAATTTAACTTCCCGGATGAAGATGTTATGTTTATCAGAGATTGTAATATTCTCGACCCAAAAGAAAGACCTGAGCTAGGATCACGATGGACCCTAGTGTTTAATGGCGCATCTAATGCATTAGGTCATGGAATTGGGGCAATCATTACTTATCCAACAGGGTATCACATTCCCTTCACCGCCAGCATTTGTTTTAAATGTACAAACAATATGGCAGAATATGAAGCTTGCATCTTCGGGATTAAAGCATTAAGGATCAAAATTCTTGAAGTATATAGGGACTCGGCACTTGTCATCTGCCAAGTTAAAGGAGAATGGGAAACTCGTAATGAAAAGTTGATTCCTTATAGGGATCATGTTTTGAAGCTGATACCGTATTTTTATGAGATCACTTTCCATCATTGTAATATTGTGGGAGAACTGACTTGTTTGTTTTGCGTTTGATCGCAAATGTTGCGGATTGCAAGAGTCTCCACCGACCTTTCTTTTATCCAATTAAGGGAAGGCGAAAAGAACAGGAAAAGACCTTCATTAGATTCTCAGTAAGGGAGGTGGTTATGAAAAGGGAAGGTATTAGCACCCTTTCTATCCGTAGTTATCTACGGGCTCTTAATTGCTTAGCTCACTTTAATTTCTTTTTGTGTGTGTTTGAAAAGATTTTTGAAAAGGCATTTCTCTTTGACTTCGTAATGATTCACGCGGGAATGTATACGAAGTGTTTGGAAATATTTTGTTTTGGAAAACGACTTGTAATGATTTACGACGGAATGTATACAAAGTGTTTTGAAAAGTTTTGAAAGTGTGAGGTGTGAAAAGTATTTTGAGCAAGCAAAAGAGACTTATTACCTACTCAGAACGGTCGTTTCCGTGTTATTTTTCTTTCCTTTAGAATAAGTCTATCCATACCATTAGTTGGTGGGTAACCCTATTCGTTGGATGTAAAGGGACATTCGAAGGGACATCAGATGGTCAGAGAAGGCAACATGTAAGGATATCTTAGCATATTCATAGGGACGATCATCACTTTTCATAGGCAACAACCGAGGGACTAGATCATACATTCGTAGGCAACATCGAGGGTCATCGAGGGACTATGATCTTTAATTCTAAGGGACTATGATGATATATTTGTAAGCGTCTTAGCTAAGATATCCCTACGTTCGAGGGACATGACCATTATTTGAAAGGCAACAAGAGGATACCTTAAGGTGGGTACACGAAGAAGAAAGTGTGTTATATTCGATATTTTATCTTGAATTAGGGTGATCTAAGTTGATTTTATCTTGCCATACATGCCTAGTTACTAGCGGCTAATAGGTGCGGAAAATAAATTGCGGAAATGTAAAGTGCGGGACGTAAATGTCCTACGCTACTACATGGCTTTGGGGCAGCTACATAATTGAGGAGTGCGGAAAGTAAATGTCCTAATTATCTATTACATCCCATAAGCATATACATAATGATAAAAGGAACGTGAGCGAAAAATTATATATCACAGGCGATTACAATAATATGCAAAAGCAGATAATTGAGCGAAAAATAGAATCGGGAGAGGCTTGAAGAATAGTTAGTAAAAAGTTTTAGGTTAGTAAAAAAAAGAAGTTTGATTTCAGTTAACCTTATTACTAAGTGAAAATCGGGTGAATCGGAAACCCTAATTCTAATTGATTTTAATTAGTAAAGGAAATTTATTTTAAATTAAATGATTAACTTAAATTAAACTAATTAAATTAATTAATTTAATTAAGAAAAAATAGAAAAAGAAAATTAATTGTGAAATTAATCCTAATTAAGCTAATTGTTTAACCTAATTACTAATTAATTAATTAATTGAAATAATTAAGAAAAATAGAAAGCGAAAAATAATCGTGGAAAAATAAAAAAAGATTTACGTGAGCTTGACAAGGTTCCCTCGGAACCTGAAACCTATTTTCGAGCTTACGTGGTAGCACTTCGGGCATCCGAAGCTAGAGTGTCTGGAGGTGATACTGAGGCAGTTGGAGCTTTGGAGGTGATACATCGAGGGTCCGTGTGGGCTTCAGATAGTGCTTGAGAGGTCCGGAGCTTGAGGCAGTGCTTGGAACCTAAAAATTAGAAAAATATTAGGAAATTTGGCAAAGGCATGGTTCGAACCGTGCCTTTGGAAGGAATGACTTAGTGCGCAAGGTGAACCGTTGGCGGTGATACATCCATGAATTATGTTACATGGGTTAACATATGTGTGTTTCTTCTTTTACTCGCCGGTTGACCTAAAGTCAGAGGCACCGGAGGTGACTTTCGGTTGTCTTTTTCGGCCGTCCTCAACCATCAACCTACAAAATAAACAATATGAATGCAATAAGGGTACCCTATCCCCCTAATTCAAGGGCTACAAATCACTTGGTGGCGTTAGTTTGTTCTGAAACAACCTAGAACTATGGATACGAAGCTTCTCCAGTTTGTGCCCTAACAATGGCAACTAACGATTAAGCCATGAAAAGCTTCAAACGACTGCACAGATCTGCTCTATAACATGCCATAAACAATTAGAATCGTTAGTTGCAAGCAAATCACGTTCAAAAATAAAGAGGACAAGTAATCCGTCTCCTTGGCTTGTGGTTGTGTTAAGTATATATAGAGGAGTGGAAATAGGTCAAGACTTTAAGAGAAAATATATTCTTTTAATGGAGAATATTTGATTGAAAAATCTAATCAAAATCTTCCAAATTTGGCTCAATCTTGTATTAAACACATCCATGCGTTTTTGAGAGCTTGCATAGCCTTCCTTGGACCTCAAGAAACTTGGGCATCAAGCTCACACGCCTTGTACCTTGTCTTAACATTTTATTTTAATTAAAATTGAATTTTAATGATTTAATTCAAAAATAAATTGAAGGAGGTCAGGTAGCTGGGCTTAGAGGCTCTTGGTAATGTTAAGATCCAGTTTGAATCATAAAATTATAAACCCATTTTAAAATATTTGCATTTGTCAAGTATTTTCCTTTATGCACCTCCTCAAAAATGCTCAACTTATACAACTTGTATCTTGCTCAATTTTTAACATTTTTGGGTGTTCTTGGACTTTTTAGAAAGTTCAAGATGTCTTCTAAACATCCCTTTTGGTTTCTCTTCATTGAAGTTTCCATGCTCATGAACACTTCTTTGCAAAAGATGAGTTTTGTTGATGTTTAAAAGGACGTAATATTTTGATCCATAACTTCTAAATGAAGCATTTCTAGCCCAAGCTTGTGAGACATGAAGTTGTAGAGAATTGAATTCTCTTTAAAATGAGATTTGGTGGAAAAAATTTTGATAAAGAATGTGAAAGTTATGCCTGGTCAAAGTTCTGTTGACTTTTGTCTGAAAAATCCTAATTTGGAAACTTTGACCTTTGATCAAATCTTGACTTTTCTTGATGAATCGTGATCAACCCTTGATCAAATGATGAATATTACTTCAAAATATTGGTGTTGACCAAAAATTATGATGTTTGACTGTATGTTGACCACAGTTGACTTTTTGTCCAACACAATTGATTTTCAACCATCTGAGCAACTGGGTGAGCAATTTTGACTTGTAAGGCTTGAAACTTGACATGGTGAACCCTTGAAGCATATAATGAGGTATGATGACCACTTAAAGTCTGGAAGTCCATCTTGACTTGAGAAGAGCAAAACCCTAGTTTGGATTGATTGCTTAGGAGAGGGTTTGCCTGGTCAACCCTTGTGAAATCCTTGAGTATGGAGTTGTGGATTGTCTTGAGAAGTAGGAGGGAAATTTTTTGGGTATAATAGTTTCCCCTATTCAATATTCTTGTATCGGAAGGGTTAGATTGGTATGCTTGCCTTTCATGACCTGAAGGTAGAAGATGATTGAACACTCGAGTACACCTAAAAATTTGCACTCGTTGTTGTATGGAATGGGATCGTCAGTTGACGATGCGCTGGAATGGGATTATAGATGCCATTTGGAAAAGATGATACTGGAGAGTGAGTCATATGCTAGACTCTGTATTCGTCTTTTGGATGAAAGAGAAATCGGAGATGGGCTTAAGATGCCATCCGGGGCAGTTGATAATAAGAGAGAGTCAGAATAAACCTTCGTCTTGGCTATTTCTGAGATGAATATTTGTCAGAATATAGATAATTTTCCCGTCTTGTTTCGGGTGTTAATCTATGATCTGTTTCCTGGAAATAACTTGCATGGTCATTCAGATAGTTCTCCCGTCTTGTTTTGGGTATTAATCTTTGACCTTCCGTTTGGAAAATAGTTGTTACCTGCTAGGGAAATAAAATCTTGACAAGATATGGTTAGTTCTATGCAGATTATAATGCATGCGAGTATATGACAAAGTCATGAACAATGTTGTTATGATACATGCAAATGTTATGGCTTTTATGAATAATGTATGAATGTAAATGTTATGGTATTTCAAAACATATCCATCTTGAAGAAGATAGGAACGTTCTGTTGGAGATTTCTGATGTCTGCTTGGGGATGAGGTTGTTGAAAATCTTGGCTGGGGAATAATAAAGATGATTCTGATTTCTCCGATGCACTACCTGACCAAGTTTCAAGTCTGGATATTACTGTTGTTGGGAGAATAATAATGATTGAGAGATACTCAGTCAGGGATCTTGTGTATAGACCTTGTTGTGGATGAGGCGATATTGAATAACCTGTTACTTCTTGGAGACTGATGTAATATGGTGAAGCTGATAGGATCACCACTCAGGGACTAATGTGGTGGAGTTGATAGGATCACTGCTCGGGGACTAATGTGATGATGCTGATAAGATCACTGCTCAGGGACTACTGTGATAATGCTGATAGGATCACTGCTCGGGGACTAATGTGATGATGCCGATAGGATCACTACTCGGGGACTAATGTGATGATGCTGATAGGATCACTGCTCGGGGACTAATGTGATGATGCTGAAAAGATCACTGCTCGGGGACTAGCGTGATGAAGTTGAAGCTGATGTAGCTGATAGGATCACTGCTTAGGGACTAGCGTGATGAAGTTGAAGCTGATGTAGCTGATAGGATCACTGCTTAGGGATTAACATGATGAAGTTGAAGCTGATGTAGCTAATAGGATCACTGCTCGGGGACCAATGTGATGAATGTAGAAGATCACTGCTCAGGGACTAATGTGATAAATGTAGAAGATCACTGCTCGGGGACTAACGTGGTGAAGTTGAAAGTGTTGGAACACTGTTGGGAGGAGATGATAATGTGGTACTTCGTTGGAGAAGATTTTCCTTTGTAGGGAGAGCGATGGTTCTGTGAGGGATTGACGATCCTGCGGATCTATTTCTTGTGAAAATGACTCTATGGGGATGTATTGGTGACTTTAGTCGTCATATCAATTCCTAGAGCCTGTAGTAATTACTGTTTTTGTTCGCTTTTCATATGTCTATGAATAGATGTTTACTGTTATATGCATATAATCATTCAAAGCAAACATTGGACTTTATGCAAAAAAAAACAATAAAATTTGGAATTGGAAAAGAGAAATTTGCATTGAATTTGAAAAGTGGCCTATAGTCAGGCAGTTTGTATACAAGAGACGAATATCCTAGTAAGAGGAAATTGTCATAATAGTAAAAAGCTATGTGGAAACAATCTTGTCGAGTTTCAACTATGCTATTGCTCATATATTTTCGATTATCTCATCTCCTTGCTGTTAGAAGAAAGTGATTGAACTTATTTTCACCATTCAAATCTTGAATGCTGATAGGTGATCTGGACGAGACATAGTCGTACACTTAAATCCCTAACTTTTGCCTAAACCGCCCTTTTGGGTTTTCTCTACCGGGATACTCTTTTTTGCCCAAGCCGCCTTTGCAGGTTTTCGACTTGTCAGGTGTACACACACATTTTTTTATATATCCTTAATTTTTGCCTGAACCTTTTTGGTTCGCTAGGATGCCCTTATTTTTGCCTAGGCCAGTCGACCTAGCGGGTCTCGTTTATGCGTAGTATTTTTTAACTATGTCTATGTTCAAAGGGTGTGGAAAGTCTTCTCCATCCATAGTGCTCAGTATCATAGCTCCGCTGGAAAATACTTCTTTGACTACAAATGGTCCCTCATATGCGGAAGTCCATTTGCCCTTGGGATCACCTTGTGGAAGAATGATGCACTTGACTACTAAATCACTGACTTGGTTGACTCGGTGCTTGACTTTTTTATTGAATGGTTTGATCATTCGCTTCTGGTATATTTCTCCATGACAGATGGTCGCCGCTTCCGATCAAGTTGATCTGGTCAAGGTGAGTCTGGACCCATTCATCTTCGCCTAGCTCTGTGTCCTGGATTACTCTGATTGAGGGTATCTGAACTTTGATGGGTAGGACTTCTTCCATACCATATACGAGAGAGAAGGGGGTTGCCCCTGTAGATGTTCGTACTGTAGTGCGATAACCGTGGAGAGCAAATGGCAACATCTCATGCCAATCCTTGTAAGTCACTGTCATTTTTTGTATGATCTTCTTGAGATTCTTGTTGACGGCTTCCACTACGCCGTTCATTTTTTGCCGATATGGAGAAGAGTTATGATTCTTAATCTTGAACTGCGTGCAGAGTTCGGTGATCATTTTGTTATTAGGATTGGTACTATTGTCCGTGATAATCCTTTCGGGGACGCCATACCGACAAATAAGATTATGCTTGATGAATCGAGCCACACCATTCTTGGTAACAGATGCGAACGAGGCTGCTTCTACCCATTTGGTAAAGTAATCAATTGCAACAAGGATGAAACGATGTCCATTGGAAGCGGTGGGTTTGATCTCTCCAATCATGTCAATGCACCACATTGCGAAAGGCCACGGAGCGGTCAGAATATTCTATGGGACTGGAGGTACGTGCACTTTGTCTGCGTATATATGGAATTTGTGACAAGATCGAACATAGCGGTAACAATCAGTTTCCATGGTGGACCAATAGTAACCTGCTCTTAGAATCTTCTTAGCCATTGTATGTCCACTGGAGTGGGTACCGAATGCGCCTTCATGTAACTCTTCCATGATCCATTCCGTTATTTTCTAATCTACAAAACGGAGTAAGCACAAGTCGTGATTGCACTTGTATAAGATGTCGTTACTGAGAAAGAACTTGGAGGCGAATCTTCTTAAGAACTTCTTGTCATTGACAGATGCCCCTGCGGGATATTCTTGAGCTTCGAGATACCTCTTCACTTCGTAGAACCAAGGTTTCTCTTTTGTTCCTCCGGTGTCAAGTTCACAGCAGTAGGATGGTTCGTCTAGTCTTTCGATGATGATTTGGGGAGCTTCGTTGTCCCATCTGACCTTGAACATAGATGACATGGTAGCCAATGCGTCCACCAACTGATTCTCTTCTCATGGAATGTGATCAAAAGTGATTTCTTTGAAGTAACGGATTAGACTTAAAACATGCTCTCGTTAGGGAATAAGATTTGGGTGCTTCATATCCCAATCGCCTTTAATCTGACTGATCACTAAAGCTGAGTCTCCATACACTTGCAAGAATTTGATTCTTAAGTCAATAGCAACTTTGATACCCATGATGCATGCTTCATATTCGGCCATGTTGTTAGTGCAGTCGACACATAGTTTGGCGGTGAAAGGCGAGTGTCCGCCTGTAGGAGATGTAATGATGGCGCCAATGCCATTGCCAATTGCGTTTGAGGCTCCATCAAAGACCATGGTCCATCGGGATCTCGGTTCAGGTCCTTCGTCTAGCCATGGTTCTTCGCAATCAGTGACTAACATAATATCCTCATCTGGAAACTCAAAGTCCATAGACTGATACTTCCTTTGATCTCCTTCTGAGTAGTGTACTGGATGTCGTATTTGGTCAAGATCATTTTCCATCTTGCTATTCTTCCGGAGAGAGAAGGCTTCTCGAATATGTATTTTATCGGATCCATCTTAGAGATCAACAAGGTAGTGTGAGTCAACATATACTATCTTAGTCGACGAGCAGCCCAAGCAAAAGCGCTGCAAGTTTTCTCAAGCTGTGAGTATCTTGTTTCACAGTCGGTAAAATTTTTGCTAAGATAGTATATATGTTGCATACTCTTTTCGACCAGACTCGTCATGTTGCCCCAACACACACCCCATTGAGTTTTCTAACACTGCCAAGTACATGATGAGAGGTCTTCCTTTGATAGGTGGCATCGGGACCGGAAGGTTTTATAGGTACTCCTTGATTTTGTCAAAAGCTATTTGGAAATCATCGTTCCATTCCACCACTTGATCTTTCTTCAGTAACTTGAAGATTGGCTCACAAGTAGCAGTTAGATGTGCAATGAATCTGGCAATGTAGTTTAGTCGTCCCAAGAAACCTCTAACCTCCTTCCCGGTACGGGGAGCTGGCATTTCTTGAATATCTTTAACCTTGGAGGGGTCAACTTCAATACCTTTACCACTAACAACAAATCCCAGGAGTTTACCGGATCTGACTCCAAAGGTGCACTTGTTAGGATTAAGTCTTAGTCTGTAGTTCTTCAATCTATCAAACAACTTTCCCAAATGATCGAGATGCTCTTCTTCATTTTGTGATTGAGCTATCATATCGTCGACGTAGACCTCTATCTCGTGATGAATCATGTCATGGAATAAAGCTACCACGGCACGTTGATATGTCGTGCCTGCGTTCTTCAGCCCGTACGGCATGACCTTGTAGCAGAATGTCCCCCACTGTGTAACGAAAGTAGTCTTTTCCATGTCTTCGGGAGCCATTTTGATCTGATTGTAATCAGAGAAACCATTCATGAAAGAGAAAACCTTGTGTTGAGCAGTGTTATTAACTAGGACATCAATATGAGGAAGTGGAAAATCGTCTTTCGCACTTACTTTATTCAAATCTCTGTAGTCCACACACATTCGCACTTTACCATCCTTCTTAGGTACGGGCACCACATTCACAACCCACTATGGATAAGACGTAACAGCTAGGAAACCGGCATTGAACTATTTCATAACTTCGGCTTTGATTTTCTCAGACATCTCAGGACGCATGCGACGAACCCTCTGCTTCATAAGGCGAAAACCTTCTTTCGTTGGTAGTCGGTGTACCACATTATCAATGTCTAAACCTGGAATATCTTTGTAGGACCAAGCAAATTTCTCAATATAGTCTTACAGCATCTTAACCAATCTCTATTTAACACTGTTCTCAAGACCTACTCATATCTTGATTTCCTTTCTGTCTTCATCAGTACCTAGATTCACAACCTCAACTGGCTCCTCATGTGGTTGTATAACTTGTTCTTCCTGTTGTAGTAGTCTGACAAGTTCTCCTGGCACTTCAAAATCTTCCTCACCTTCGTCTTCGGCTTGGTAGATCGGATTATCGAAGTCATATTTAGCAATAGCAGAGTTGTTATCGACAAGATTCGGAGTGAATCTGCAGTGTATCATATGGGTGTGTGTAAGAACACATAGCTTTTTGAAAGGGTGATAAAGTGAAAAGAAAGAAAAGCACACGGTATTTGAATGCAAAAGTCCAATGATTTTATTGAATAAAAATATGCAAATGACAAATAATAACCCTCACAAATGAGCCGTGGTGCCCCGGGCAAGGCTCTAGGCTTAAAGTTTATTGTTTGAAACATAAAAAGCGAAAAGCATAACAAAAAAAGAAATTACTCTTGTCTAGAGGAGATTGGTATGACATCTTCAGTCCTCCAATTATTGAGTCTGTCGTCTAGAGTTCGGAAGATCCAATTGATGTCGAAGTTGCTGTCGTCATCTTCTATAACATGGACTCCGTTTTTTATGATGTGGAAAGGAAGTTTGTCGGCACGTTCACGGCGTATCATCTTCTGACCTTTGATAGTGAAGCCTAAACCAGTCTTATCAGATTTGAGTGGAAAATCGGGGAGCTGACCCCAAATAGTACAACTCCCTTCTTCAACAGCAGCTTTGGCGTCTTTCAGTGAAGCCATCTTCAGTGGAACTCTAGTAACTTTAGGAGTGACAGGAGAGTCAACAGGCATGACTCGTGGAAATGCTTCGAAATCTTGACAGGGAGTTTCGACAAAGTAGGCAAGAATAAGATGGACAAATGTCTATGACAAAGAAAGTAGAGTCAAAACTCTGGGAACCGACTTTAATTGGCAGGATGAGCTCTCCCAATACTATTCTTTTCGAATCATCACAGGCTCTTACAATTATGTCACTGGGCTTCATGGCCACTTCTTCAACATTAAGTCGGTCAAGAGCGCTCTTCGGCAGAACATTCAGAGTAGAACCAGTATCCACCAATACGTGAGATAATGTAGTGCCTTTACATTCAATGGAGATGTGCAAGGCTTTATTGTGTTTCCTTTCGGCGGGAGTTAGATCAGCATCAAAGAAACCAAAGCCATTATTGATGGTCAGGCTAGAAATACAACCTTCAAATTGATAAGCAATAGTGTCTTGCGGTATGTGAGCATTCTTCAAAAACTTTACTAAGGCTTTAGCATGAGCCTCAGAGCACAATAGCAGAGCTAGCATGAATATCTTGGACGAAGTTTGTCCCAATTGTTCCACAACATTTTAGTCGCTCTTCTTGATGATCTTCAAAATTTCCTCCATTTCTTGCTTGGAGGTATCTTCAGCAACTTCCTTTGGTACTTCTGTATGAGCAGGATGAGTTATTGGTTCTTTCCCTCTCGTTTCAGGAACTAGTTCGATAGCAGGAATGCGAATTGGTGTAGTAGTGTCCTTTAGAGGAGAGATCTCTGGAGAAAATACTCTTCCGATTCTGGTCACCTTACTTGATCCGGTGATGTTGTCGATGTCAGGATTGGTAGCTTCAAATGCAATGTCTTCAATGGTTAAAGGTTCTTGCTTGACGCCATGATAGTAAACTTTGGCTCCATAATTCCCAGTTATAGCTTTGTCAGAGGAATGAGAGGTAATAATGAGAGGTGCCACTCAGGGCGCAGGATTGACAAAGGTGATCCTTATTATGTTCACATCAGCATAGTCTTCTGGGTAATTTTCTCCCCATCTGGTTGCCTTGATGTCTTCGATTGGAATCTTGTAAATTTCGGGAGCGGTATATTTAACCATGAAATCAAACTTTCCACTTGGCTGCCCCAAGGTATCCCAGACTTCTAGTATGGCTTTGTCTACATCTTCGATCTTCAGATTCTTAGAAATGTCTTCGCACAGATTCTCCACAGAGGGAGGTTTCAGAAATAACACTTCTCGGTTGTCCATCATGCATTGAATACGCCTTTTCAACCAAGCACATCCGTCAAATTCAGATGCACACCAACGACAGTCATCAGGGCATCCTGGAAATGCACCGGCTTGCAACAAATCTTTCTTGATAGTCATCAGAGGAATAGTCAGTTTATTCACATCATAAACATATGAGTCATTGTCAATAGCATTGGAACTTTTACCATGGTCAGGCATTAGTGCGTTGATCACATTCAGAGTTTCGATATGAGGGTTGAATTCAATTTCCCTCGCTTCAATCATGTCTTGAATCTTGTTCTTCAAGGCCCAACAGTTGTTGGTGTCATTCCCTGGGATGTTGGAGTGGTATGCACACCTTATGTTAGGATTATACTTTGGAGAGGAAGTGTTGACGTGCTGAGGAGGGTCCCTCAAGGTAATCAGCTCTGCTTCCAACATGTGTTGTAATGCTTGAGACAACGACATGTTGATCTTCGTAAACTGTCTTCGTGGCGCCTTCTGGCTACGCGTGTTGTCTCGTTGAGGTTACATTGGTGTAGGGTTGGAGATCACAACTGCCCCACAGATTGAGTGCGATCAGCTTTGTCACGGTTCTTTTGACCATACACAACATTGGCTTCTTTCTTACCACAAAAAAATCTCTTCGTAGCATTTGAAGATGACTCTACCTGTATTTTTCCACTCTTGATTCCAGCTTCAGTACACTCACCTGTCAATATCAGCTCGTTGAATCTGGATGAAGAGTTTCCAATCAGATGATTGAAGAATAAGCCTGTCAGTGTTCCCATAAACATGTCAACCAACTCCCTATTGGACAAGAGTGGTTGAACTCTGCCTGCTAAATCTCTCCATTTCTGGGCGTACTCTTTGAACTTCTTGTCACGACCCATAGACATGCTCTGTAGTTGCATGCGGGTAGGTGCCTATTCAGCATTGTACTGGTACTGTTTGTAGAAAGCATCTGCTAAGTTATTCCAGGTATGAATGTGGGTACTCTCTAGCTGATAATACCACTCCAACTGAGTTCTGGATAAACTCTCTTGAAAGAAATGGATCCACAATTTCCTATCTTCAGTATGAGGATGAATCTTATGAACATAGGACTTCAGTGTAACTTCGGACAAGAGATGTCATCATACTTGGCAAAGGTAGGAACTTTGAACTTGAGAGGAATTACCACACCAGGAACAAGACTCAGATCATCAAAGTTCAGCCCTGACATTTTAAGATTTTCCACAGCAATCAGATGGTCTTCAAGTTGTTTGTACCTTTCGTTGTCAGGAAGATACTGCTCATTCACATAATCTTCATCTTCAGTTTCAGACTCATGATGGCTTCCCTCATTTTTCTTGATACTCCCTTCAGTTTCACCGCTCTTGTCTGAGAGTTCAAACTGTGTGATCACCCTAGCTGGACCTTTGTGATTTCTTCCCATGTTGAGAATACCAATGGTCTTCTTTTTTCTGGTGATGAGCTTCTTCAGATCTTTCTGGCCTTGGACCAAGTTGGTGAACATCTCCTGGAATTGAGCGTTTTGAGCCTAGAGATCTTTGATAGTTTGTTCAAGAGCCATTTTCTGCTGAAATAAACAGCGAGAGGATAAGAAAAACTGGTATTCAATGTACCTGTTATAGAATGTTATGCCATGATATGCGATGTTAAGCAATGCAATGTTTTCAAGGACCTTTAGGAATTTAAATTTGTTAAACAAGCACGAACAAACTTTTTATTAGTTTACTTTTAGCAAGTACAAAAGAAAATTTTAAACAAAAAAGAAATTCCTAAAGCTTAGGTCTCCCATGGGCGGTTCCTCTTTGTGTTGAAGTAGGTATTGATACTTCGCTCCTCGTGAAGTAGCTTTGTCAATTTTAATACCTTCTTCTCGCTTGCATAGTACTGAGCTTCAAATGTATCTTTTTCTTCTCTAAGCTTAATCCAGGTTCTCTTCAGGTCTTCAAAATTAGTAGGCATGTCTGGATGGAGAATGGTATATGGTTCGTCACCTATAGCAACAGGTTCCATAATCACTAGCTGTAAACGGCATCATGAGGTTTTGAGCTCAAGATCGCACCCATCTGAGGTAAGGTTCCCAAGGAATGGAATTTTTGTGTCCCAAAGTCTTGGTATAAGTCTTCTTTACCATGCCCCAAGCATGCACAAATCTGCGACGGTAGTTCTGGAGATCGTTGTTGTAGTCAAACACAATATCTTGAATAAGCATATCATGAAGA
Source organism: Vicia sativa (assembly GCA_021764765.1). Taxonomy (NCBI): domain Eukaryota; kingdom Viridiplantae; phylum Streptophyta; class Magnoliopsida; order Fabales; family Fabaceae; genus Vicia; species Vicia sativa. Next base: position 298,754,264 of record CM038792.1, on the reverse strand, counting down.
CCATCTTTTCGAGCATAACTAAACTGGCGTAGAGCTAGAGAAGGGTTGTAAGTGATACCTCCCCTTATGCCAAGGAGTGGTACGTTAGGGAATTCCCCACAATGCTCAATGAAAGTGAAGTCCTTTTGAGAAAAAAGACACCAACAGATATCTGAATGAGAAAGTGACATCAACCTTTCAGACCACTTCAATCTTGGCTCATTCTTCATTACTAATTGAGGAAGGTGCGAAATAAACCACCTGGAAAGTAACGGTATACAGCACATGAGAGTTCCTTGTCTTTTGATAGTACGGGTGTGGAGAGAATGCAGAATGTCCCCAAGCAAGGTAGGCACCGGATTACGAGTGAGGAATATTTTGATGGCGTTCACGTCTATGAACTGGTTGGATTAGGAAATAGCACCAAACCATAGATTAGCAAGGCCAAAATGTCTTCGAATGCATGGAAACTCATAGCCTTTAGGAATTCTCGAGCTTTCTTTATCAGAAACTTAGCAAGCAAACCCTTAACTCCGCTTCTTGTTTCCCAATTAGCTTCAATGTCTAATCGCTTTAGATGTAACGCTGATGCGATGTCTTTGTATTTCGGAGCTTTTTCTAAATCGGTGAATGGTATCTGATCAAGGACAGGTATCCCAAGTAGCTTAGAGAACTCTTCCAATGTAGGTACCAACTGATAATTTGGGAATGTAAAGCAGTGATGTTTTGGATCGAAGAACTGGAATGCGACGTGCATCATATCTTCCTCAAAACCGGAGATAACCAAGTCAATAGATAACCATGCCTTTTGATAAACTGAGCATGATCGGGAACTTCTGAAACTAATTCTTTGAGTTGAGAAGTTATACCCGCGAAGTTGATTCGGATAGTCTTCCTAGAAGCCATAACTCCTACAAAACAGAGAAAAGATAAATCCCTAGGTCCTTGAAATAGTTATAAATGATATGATGTTATGATGTCATGATGTCATGTTTAAAACAAGTAGCAAGCACAAGAAATTCACACAATAGCCCTAGGTTTAAGGCTTGCATCAGGTATAGGTGTCTACCCTACCAAAGTTTGAGTTGGTTTAACCTGTCCTATAATAGTAATCGGGTTCTATGAATCTCATATCATTGATCTTTCTCGTAGGCTTTATTTCAATACGACTACCAAGTGGTCGACCGAAACATCCAGAAAGTCGAATCTTAATGAGCGTAGCATCGAGTATAAACCAACCTCAGTCTATACAAAAGTCGGCCATCTCACTACCTTCTAATGGCCAAGATGGGTCAATTAGGGTTCTAAAAGTTGAGTTAGTGCTTGTGACACCATGCAGACGCAAAATACTTTCCTCAACTAAACATGAGGAGCATCGGTACATCCAAAGTGTCGCACTAATGTAGCCATCATGTTGACTGTTTTGGTATACGCCTATCGGCCACGACAATTTATTGCTACTTACCTAAGGAAACCTGGATCCGGGTGTAGGATCCCCCACAAGTATAATACCCAAGCAACTCTAAAAAGTAAAGCATACAAGTCAAACAATTAAAGTGATCTAGACCCTAAGGTAACCTCTCTTTAGGGTATTCCCTAGCAGAGTCGCCAGTTCTGTAATACGATGGGAGAACTGACTTGTTTGTTTTGCGTTTGATCGCAAATTGTTAGTGTTTTAAGTTGGCATTAATGTTGGTAAAACTAGGCTTTAGCAATGTCTTGATAAATGTCATGACATTCAGAGATTGAAGATAAATCCTACTTGCTAAGGATGTTAAAGGACAGCTCAGAACTAGAAGCTAAAGTTGTGCTGGAAGTTCTTAGAATCACCGATGTCATAATGTATGTTATGACATTCAGACATTCTATTCTCGAATGCTTTTTTCGAGACTTTTCAGAAGTTTGTTGAGTGCTAAATATTGTTTTTCTGTTATTAGAAAGCATGCTCACGTGGCTGCTAGGTTAATCTTAATTAGACCTAAATTGGTTGTTGAAAAGACCATGTTTTTAGGATTAAATTAAGTGAACCCTAGCTATCTTTATGGAAGCCAAAACCAAGTTTCGGATCGCTTCTATAAAAGGAATTCAACCCTTAAACCGCACGCTTGAATTTATTGAAGATATAGCGGTTGTTATTTGTGTCCGTTAGAGAGTTAACAGTTGGTATTTGTAATTCTAGTATCTCTTGAGCCAAGCAATTATCAATTGATAAGTGCCTTGGACTAGGATTTGTTGTAAGGGTAGTTTATCACTCAAAGCTTTAAAGCACGAGTGTTTGTCTCTTGATTGAAAGCTTTGAAGCGAGATCAAGATAGTTTATTGAAGTGTGTCTTCACAATTCAATTATTCAATAGGTTGATATCACGTGATTGAGGGGAGTGAGTAGGAACTCGATCTAAGTAGGACTTAGGTTGAAGTTGCATTGGTAGTTTTAAGTGAAGGAGATAAACTGGTTGGTTTATTCCGAATTAATTCTACTAATAGTGAATTTCCTCCTGGCTTGGTAGCCCCGGATGTAGGTGTAGTTAGACATTGAACTGGGTAAACAACTTATTGTGTTCTTTACTGCTGTTTACATTTATTGTGTGAATTGTTAACAGAGTGTCGAGATAGTGTGTCATAACATTCTGTGACATCACGATCCGCTAGGAATTTCAATTGGCATCGAGCGGGCACCCCTGTTATTTCGGGTGAGATCTAGGGATAATAGTTTCGCGTAATGGATAAGGAAGGAGGATTTGGAGGTAGACCACCTATTCGGATGGGTCTAATTATGATTACGGAAGCCTCGTATGGTTGCCTTCTTAAGATCGGTGGACATTAAGGCTTGGAGAGTCACGACAAAGGATGGAAACATCCCATCAAGCTTGAGAAAGATGGGACTACCGTCTTGAAACCCGAGGAGGAATGGAGCAAAGAAGAGGAGCTAGCTCTGGGAACTCTAAAGCATTGAATGCCCTATTCAATGGTATTGACAGAACATCTTCGTGGTCCATCAATGTGAGCTGGCCAAGGATGTTTGGGACACTCTCAAAACTACTCATGAGGAACATCCAAGGTGAAGATGTCAAGACTTGGATGCTCACTACCAAATTTGAGAATTTGAAGATGAAAGAAGATGAGACTATTCATGAGTTTCACATGAATATTTTGAGATTGCCAACGCCTCAGAGCACTTGGTGAAAAGATGTCAAGAAAAGTGGTGAGAAAGATTCTCGATCCTTGCCTAAAAGGTTTGCAATGAAAGTGACCGCAATAGAGGAGGCTCAGACATCAGACCTTGAAGGTTGAAGAACTTATAGGAATCTGAAACTGTTGACAAAAAGAACAAGAGCATAGCACTTGTATCTAATCGAGGAAGGATGCCGTGGAAGATGAAGAGAAGATATCCAAGCTATAGCTATGCTTGGAAGACAGTTCAACAAGCTCATCAAGAGGATTGATCCAAAGTCAAAGTCAAATGTCAAGGACATTTCATCGACATCGAGATCTTATGACTCCAAGAAGATCCAAGTCGAGGAGAAAGGAAGTCAAGGCGTGGAATCCAATGTCATGGATGTGAAGGATTTGGACATATTAGAGCTGAATGTCCCACCTTTCTAAAGAAACAAAAGAAAGGGATGGCTGTCACTTGGTCTGATGGTGATTCAGGAAGTGAATCTAAGGAAGAAGGTGCCAAACTTGTCACTGCTCTCTCTGGAGTGTACAATTCTGATATGGATTCTAGTGATGAGGAAGTGACATTTGAAGAGCTTGCTAAAACCTACAGGAAGCTGTGTATAAAAAATGGTGAAGTATGTCAGCAAAATGAGGAACAGAAAAGGCTGATTGAGAAGTTGGAAGCTGAGAATGTGAAGCTGGAGGCTGAGAAAAAGGAAAACACAGCCACTATAAATCACCTCAATAGTGATATTATAATGTTGAACTCCAAACTTGATCATATGTCTAAATTTGTCAAAATGTTGACATCTGGTACTGATAAGTTGGAAGAAATTCTTCAGCTTGGACAAAGTGCAGGAAATAAGCATGGTCTAGGATATGTGGCTGAAAAGAAACCTGTTGGTGACACTAAGAAGAAGAGACATGGGAAACCAATGTCAAAATAGTTGTCACAACACAAAACAGGAAATGTGTCTGGCTCAGGGTATGTGGCTGCAAAGAGATTTTCTAATAACCAGGAGAGGAACAAACCTGGCAAGTCCATGGCAAAGAAGATGTCACACCATAAAACAGGAAATAGGTCTGCCTCAGAATATGTGGAGGCTAAGAAGTTTGTTAATAACAAAAGGAAGAACAGACCTAATAAACCAATGTCAAAACAGATGTCACAACATTGGGTTCAACATCAAAATCATAGAAACATGAACAAAAAGTTTCAAAGATGGAGATGTCATTATTGTGGAAGGTTTGGTCACATAAAACCTTTTTGTTTTAGACTACATGGATATCCTGATCAAGTTCCTTATGTGAAGCATAAGACCAACAAGGTATCATACACTCAACAGTGGAAGAAGAAGACTGCAGCTCTGATAGCTCACACTTCTCTTAGAGTGTCTGCCAAGGTAGATTGGTACTTTGACAGTGGGTGTTCTAAGCATATGACTGGAGACAGAAATCTTCTTAATGATGTCAAACCTCATTCTACCAGTTTTGTTACCTTTGGAGATGGAGCTAAAGGAGAAATCAAAGGTGTTGGAAACTCAAACTGGTATGGAGTTCCAAACCTAAATGGGGTGTTGCTGGTAAAAGGTTTGACTGCTAATCTCATTAGCATAAGTCAGCTATGTGATATGGGATTCACAGTCAACTTCACTAAGGCTGAATGTCTTGTAATCAATGATGAACAAGTAGTGATTATGAGAGGAGTCAGATTAAAGGACAACTACTACATGTGGGAATCTGAGAACACCACTCTGCCCTCTGTGTGTTCTACAGACAAAGATGAAGAGGAAGTAAAGTTGTGGCAGCAAGAATCTGGTCATCCACATCTCAGAGGAATGAAAAGGATCAGTTCCATAGAGGGAGTCAGAGAAGGATACCAAGAATTCACATAGACAAAGGGAGAATATGTAGTAAGGATAAGGCTGGACAGGAAGTCAGAATGTCACATCCAATGTCTAGACATCTGACCACTTCTAAAGTACTGAAGCAAAGTACTAGTATCTGGCATGAAAGGCTAACCAAGTATCTTACTGTCAAAAGATACAGGAGAGGAGTCTTGGAAGAAACCCTCTCTGTCAAAGGAGGAAAGATCATGGTGCTTCAAACTTATGTTAACAACATAGCTTTTGGAGGAATACCTGACACAATTGTGAGACATTCTGACAACCAACTGCAAGCTGGATCTGGGATGAGCCTCATTGGAAAGTTGATTCATTTTCTTGGACTGCAAGTCTCACAGATGGAAGACTCAACACTTCTTTCACATAGCAAGTATGCAAGGAATTGTGTCAAGAAGCGTGAGATGAAGAATAACAGCCACACTAGGACTTTTACTCCTCCATATTTGAAGTTATCCAAGAAAGCAAGTGGAGAAAGTGTTGATCAAAGCTTGTGTAAAAATGCTTTTGATGGATGTCTCCTCTTGAGAAACAATCTTATTTCTTGGATCAGCAAGAAGCAAAATTGTGTGGCTTTGTACAATGTTGAAATTGAATACATAGCAGCCGGTAGCAATTTCTCTCAGATGATCTGGATGAAGCAGATGCTGACTAAGTGCAATGTCATACAGGATGTCATGACATTATACTGTGACATTGTTATTAAAGCTCTTGAGGATGGTCAGTTTAAGACTTTAAGGGACAAATTGGGTATTTGTCGATATGAGGAGTTGTAGCAATTAACTGTGCCTACAACAAGGGATGAAAGGGACCTTTTATTTCAATTATTTTTAAGAGGGTCATTTAGTTACTTTCATTCCTATTTTAAAAGGTCCAAGAATAGGAAGAGACATCCTCATATAATAGTTTCTTCTTTTGAAAGTAGTACCACTCTTTCTTCTCCCAAAAGAAACTCTGAAACTCTCTGCCATTTTCACTTTCATCCTCTCAAAAACCATCAGCGAAAAATGTCTTCATCATCCTCATCATCTCAAAAATCAGGATCTTCATCTCCACCCATGGCTGAAGTTAGGGCAAATGATGAAGCCATGCAAGCTGAAGCGCTAAGGGTTACTCCGCTGCATGCAATGGCCATTGAGCCAGAAAAAGTCAAGAAGTTACGCACAAGAAATACAAGAAGGGCACAAGCATCTCCTTCTGGTAAGACTTCTATACCATCATCCTCTGTTCCCCCAAAACTAGTGAACAAAGAGGGATCTAGGTCAATGCATGAGGCCATAGCTAGGATAGTGACTGATATCCTAAATGAGAATAAATCTGTACCTGGGATTTCAGTCCCCCTGAATCATAAGTCTGCTAGCCCTAGCTTAGCAGTTGATCCAGATGTCAATGAGAATGTCAAGACATCTGGTGATGATGTTGACTCTCCTGTCAAGGATGATGTAAATCCTTCTGCTCCAGTTCCTGAAGGATGTAAAGATGATAATGTAATTGAATCCCCTGCTGCTAATGTGAATGAGATTTCTGATGAGATTCTTGAGAAATTCCTAGATCATTGTACCTCTGATAAATCTCCTGCTGTCTTTACTAGTAACATCTCTGATAGCATTCTTGAAGATTCTCCTGAGAAGAACACTAATCAGAATATTGATTCTCACATCATCAATCTAGATGAAGAGTTTTCTGATAATGACCTCATAGCAAAGTTTAACCCCAGCATTGCTAGGAGGGTAATGAATAGGAAAGGAAAACAAAATGCTCTTCCAAGTCCTGTTCAGGAGAAGGTTACTAAAGCTGCTCATAGGTCTCCTAGAGTTGTGAACAAGACTGTTGAAAAATCTGGTAAAGAGAAGGATAAAACTTCCAAAGGGAAGAGTAAGATGAAGAGTACAGGTGGTATCTCTAAGGCAAAGAGCACCTCAATTGTGAAGAAAAGGAAAGCACCTGAGCCCTCAGAACAGGATGATTCTGATTTTGATGTTACAGAAAATGTCTCTGACATTCATTCAAGAAAGAGGTTGTCTCTTGAGAAAATGCCCATAGTCCCTGAAGTGGCAATTGACAACATTTCCTTCCACCACCCTGAGAATGCTAACAGGTGGAAATATGTGAGTTTGAAGAGAATTGCACTTGAAAGGGAACTGAATGAAGATGCTCTTGAATGCAAGGATGTGATTGATCTGATCAAAGAAGTTGGGTTGATGAGAACTGTGGTGACGTTCTCAAATTGTTATGAAGGTTTGGTGAAGGAGTTCATTGTGAACCTGTCCAGTGGATGTGCTGATGGAAGATCAGCAGACTTTAAGACTGTGTTTGTCAGGGGAAGAAAAGTGAAGTTTTCCCCAAGTGTAATCAACAAGTATTTGGGGAGATCAGATGATGCTCAACCTGAGCTTGAAGAAACTGATAATCAAGTGTGTCAAATGATTACTGCCAAGCAAGTAAAACATTGGCCTTTGAAGGGAAAGCTTACTGCTAGCAAATTGAGTGTCAAATTTGCTATTTTGCACAAGATAGGTGCAGCCAACTCGGTTCCCACAAACCACAAGTCAACCATCTCCATTGGTCTGGGAAGGTTCATTTTTGTTGTTGGAACAAAAGCAAAGTTTGATTATGGAAGCTACATTTTGGATCAGATCCTAAAACATGCTGACAGTTATGCTATAAAAGGATCAATAGCATTTCCCTCCCTCTTGTGTGGTATTATAACTGATCAATACCCAGACATTCTGGGAAATAGAGATACAGTGTGTAAAAGAGCTCCTGCCCTTGGCTTCCACTACAAACTATTTCAAGGGAAGCATGTTCCTGACATTGTCATGACATCGGCTGAGACATCAAATGTCAAGGCAAATACTCAGAAGGCAGATGTTATTGTTGTGCTAAAAGAGACCTGTAGGGAACTTGAAGCAAGGAAGCAGAGACCATTGAAGAACTGAACTGATCTCTACACTTGAAAAGGAGGAAGACACAGAGGTCGAGGAAGAAAGGCTTGATGGTGATAATTCTACTGCTCATATGGATGAAGATGATGATGCTGACCAAGCAGCTGCTGGTGAAGAAGGCTCTGAAGATGTGTCCTTCCACAGTGCTTCTTCTAGAGAAGAATGCACTTGAGTTGTTGATCCTGTGCCCATTGATTGTTCTGTCAATTATTTTCTGTTCTGTATTTTGTTTAATTTTGGATGATTGTAATCATTTTGTTGACAGATTTGTAATCCTTGACTGAGATATAGCTTTTATGCTGGTACTTTATGATTGAAAGTTTGGGGTAATTGTATTGTTTCCTTTGGCCCTTTATGGCTAAAAAGGGGGAGAAGAACTACTTGACAGTAGTATGGGCTTTTGGGAAACTGTATGAAACTACTTGACAGTAGTATGGGCTTTTGGGAAACTGTATGAAAATTTAAATTTTGTATGTGGGCAATTGTGGGATTTTTGTATGGGTAGAATTTATCTTATCTCTAGGTTCTAGTTTCTTTAAGCTTAGAACTAGTTTGTCTTCTGCTGCATAGGTACTCTGATGTGTTAAGTAGTTTTAGCCAAAAATGTGCCAAAGGGGGAGTTTGTTAGTGTTTTAAGTTGGCATTAATTTTGGTAAAACTAGGCTTTAGCAATGTCTTGATAAATGTTATGACATTCAGAGATTGAAGATAAATCCTACTTGCTAAGGATGTTAAAGGACAGCTCGAATTGGAAGCTAAAGTCTGGAAGTTCTGAATCATCGATGTCATAAGATGTTATGACATTCATGTGACATTCTCGCAGTAATCTATTTTTCCGAGACTTTTCGAAGTTTGTTGAGTGCTAAATATTGTTTTTCTATTAGAAAGCATGCTCACGTGGCTGCTAGGTTAATCTTAATTAGACCTAAATTGGTTGTTGAAAAGACCATGTTTTAGGATTAAATTAAGTGAACCCTAGCTATCTTTATGGAAGCCCAAAACCAAGTTTCGTGGATCGCTTCTATAAAAGGAATTCAACCCTTACACTGCTGCTACGCTTCCAGAATTTATTGAAGATATAGCAGGTTGTTATTTGTGTACTGTTAGGAGAGTTAACAATTGGTATTTGTAATTCTAGTATCTCTTGTGAGCCAAGCAATTATCAATTGATAAGTGCCTTGGACTAGGATTTGTTGTAAGGGTAGTTTATCACTCAAAGCTTTAAAGCACGAGTGTTTGTCTCTTGATTGAGAGCTTTGAAGCGAGATCAAGATAGTTTATTGAAGTGTGTCTTCACAATTCAATTATTCAATAGGTTGATATCACCGTGATTGAGGGGAGTGAGTAGGAACTCGATCTAAGTAGGACTTAGGTTGAAGTTGCATTGGGTAGGTTTTAAGTGAAGGAGATAAACGGTTGGTTTATTCCGAATTAATTCTACTAATAGTGAATTTCCTCCCTAGCTTGGTAGCCCCCAGATGTAGGTGTAGTTAGACACTGAACTGGGTAAACAACTTATTGTGTTCTTTACTGCTGTTTACATTTATTGTGTGAATTGTTAACAGAGTGTCAGATAGTGTGTCATAACATTCTCTGTGACATCACGTATCTGCTGCCAGGAATTTCACAAATGTTGCGGGTAGCAAGTGTCGCCACCGACTTGTCTTTTATCCAATTAAGGGAAGGCGAAAAGAACAGGAAAATACCTTCGTTAGATTCTGAGTAAGGGAGGGGTTATGAAAAGGAAGGTATTAGCACCCTTTCCATCCGTAGTTATCTACGGGCTCTTAATTGCTTAGCTCACTTTAATTGCTTTTTGTGTGTGTTTGAAAAGATTTTTAAAAAGGCATTTCGCTTTTACTTCTTAATGATTCACGCATGAATGTATATGAAGTGTTTGGAAATGTTTTGTTTTGGAAAAGGACTTTGTAATGATTCACGCTGGAATATATACAAAGTGTTTTGAAAATTTTTGAAAGTGTGAGGTGTGAAAAGTATTTTGAGCAAGCAAAAAAGACTTATTACCTACTCAGAACGGTCGTTTCCGTGTTATTTTGTTTTCCTTTAGAATAAGGCTATCCATACCATTAGTTGGTGGGTAACCCTATTCGTTGGATGTAAAGAGACATTCGAAGGGACATCAGATGGTCATAGAAGGAAACATGTAAGGAAATCTTAGCATATTCGTAGGGACGATCATCACTTTTCATAGGCAACAACTGAGGGACTAGATCATATATTCGTAGGCAACATCGAGGGTCATCCAGGGACTATGATCTTTAATTCTAAGGGACTAAGATGATATATTTGTAAGCGTTTTAGCTAAGATATCCCTACGTTCGAGGGACATGACCATTATTCGAAAGGCAACAAGAGAGGATACCCTAAGGTGGGTGCACGTGTGAAGAAAGTGTGTTGTATTCAAATATTTTATCTTGAATTAGGGCGATCTAAGTTGATTTTTATCTTGCCATACACGCCTAGTTACTAGCAGTTAATAGGTGCGGAAAATAAATTGCGGAAACGTAAAGTGCAGAAAGTAAATGTCCTATGCTATTACATGGCTTTGGGGAAGTTACATAATTGAGGAGTGCGGAAAGTAAATGTCCTAATTATATATTACATCCCATAAGCAGATACATAATGATGAAAGGAACGCGCACGAAACATTATACATCCTGGAAGCAGTTACAATAATATGCGCGAAAATAGATAATCAAACGAAAAATAGAATCGGGAGAGGCTTGAAGAATAGTTAGTAAAAAGTTTTAGGTTAGTAAAAAAAAGAAGTTTGATTTCAATTAACCTAATTACTAAGTGAAAATCGGGTGAATCAGAAACCTTAATTCTAATTGATTTTAATTAGTAAAGGAAATTTAATTTAAATTAATTGATTAACCTAAATTAAACTAATTAAATTAATTAATTTAATTAAGAAAAAAATAGAAAAAAGAAAATTAATTGTGAAATTAATCCTAATTAAGTTAATTGTTTAACCTAATTACTAATTAATTAATTAATTGAAATAATTAAGAAAAATAGAAAAAGAAGAATAATCGAAAAAAAAAAGGTTTCGCCGAGCTTCGAGAGGTTCCCTCCAGAACCTCTGGAAACCTATTTTCCAGAGCTTCTGTGGGTAGCACTTCTGGGCATCCAGAAGCTGGAGCGTCTGGAGGTGATACTTCTGAGGGCATCTAGAAGTTGGAGCTTTTGGAGGTGATACATCTGAGGGTCCAGAAGCTGGAGCTTCCGGTTGTCTTTTTCGGCCGTCCTCAACCATCAACCTGCAAAATAAACAATATGAATGCAATAAGGGTACCCTATCCCCCTAATTCAAGGGATACGAATCGATTGGTGGCGTTAGTTTGTTCTGAAACGGCCTAGAACTATGGATACGAAGCTTCTCCAATTTGTTCCCTAACAATGACAACTAACGATTAAGCCATGAAAAGCTTCAAACGACTGCCCAACTTTGCTCTATAACATTCCATAAACACATTAGAATCGTTAGTTGCAAGCAAATCACGTTCAAAAATAAAATATGAATACATAAAAGAAATGCAATCGGAGCTGTATGTATGGCATGTTTCAACATGTTATGGTCATGTATAATGATGCCTACTTACTCAAACTTACCCCAGGAGCACGATGGAGTGCTTGAAAGTGACTGAAAGTGACTGGTGTAACGCCCCGAATTTAATTAATTAGTTAATTAAATTATTAAAAGATTTAATTATTGGAATTAGACGAAGTTTGAGAATTAATCGGAGTAATTGGATTTATTGGCATTATTTAAGAGACATATTTGGATTATTAAGTTTAAGCCGGATTATTTGGTTGGTTTAATTGGAGGGTTAATATTAAGAATAATAGTATTTATTTATTGGACTAGTTTATTTAAGTGAAATAATCAGTTTAGTCGGAGAATTATTATTATTATGAGTAGAGATTAATTAACTAGAATAATTAGTGATGAATTAATTCGGTGGTAGATTATTATTGAAAATAATATTAGAAACAAGTGTGGAATTAATAGAGTTATTTATTTGGTGTTAGAAGTATAGAAAAGAGGTGTGAAAATTAAGGCAAGTAGAAATAATAGAAATATTATTATTATTACTATTTTATTATTATTATAATAATATTATTAGTTGGATTTAATTATAAGAGAAGGAATTAGGTTTAAATAAATAAGAGATATAAAAGAAGAAATATAAGGCTAATAGTTAGAATAAAAATAATACTAGAATTATTCTATTATTTGGAATTAATAAATAAAATGTAGTATATTAATTATAAGAGAGAATTGGTATTTTTGGAGAATATTATTTAATAAACCAATTGTATTAGAAGCTACTATATAATTGAGTAACCTAGTAAAACAAGGAGAAAAATATTGCTTGCAAAACAAAAAGAAGACCTAGCCAAACCATAGCCGTAGCAAACAGAAGAGAGAAAGGAAGAAAGTTGGAAACAAGGTGCTAGGAGGGATCGTTGCCGTCCGAGAGTTCCGTTATTCCGATCGAATTTCCGAGTTCCCGTCAATCCACAGGTAAGGGGTGGGGTTCGGGTTTTATAATCGATTGTAGGATAATTTTTATGTGGGGTTTAGGGCTACTTAATTATACTGTTAATCGTGTTAGATCGATAAAATTTGTGTTGCTGGAATAAATTGAATAGTTTGTTGTGTTAAATTGATCTGCCATGTGTTATATCGTTACTGTTGCCATGAACTATTGTTGCAATTTTGTGTTGAGATCGTACGGCGGTAAGGAGGAAAACTTTGCATGTTGCTATAAGGAGGGAGGCGACCGCCCCCTTGGAGGAAGAAGTGAGGAGGCGACCGCCTCATGGGATGAGGGAGAGAGATGTAGTGGGAAGGAGGACGCCTGTCTCACAGGTGAAGAGGTGAGGCGACCGCCTCAGGTGTGTGGGGTGGACGTCTCAGCACGTCTTCTGTGGTTCACGTGGCTTGCTATGGATTAGTTAAATTGGGTTATGTTTTGGGAATTAAAATAGTGCAATAGGCAAGAATTTACTATTAGCTTAATGAAGATAAATACTAGTAGCATTAGCAAATATTGTATCAAGAAGCAGAATAACTCTAGCAGCAATAAGAAACCATACCAGGAAATTAATATTAGCAGTAACAAATGATAACAGACAGTGTAGATTAATTAGGAGAATGATCCACAATAATGCAGAATTAATAAAGATACTGTCAGAATTAATTAGTAGATTAATTAGAAATTGGTAATGTTGCAGGAAACTGAAAACGGTGTAGAAATAATACTGTCAGTCGAATTAAGCGGAGAATTTAGTTTGTCGGAATTGGACGAAATTTTATGGAATAGTTCGGGTATACGGGTAGTCAATTAAACAGTGTTATTTCGTCTTGACTCATGTTAGTTGCTGAATTGTCGATACTGTCGGAATGATGTCGTTTATGTCCAAATTAAATGGTCTATGTGACACCCCGATTTAATTCAAATATTAAATAATTGAGAATTTAATTATTTAATTAATTAAAGTCTTAAGTATTAATTTTATTTGGATTAATTGGGTCATTTAATAAAGAAAGGATTGGAGGTGTGCAGAGTAGTTAGTGAGTATGAGGAGTAAATTACTCTACTTTACTAATTATTATTATTTCATTTTATTTGGATTAATAAGGAATATTAAAAGGAAATATAAAAGGAAAAGAAAAGAAAAGAGAAGGTTTTTGGAGAAATCATTTCACGTAGAGTTGGAGAAAGAAGAGAAGAGAGGAAAAGCCGACGCCGAGAGAAACCGAAGAATCATCGCGAGGTAAGGGGTGATTTCGTTTGGTTAATATGTCTTATGGGTTTTGGGAATCAACTGGGTGATTGGTTATGTTAGGAAATGGAATTGTAGGTTTATAGCATGAAACCCTAAGTTGTGTCAGTGTATGGAAAATTGATCATTAGGGTGTCAGATAACAAATAGAAATGAGTAAATTATGTTGGTTGATGTCAAAATGGTGTAAAATGGCTTTGGAATGGTGTTTATAATATTACAATTCGTGTTTGAAAGTTTGGAAATGATTATGGATGCATAAAGCTGTCAAAAATAGCAGATTTTGCTGTTATAGGTCGTGGGAACCGGTTCCCTGTGGGGAGGAACCGGGTTCCAAGTGTTAAAAATCAAAATCTGGGCATTTTTGTACATGGGAACCGGTTCCCTGTGGGGAGGAACCGGGTTCCCCATACAATTTTCCAGAGCGTGTTTTTCAAAGATTGTGGGAACCGGGTTCTCCCAGTGAGGAACCGGTTACCACTGTGTATTTTTCCAAAACTTCTAAAACTTCAAAAACTCATTTTTCTAAACCGTAACTCCGATTCGAGTGCCGTTTTCGGCGTTATTTCTTAAATTTAAATTTCTATCTTTTGGAAAAGAAAAATATTATTTTCTCAAAAATCATTTTCAAACGAGTCGAGCTCCCGATTTTGAAAGGTATGGAATATTTAAGGACAATGGGGAATTAATACTAAATGGTCTGAGTTACCGGATGAGAGCTAATGCATACCATGTTATATTTTGATATTCATTGTGCTTTGATTGTGATATATTGGTGAATTGGCAATAAGTGAATTATGTTGGGATCACAATTTGTGAATTGGTTTGGATTGTTTGATAAGTTGAATGGAGATTGACATCGTGTGATGTTTCTTTTCCTTGTGGTTCATTCATGATTGTATTGGTATCAAGTGTTATTGTTATTATATAATAGTGATAGTCTTACTGATTTAAGAGTAAGCGTTTGGCATGTTTATGCTTTGTGATAATTTAATTCATGATTATAATGTTATCATGTGATAGATTGGTATTGGCATTTATGTGGAATTATGTTGTTATCATATTCCTTTGAATTGATGTTGCATGCTTTTATGATGCATGCATGAGCATTTGTTAAATTGGTTCATTCCCATTGTGTGGAAGCGAACTGGCAAAGCCAACAGACTTACCTGGTTGGAGGTGGTGAGGCTAGATTCTTGACCCGGTGGTTATGGGCGAATCATGGATTGGATTCTTGACTCGTGTTCGGGAATCATGGATTACTGCTTTCCACGAGTAAACGGAGCAGTGGGTGAACTCGGTTCACGTTTTGGTACCACATGCATAGAGTCTGCATTGCATATGGGATTGTGACATGTTAGGATGGTTTCCAGTGTTGCAATTGCCATTGTTTGATATATACATGATCATAGTGTGAACTGCTTTGTGAATTGATTATGACTTTATGTTTGATTAATGGATTAATGTATCCAATTATTCTGATGTATCTAAGAATGTATAATACATATTATATTGAATTGAAATCTCACCCTTACTTTAACATTTCAGATCCGAAGTGATTAGCCGCTTGGAGTTGGTGAGGATAGCTCTAGATTCGAGTTTAGTTAATCTAGTCCGCGTGTCAGTGTCGTGCTCTGGTAGATGTAACACTGGGGAAAACGATTGTTTGGAATCCTTTAATGGATATTTTGAATAGTTTTGAATTATGTTGATTTATTATCCTGGAATAACTGTTGGATGATGTATTCAGGATCTTGGTTATGTTTTCATTTCCGCTGTTAAACATGACATTGAGTATGATTTATTTAATGAATATTCTTCAGTGAAAGCATGACGCTGTTTGGTCAAATTTTTATGATTTAAATTGTGACGCCTCTTAATTATGGATAAACTCTGATTATTTAATCCTATAAAACGCGGGTAATTAGAAGGGGTGTTACAGTCTAAGTGTCGTAGGCTCAAATGGCCAAAGTCGAAGAATGGAGTGGATTGGATTAAATTATGAATTTGGTTATTGACGCTATTAATGGAAATTAAAGTTGATTATGTTTATTATGAGATGTGTGGACGTTGATGTTGTTAATTATCGTTGAAGTTGATTATGTTAATTATAAGTTGCATTGTTGTTAATGTTGTTAATAGTTGTTGAAGGTGAAGTTGATTATGTTAATTATAAGTTGCATTGTTGTTGACGTTGTTAATAGTTGTTGAAGTCGAAGTTGATCGTGTTGATTAAGTTGATGCAGTTAATGCATGATTAAGTTGTTGTTGTTTTAAGTTGTTGTTGATTGTTGTGGTCGTTGTATCATACATAGCATGTGCATTATTAAGTTGGCCTGGATTGGCACCACGTTGTAAGTTGAAGGCTTATGCCTTGTTGAATGCCTCGATAACCTGGCATATTTTACGTTGGGAGTTTTGCTCCAAATGGATCCACATGCATCTGCATTTGTCGAGTCGCATTTTAAGTTGTTGTTGATTCTATGTTGTTTGGTGGATATTATATGTTGTTGATTCTATGTTGTTTGGTGGATATTATATGTTGTTGATTCTATGTTGTTTGGTGGATATTATATGTTGTTGACTTTATGTTGTTTGGTAGATATTATATGTTATCGATTTAAGTAGTAATTATTGTATGTTCCTTTACCTAAGCATATGAATTATCGTACTTTCGCTTATATTATTCGATATCTCACCCTTTCTATTTTTTTGGCCGTTACCTTTATATTGGTAACGTGCAGGTATCCAAGAATGGAGGAATTAGTTGATGTCGGTTCAAGTCGGTGTCTTTACTCTGATACGTAACACTCGGGGGGATATTTCTGTCTATGTCCTTATATTGTTGACTCTTGATGATATTAGTATGATTGTTGAATCTTAAGTGATGTCGTGAGATAAAAGTTGTTAAGTATGTTGAAAGTTGAATAACATGTTTCAAGTTGTTATTAGTATAATATATTATGTTGTATAACTATGAATTCCGCTGCGTAGTAATGAAAAGTATTTTGTTTGAAAGTTATCGCAAGTTGTTATGAGATCCTCCGAATTAAAAAGTGTTATGTATCTTATCTATTTGTGTTGTTAATGTTGAAATGTGGCATCCCATGTTTTTAGTTTAAAATTTCCACACTCTGATTTTATAATAAACGTTGGGTAGAAATGGGGTGTTACAACTGGAAAATAGAATACGAATTTGCCGACTTCTTGGAATTTTTGAGAATTTCAGGGTTGCTGTCTGAGGCTAGCAATCCATCTCCTTGGCTTGTGGTTGTGTTAAGTATATATAGAGGAGTGGAAATAGGTCAAGACTTTAAGAGAAAATATATTTTTTCAATGGAGAATATTTGATTGAAAAATCTTATCAAAATCTTCCAAATTTGGCTCAATCTTGTATTAAACACATCCATGCGTTTTTGACAGCTTGCATAGCCTTCCTTGGACCTCAAGAAACTTGGCCATCAAGCCCACACGCCTTGTACCTTGTCTTAACATTTTATGTTAATTAAAATTGAATTTTAATGATTTAATTAAAAAATAAATAAAATAAATGGAAGGAGGTCGCGTAGCTGGGCTTAGAGGCTCTTGATAATGTTAAGATCCAGTTTGAATCATAAAATTATAAGCCCATTTGAAAAATATTTGCATTTGTCAAGTATTTTCCTTTATGCACCTCCTAAAAAATGCTCAACTTACACAACTTGTATCTTGCTGAATTTTTAACATTTTTGGGTGTTCTTGGACTTTTTAGAAAGATAAAGATGTCTTCTAAACATCCCTTTTGGTTTCATCTTCATTAAAGTTTCCATGCTCATGAACACTTCTTTGGAAAAAGATGACTTTTTGTTAACTTTTAAAAGGACCTGTAATATTTTGACCCATAACTTTCAAATGAATCATTTCTAGCCCAAGCTTGTGAGAAATGAAGTTGTAGAGAATTAAATTCTCTTTAAAATGAGATTTGGTGGAAAAATTTCTGATAAAGCATGTGAAAGTTATGTCTGGTCAAAGTTCTGTTGACTTTTGTCTGAAAAACCCTAATTTGGAAACTTTGACCTTTGATCAAATCTTGACTTTTCTTGATGAATCATGATAAACCCTTGATCAAATGATGAATATTACTTCAAAATATTGGTGCTGACCAAAAATTATGAAGTTTGACTGTATGTTGACCACATTTGACTTTTTGTCCAACACAGGTGATTTTCAACAATCTGAGCAACTGGGTGAGCAATTTTGACTTGTAAGGCTTGAAACTTGACGTGGTGATCCCTTGAAGAATATAATGAGGTATTATGACCACTTGAAGTATTGGAAGTCCATCTTGACTTGAGAAGAGCAAAACCCTAGTTTGGATTGATTGCTTAGGAGAGGGTTTGTCTGGTAAACCCTTGTGAAATTCTTGAGTTTGGAGTTGTGGATTGTCTTGAGAAGTAGGAGGGAAAATTTTGGGGTATAACAATCATATTTCTAGAGAGGAAAATCAGATAGTCGACGCTTTGGCTACTTTGTCTTCAATGTTTAAGGTTAAGTGGGCTAATGAGGCGCCTTCTATCATTATTGAACGTTTGGATGAACCAGGTTATTGTATGTTGGTTGATAAGGAGACTGATAGCAAACCATGGTTTTATGATATCAAACAATACATAGATAAGAACAAATACCAAGAAAGGGCATCTATCACTGATAAGATAACATTGAGGAAATTGTCTGCTAACTTTTTCCTAAGTGGCAGGGTGTTGTACAAGCGGAATTTTGATTTGGTATTGCTCATATGCATGGATAGACACGAAGCTGATTAACTTATCAAAGAAATTCACGAAGGTTCTTTCAGTATTCATGTGAATGGGCATGTAATGGCAAAGAAGATTCTTAGAGCTGGTTATTACTGGATG
The DNA here is from genome assembly GCA_021764765.1 of Vicia sativa. Classification (NCBI taxonomy): domain Eukaryota; kingdom Viridiplantae; phylum Streptophyta; class Magnoliopsida; order Fabales; family Fabaceae; genus Vicia; species Vicia sativa. Next base: position 298,735,568 of record CM038792.1, on the reverse strand, counting down.
ACCATGGAAACTGATTGTTTTGTTTATGCGCTGAGGTGTCATAAGTTTCAAATTCATGACGATAAAGTGCATGTGCCATCCTCCCCTTTGAATGTCCTGACTTTACCATGGTCGTTTGCTATGTGGGGAATAGATATGATTGGAATGATCGAGCCGAAAGCTTCTAATGGACATCATTTCATACTGGTTGCTATAGATTATTTCACCAAGTGGGTTGAGGCTGCTTCGTATGCTAATGTGACACAGCAAGTGGTTACCCGGTTCATCAAGAATGAGATAATTTGTCGTTATGATACTCCCAACAAGATTATTACCGATAATGGGACAAATTTGAACAATAAGATGATGAAGGAGTTATGCAATAATTTCAAAATAGAGCATCATAACTCGTCACCTTACAGGCCGAAGATGAATGGTGTTGTTGAAGCAGCTAACAAAAACATTAAGAAAATCCTTCAGAAGATGGTAAAGACATATAAGGATTGGCAAGAGGTGTTGCCTTTCCCCTTGCATGGATACAGAACATTTGTCCCCACCTCAACAGGGGTAACGCCCTATTCTCTCATCTACGGTATGGAGGTAGTACTTCCCATAGAAGTTGAGATTTTGTCCCTCATAGTTTTAATGGAAATGGAGTTAGAAGAAGCAGAATGGGTTTGGAACAGATATGACCAACTCAACTTGATTGAAGAGAAAAGATTGACAGTGTTTTGTCATGGCCAGCTTTACCAGAAGAGAATCAAGAGAGCTTTTGACAAGAGAGTACACCCTCGGGTGTTTAAGATGGGTTAATTGGTATTAAAAAGGATCATCTCTCCACAGAAGGATCATCACGGAAAGTGGACACCAAACTATGAAGGGCCATATGTGGTGAAGAAGGTTTTCTCCGATAGAGCTCTTATTCTCATCAATATGGATGGAGAAGATTTGGCGCATGCTGTCAATTCAGACGCGGTTAAGAAGTATTATGTCTAAAAATAATAATAAATAAAATAAAATAATGAAAAAAATTAAGCCCGGTAAATTGAAAACCCAAAAGAGCGGCTTAAGCAAAAGAGGGTATGTATCCTGGTGGCTCAAGATCTGAAAGGTTGATTCACGCAAAAGTTAGGGAATAAATAATGACATAATACTACAGTACGCGACTCCATATCACAACGAAATCTTAGATGGAAGGGATCAGCTTAATCACTATCTTTAGAAGCGAAGTGATGAAGAATAGCAGTCAGAAGGGGGAATAGCATGTTTATAGCTCGATGAAGTTCAGTTTCAATTTCGTTGTTGTTTTTTTAAAAAAAAAATGTGTATATGGACTCGCTCTCTCATGTATGTTCCTCCTAAAGGAATGTGTATCTTTATGTACAAACGTTTCATACATGAGTTATTCTTCTCATATCCCTAATAAAAGAATTGTTCAGTTGAACACTTTTCTTCTCATATAAATGTTTTTATCTTTTCTGTCTGTTTAGCTCAATGTCACTGCTATTTTGGATAAAAAATAATTTTGAAAATCATTAAAATTGGTGAAATAATAAAAGCTCTGAAAAAACTTTAAATTGTTTTGATTTATGGAATGTCGGGGAACGATTAATTGTCCAATTGTTGTGCCTGTTTCACCGAAATGGAAGTGCATCTGTCATCATCATGATGACAATCAAGAACTATTTTGTATCTCCTCTTCGAGGGATTCGTGTACCTTACCAGCATTAGTTTTGACTTGAGCGGTGCATCGCAAGTTATGATCGATTCTCTTCTTTCAATGATCGACGGTGTCGAGAATTTAGTTTAATAGCTAGTACATTAACCAATATACTCATACATTCATTCATTCATTCATATCATACGATATGTTCATGCATAAATCCCATCCAGGACTCGGAATATTTCAAGATCAGCTAATTTTTTCCCCCAACAGAATCAGACTTTGAAGACTATTTCTCGAATGACAGACTTAGTTCTTCCTACCATAAGTTTGAAGGCCTGTTCATAAATTGATCTACGGCAATGATGATTCTCAAATCGAATCTCTTTCAAGGTGGGTGATTTCTCCAAGTGAATTCTTGTATCAACGAAATTTCTTACTCGGGTTTTCCCCAGTGATCTTTCCCCGTAGAGTTTCTTTTGAAGTGTTATCCATTGAAGCTTCAAGTTTCCCCAAGACGATCTATTGCAATAGGATTGCAACAACATTAAATCCAACTTCCCGAGTAGGTCTTAGTGGCGGCAGTTCTCTATGGATCCGTTTCTCTGAATTGTTCTCAGCCAATCCCCTGTGAATCTCTGGTGTGTTTAGTTCTCTATTGTATTCCTCGCTTACTCAATAGAAATATGCACTTATCAGGTGGGATTGTTAAGAGATTTTGGAAGATCTGTTGCAACATCAAGTTGTTTAAACATGTCAATATGCATTTGCATTACCAGCACTATCCTAACGGATGGAGGATTTATCCATTATGGAAGCATCTATTCCCCTCAGCCGGTGTTGAACTTGATTCCTCTACTCCCCAGTGGAGTTATCTCTTGCTTATAGGAAATTCACTATCAGCTCAACAGCTACAGGATGAATATTTTGCCAACGATAAAATTGTTCGACATATCTGTATATGTTTGTTACAGCCTCCTGTCGTCAAGATGGTTGCAAAGAAGAAAGCTTGTCAACTATTGAAACATTTATGTTAGACCTGCATGCTAAACATGAATTATTTTATCCCCACCGAAGTCCGCTTTCGGTCCTTGAAGTTACTGAACTTGTACTCTTTACACCCAATTTTGGGTCATTCTGTTAATTATCATGATTATAACAGTTCAGAAATTGCTATCTTTCCTTCTATAAGTATTACCATGGAGCTTTTCAAGTGGTAAATCAGCATTCAGAGTTTATTGTATTATCTTCAGGGGGCATTTGAAATTTTCTCTTCCAGCTGTGTCGGAGAGTTAGTTTGATACCCTTTGCATTAAAGCATTAAAACTCACGCATATCATACTCATGCATTAGCTTCGTCTAGTTCTCTTTTGCAGGATTTTTCCCCAGTTGAAACTAAATATCCTCCTAAGGATCAAAATTGGAAGATTATGTCTCAGATGAGAGAATTATTCTCTTCTCCCCATCGCAACTTTTATACTTGTTTGGATCTTAATAATTGATGAATTTCTCCAGTCGAGATTTCTTCCCCAAAGAAGCAATTGTCAATTTCCAAGTAAACTCCAATGTCAACAAAATTTTCTACCTGGAATCCCCAGTGACAATCTCCTATGGTTTTCTTATGAAGTTTTCCTGGTAAAATTTCATTTACTCCTAGGAGAATCTCCTTCAGAAAGGATTACTACAACATATTCAGGGTATTTTCAAGATTCTTTTAGATAAGAATATCCTCATTAAATTTTAGTGGCCGTAACCTCTACATATTTTCTTCTCTGAGCTGCTCTTAGTAGACCCCGTTGAACTTATGGCGTGTTTATTTCCCCAGTAAGTCCTCGATTATTCAATATATAAATATCCACTAAGTAGGATGTTTATTCAATATCAGGATATTTCTCCAACTCGGAAGTTGATCCACATATCCACTTGCTACAATGCATTATCGGTATGATGCCAACAAATGGAAGCTCATTACCATAGAAGTTTTTCAGTCATAGGTGCTGAACTTAATTCTTCTATCCCCGGTAAAGCTATTTGCATACACATTGAAGATTTTGTCAAATCGGAAGTTGTTTAACATGTCTGTACATGTTCTGTAAAATCTTTTATCAACAGGAATGTTGGAAGTAGGATTTACCGACTTCATAAACATCTATATCACACCAGTGTGATGGATATTGATTTGTTTATCCCCAGAAAAGTGTATTCTCGATTGTGCTATTGAATTTGTTCTGCTGGTAACTCGGAAGTTACATGGTTTAGACATTCAACATGCCATGGCTCATCACACCTTCGTGCACGATAATTTTGATATTGTTCTAGCCATATATCTTCGTTAAGGTCTGCGGGTATTCCTTAAATCTTTGGGGATTTTTCTGACAAATTCTCAATTATATCTTCGTTAAAGTTTGTGGGTATTCCTTAAGTCTTTGGGGATTTTCTAACAAATTCTCAATTATATCTTCGTTAAGGTCTGCGGGTATTCCTTAACTCTTTGGGGATTTTCTGACGAACTCTCAATTATATCTTCGTTACAGTTTGCGGGTATTCTTTAACTCTTTGAGTTTTTTCTGACAATTTCTCAATCATATCTATGATAGAATCTTCTAATTTATTTCCTTTCTTTTCGCTTGAGAAGTGCAGCTTTCTTCTCGAAGCATTTCTTTGGGGATTTCTATGTTAAATTTTAGTAATTATAAATATGTATCTCTTATGCTTATTACAGTGTGACAACTTTAGAGTTTTAGAGAAAAGGGGAGAAAAGGGGTTTAGAAATTAAGGTAATTCTTTTAGAGCTGTCTAGAAGGGCCAGTTAATACTTCTTATTGTCTTGGTTTTGAATGATTCATGTATTGAGAGTTGGAGAGGTTGGGAAACACATAGGTGAAAAGTACGGGTTTGTTCTTGGGAGCCTTCAGGGTTTGTTCTTGAAAATTCTAAAGGTGGGTGCTATTTATTGTAACTCATTTGTAATCTATTGTAACAACTTTCAAAGTACAGTGAATATGATAGTTGCTCTCTCTCATATGTAGATCTTTTGATCAAACTGGATAAACAAACTTTTCGCCTTTTTTCGCCTTGTTTTCTTCTATTTAATTTTGTTGTTATTGGTTATTGTTGCACCCCAAAATTTACCCTACCACGTCAATTTGAATTGTTTATTTAGATTTGGTTGTTTTAGGATTATTATACAAGTATCAGGGTTTGTGTTCAAATTCAAAGGAATTTATCCAATTAGTTGTGATTGAGGAGCTAAAGCATTAAGAATACTCTCTTGTGGCAAGTGATGCTTTTGAATTTTTTTACTCAAGAAATAGAGTTCATACTTTTCACAAAAAAAAGAAGCATTATTACAATGATGCATACAAAAGTGAAGCAAATAATGGAGTTCAAATTCAAAATGGTTTGGAGGGAGAATGATATCGTTTTCTATTACCTATAAAGAAGAATTTATTTATGTGTGAACTTTGAATTCAAGAGAGAGGAATTAGAACCCATCATCATTTAAGCTAGAATTACATGTGGTCATGTGGATAAGAGTGGTTTTAATTGTTATGTGATGAACAATTGTATATTCTAATGACACTTTCCCATCAAACTTATTTGGTCCTCAAAGAATCGAGGTTAATAAAGGGTAAACGTATATTCTTAAAAAATCCATCAATTTACAAGAAAAATACTAAGAGTTATTGGGCTATTCTTTTTTGACACACTCACTTTTCAAAAGGTTATTTGTAAGTCAAATTGTAGAGAGATGTTCAAGTTCTCTTATTTCACATTAAAGAATCAAAAGTCTTACCCAATTTACAAGAAATATTCAAGTTTCGGATTTAAGACCTCAAGATTATGCCATAACTTTTTTTCGTTTGTTGCTACAAGAAAGTTCTAATACTTGACTTCTAATGTCATTCAAACAAATTCTAAAAGGATTTTCAAATTATTGCAAGTGCGGAATATTGTGTTACAAAGTTCTACATAGATACTAATTTGCCCTAGACTTTGAAGTTTTCTTCAAGCTTCAATACAATTGCTTTGACCACATCTTCAAAATTCTCCCTTCTTCAGGCTTTCCCATTTGCTCTCTCCATGCTCATTTTCTCCAAACCTTCCTCAATTGTGCCAATCTCATCATCATGTGAAACAAAAGAAAAATGTGGTTAGGAGATCATCAAGAATACTCAAGTTGAGAAAAAGGAATTCAAGGCAATTTATAAATGAATTTTACACAAGTTCTTTTAGGATTTCATCATTAGGGAATATGGCAAGAATCACGATATAGGGAGGATTTCCGAATCATGTTTAAGCAGCAGTTGAAGCCTTACAACAAATTCAAATCACAAATTCCTATTGCAGATCACGATTTTGTTTCGGTTCACAAAAGGAGGTGCAAAAATAACTCAGATATCATCATAGTTATAACAACAACAAAAAGGAAGCAAGTACATGAAGTTAGATTTTTAGCCCAAGCCACAACATATCCGAAAAATTCTAAGCCCAACATCACAGAAAATTCAAGGTTGTTAGGAAAAAAACAAGTCCAACAACAAATTTTCGCAGGGCTTTTTCATAGAAATCAGAAATTCTAAGAAGGAGAAACCCTAAAAATCTAACATAATAAAAGCATTCATAGCACAGATTTCAAGGGGCATCACTGTTCACAAAAAAAACCCTAAAATAGCCATAGTCACAGAAAAGAATCAGAAAGCATCAAGAACAACAATCATACAAACATGAAACCCTAGATTTCACCAAACCCTAATTTACAATCATCATTTTCCCACATCAAAGTCCCTTCAGAACAAAGAATGTCGGAAGAAGAAGAAGAAGAAGAAGAAATACAGAGAAAACCGGAGAGATCTCACCGTAAGGTCGCGAATCGCCTTCTAAGAAGACCAAAGCTCCATTTTCTTTTCCCTTCTCCTTATTTTTTTTGCATCAATCTGTACGTTATGTCATCACCATCGTCGACATCATGAAATAGAGTTAAGTTTTCATTTTGTTTCCTGTAGATATAGTCGTAATCATCAAGAATCTAATAAAACAAACCATAGATTAAGAATCAGAAGGAGAAGAGGAACAAGAATATGTATAAAAAAATCAGAATTGGAGTAGATTGGTCGTTCGCCGCCGCCGTCACCGTCACGAAGGAGATTTCCGGTGCGACGACTCTTTCCCTTCCGGCGATCCAACTCTAGAGAGGAGAGAGCATAAGCGTCTAAAGAGAGAGAGAGAGAGATTATGATTTAATTTTTGTTTTGTTTTTTTTAATTTTAATTAACTTGTTTTAATTATGTTAATGTGTGATTCTAAATGTCTTAAGGTGGTGGTGACAAGTGTCACCACCTTTAATTATGCTCCAGTGTTCACTTGCTCATGCTGCTATCGTGCACCTCCATTACTATAGCCATCAGATCTGGATCATCACCTCTCAGTATCATCTAACTTGCCATATCGCATCTCCATGGTGCACCATCATATTAGTGTTGCGTTGGATCCCCTTTATTTGGACCTAGGCTTATTTCCTTGCTGGATTTCTTACTGCACCCCCCAGTTTCTGCTCCAAACAGGCTCATTTCTAAACTCTCTTCTTTATTTATTTTATTTAATTTTGTAAATGAATTGTGTTGATGTATTAAATAATTATTAGTTTCATGGTAATTTTCATTTGATAATTATCGATTAAATTATTAGTTAATCTTTCTCAAGTAAAAAAGACTCATTCTAGTAATTACTTAAGATTTTTTTGTCGTGTATTGTGTGTTAATTATTTACTCGCCTCTTGCATGCTTGTATAAATTATTCACAAATGTGCACTCCACACACTTGATACAATCAATTAAATTTTCTCTCTTGACTCATATGTCAAATTCTTCAAGGGTCTCATAGTTGGGAATGAGCATGGTCATTCTCACAAGGTTAATCGAAGCCCTAGTTTGCATCGATTAACCATAACCTGAATAAGTCATTGGTCCATATACTAATTATCCATGCACGAGGGTTTCATAGTTAGGGGTAGGAGCACCTATCCTCACGAGATTAATTAAGTCCATATACTTGATTAATCATGACCCGATTCAACTTCTCTTGGTCCATATACCAAACATTTAAAACACTCTCATAATCAAATTTCCAAACCTCGATCCAACATTGACTGATTTTTGAAACTCTTTCGATAATAAACTCTGAGTATTTAAATCGTTGGTTGTTGGACCAATTGTTTAAAAAGTTGTTCCAAATGAACTCCGAGTCTTTAAGTCGTTAGATGCTAGACCAATTGTTTAAAGACTCTTAATAACGTGAACTTTGTTTCACTTTTTTTCATAAGAAAACTTTTTGGGATGATAGACGACTCGTTGAGCATTGAGCTCCTCTGGTTTCTAGTATTTGAATCATAGGATGCTAGTGTCGTGGCAGGAAAAATTCAATGAAGTCGCCATTATTGTTTATTTATCCTAAGGACGGGAAACTATAGTAAAACCCTAAAAATATGAATACGGTGGTCATCGGGACCAAGTTAAGGGTTCGGGAGTCGGTTAAGCGAGGGGAAGGTGTTAGCACCCCTCACTTCCCTTGTACTCAAGGGGAACCTTCTCTAATTTTAGGGTTAAGGTGTGCTTGTCTAAGGTTTCTTACTCTATTTCCTAAGTTATTATACACAATGGGGAGAGATTTGGTCATGGTTAGTAGTTACTGACTCGTTAAAGCATTGCGCTTTATGCCTATGTATTCACCAAGAGATGAAATTAGAGTCTACGTAGTTCTCAAGGGTTTGGTTAGTATTTTTTATGGAATTAAAATTGATCACCTTCAGGCGATAAACTTATGTGAGCTCACGTAATAGCGGCTAATATCTAGTTTCTCGTTCGCGTTAAAGAGTATCAATATAATTCTTTTTTTTAAAAATTGTCTTGATTTTCTTAAGTTAGTAAAAAAGAAATTTTAAATTGGTTAGACGGTTTAACCTAACACTAATGGGAAGCATTTTTTTTTTTTGTTTTCGAATATTATTGCAATTTTTTAGGTTTAATTAAAAAAACAAACTAAATCAAAATGAACTAATATTTAATTTAATGACCAAAATAAAATAATTAATTTAAAAAAAACTAATTATCTGGAAGAAAAAAAAGTAATTAATTAAATAAAACTCAAAGGGGGTGTTAAGAGAAAAAAAGACACGTGCCAAACTAATTAATTTCTAGAATGTAAAACAAATAAATAACTAATCAATTTCTATACTAAAAAAAAAAACAAGAAAAACTAAAAATTGCTAATTGTATATAAAATGGGGTAGTCTATCCCTACTGCATATATGATTTAACGTTAAAAAGAAAGAAAAAAATTTAATATATCTAGATTAGAGTTTCTCCAAACTAAAATAAACATCCACTTATAAATTGACACATGGCACTGATTAAGAAAACAATTAAAATAAAACACATTTAAAATCATGACATGAAGCAACACATTCAAATCCACCCCATTCCTCTTTCTCTTTCTACGATATGTCTTATTTTTCTCTTCTACCAAAAATTTGTCATCATTATTTTAATAATAAATCAACATAGAAAAGGTAAATTTGATAAAGACTTTTTCAAACCTCTTAATAGACCAATTATAATACATATGCTCTAACCACCATTTTAAAAAGAAGAAATAATAATAAATAAATAAAATGAAACACTAAATATATGAAACCACACATCATAAAATAATAAATCTACACAATAAACTACTCATCTTCTTCGGTTCTCCATCTCTCTCAGTTTATTCATTCTTAAGTAAGAAAAAAAAACCGCAACATATTTTTATTCATTCATGACTCAATGCAAAGTGAGTAGAAAATCAAAGATCAAAGAGTGGATCTTACTGTGGTGGTGCGATCCAGAGCAGCGTAAGATGGTGTGCGGCCGGATTCAACAGTGACGAAGGAGGAGGGATCTTCGGTTCCAGATCCAAAACTTTGTTCTTACTTATCCTCGAATGTACGATCGGTGTGGATGCTAAGCCCAAAGCTCTTGAGATTTCGATGTGAAACCTCATAAACTTGTTACAATTGGAGCTCTGGTAAGGGTTTGGGATTGCAAGGTTGCTGAAGATTTTTTTGTCTGTCTTATTTCGCTTGCTTTTAGTGGTTTTTATAGTGAAGAATCATGGTTTTTTTGCAGTTAATGTGTCATTGATTGAAATTCATGGTGATTGATCTGTATGTGTAAAGTTTGTGATTTGATTTCATTTATAACTCTTGAAATTTGATTTTGTGTACTTTTTGAATCTGGTTTCTCTCATAATCTTAGAGATTTCATTCTGTTTTTGGATGAAGATTATAACAGCAAATTTATTGAATGGAGATTTGAAGTTATTGCAAACGAATTTGGAAGATTTGATTTTGTCTCTCCTTCACATGTAATCGGATTTGTACTTGGAAGTTATTGTATTTTTTTTTTTAGAATTCTTACTTCTTGGTCCTTGAGATATTTTTTATTTATTTTGTAAAATAAAGACAATTTAATACGAAAATGACAATGATAGTAACAACATGGACACTCTTTTTTTGGATTTTCATTATGATGAAATAATTAAAATTAATATTAACAATGATAAATAGAAACAATACTAATCTATATTTAATTTTGATAACTAAATTAATAATGGAAAAAGGTAGAAATAATAGTAAAATTTTAAACCAAAGCTAATAATTGATATTAAAATTCTAAAACTATTTAAGACTAATACCTTTAATATATATATATATATATATATATATATATATATATATATATATATATATATAACGGTTTAAAATTAAATTAAATTTTATTTTCTTGATACTTATAATAATAAAAATCTAATGCTAATAGTAATAAGACAAAAAATAAAAATTAGAGAAAGTGTGAGAAAGAAAAAAAATGATAATATATAAATGGTGAAAGGTGGGATTTGAACTCATGTTTTTCCACTCTTTTACTCCTTGATTACCTTATATCCACTAGGCCAATGGATTCATTCAAGATCAAATGGCGTTTAGAAATAATTAAGGGTGCCATAATTTGCTTTCAGGTGAAAATTATAATCTCATGTCCTAGTAGCTCAATGCAATGCATGATTGTGAATGTTATGATAATGCATATGAATGTAAAGCAAAAACCAATTAAAATAAAAACCGGGAGGGCAAATTTTGGGGTGCAACAACTAGTCCTATTGTTCGGTACTTTTCACCCACTAAAAATCAACTCAACTCATTCAACTCTTTTTCGCTCATATGCGACCATCCAACTCTTTTCTTACAAAGAGTATGCAATAGTCATTTCAAATATGAACGAGGACTTAGCTTTTCAAACAAACTAAGCAAGTCAAAAGTTCAAGTATTTGAAATGTCTAATGCATGATTTTTTCTTATAAAATCAACACAACCAACTTAAACATTTTCAAGAAGAACTACAGAGTTTTGACTTTCCCATTGCACGAGGGAATACGTAGGCACAAGGTTTCGAAATCGCGGCAAACTCAAAATAATAATAAACAAACCCCTTTCCTCTTCCTCTAAAAACAAAATTGCAATAAACACACTTAAACACGCATGTACTAAACGGTTCCCATCGAGTACGATGGATGTGAGGGGTGCTAATATCTTCCCATTGCATAACCGACTCCCGAATCCACATCTTTTAGTCTTGTAGACTGCCTTATCCATCATTCGCGGGTTTTATCTATATTTCCACGTTCTTTTTAGAATAAATAAAAATTAGGTGGCGACCTCATTGTTTTAAAATAACCGATGAAAAAAACAGTCATCATAGTTATTATTTCTAAATACCCTTTATTTTTGTTATTGTTGTTCTTTGCCTCACATATCAAAGTGTTGAATTGAATTGAACTGTGTCATTATCACAACAATAGGCGCCTACCGACAAAAGGGTATTGTTTACATGTGAGCACCATGTTTAAATGAGAGATTGCAAAATTTTCCGGAGATAATGTTTTTGGGTTGTGGAATGTGAAGATGCAAGCAAATTTATCTAAAGAGAATTGTATTAAAGCTTTGAAGGGTGATGCATTGGTGCCTACACGACTTAGTAAATTATAGAAGACCAAGATAGTAAATAAGGCCAGAAGTGTCATTATTTTGTGCCTCAGGGAAAAAGTTCCAGAGAAGTCACCATAGAGTATATTGTTGATTTGATGTGGGTTAAACTTGAATCATTGTATATGACCAACAACTCCATAGTGGAGAAGCTTACAAATTTTCACAAGATTTTTTATGATCTTAAGAATATTTAAGTGAAGATTGATGATGAGGACAAGACTTTACTCTTTTTAAGTTCATTATTAAGATCTTTTGAGCATTTTAAGGATGTCGTTCTTTATGATAAAGAAGGTACTATCACTTTGGATGAAGTCTATACGACGGTAAAATCCAAAGAATTTTCAAAAGCAAAAGATTTGAAGATTTAAGATAGTGGTGAAGGCTTGAGTGTCTCAAGAGGAGGAATTGAGCGTAGATGGGTGTTCAAATCAAAGAAGTTTGACAAGTCAAAGGTAAAATGGTTTAATTATAAAAAAAGTAGCCACTTTAAGAAGGATTATCCTGAGAGAAAGATCAATAATGATTCTGTTTAAGTTGTGGTTGCCTAAGATGAGGATGTTCATGAGAATGCAAATGCATTAGTAGTATCAAGATTTAAATTTGAAGATAGTTTGTTCGTAGACTCAGGTTGATCTTATCACATGTGTTCATGAAAAGAATACTTTGATACTTTGAAGCTTATGCAAGATGGAGTAGTTTGCCTTGGTGATAATAAGGCTTTCAAGGTTCATGGTATTGTTACATACAGGCTTAAAATGTTTGATGATCGTGTGTTTCTTCTTCACAACATGAGGTATGTTCCAAAACTTAAGAGAAATTTGTTATCTATAAGCATATTTGGTTATCTAGGCTATTTAACTAGAGTTGAACGTGGAGTGTTGAAGATTTTACATGATGAAGTGATTATTGCTAAAGGATCTAAAATATGTGGTTTATGTATTTTAGAAGGCTCACATGTTGTTATTCACTCATCATTAACTAATGGAGGCTTTCATGTAAGAAAAAGTTATACAATTTGAGTCAAGATGTTATGAATGTCTTGAGGCTATTTCAGAAGTGTATAATGAATTTTGTAGAATACAAGGGAGAAAAATTCATATAACTGCTGAGTTGTTATTGATTTTTTGGTGGGGAGTGTTGATGTCAAAGAAACTTACTTAGTTGGCCTTCAGAAGAAGAATAGTAAAAACAAAGGGATAACCCCTTTTAAAACTATAATGGAGAATACTCTATTTGAGGTGGAGTTTCCTACTATGATTACTAGTAGTAGTGAGGGAATAGTTACACAAATCTCTGATTATCACTTGACTCGTGATAAGTAAGAAGGGGGTGTAGCATCTCAAATGGAGGATTGTGCTAGCCTTGAATGTTATGTTTTGAATGTAGCTGAAGGGTTGCGAAATTCTAAAACAAGAACCTTCAGGGATGCGTTAGAAGACATGTGGAGTCAACGATAGTTGAAAACAACTGAATCCAAGTGACAAGATCAATATTCAAGGGTGCCTTGAATTTAATCAAGGTTATTGATTAGAGTTTCAACATGGTAGAGAGCAGCAAGATGGTTGATGGTTAAATTGACATTACCACAGTTTCAAGTCAAGGTGAAATTTGTTGAAGTATACCTTAAAACAATGTGACAACTTTAAAGCTGTAGAGTAAAAGGGAAAAATAAGAGTCAAGAGAATTCTTTTAGAGTTATCTAGAAGAGTCAGACAATACTTCTTGTTGCATTGAGTTTGAGTTATTCATGTATTGAGAGTTGGAGAGATTGAGAAACACTACTTGAGTAGAAAATAGGAGTTTGTCGGGGTTTGTTCTTGAAAATCCTGAAGGTGAATATTATTTTCTTGTAACTTATATGTAATTTATTATAACAACTTTCAGATTATAATGAATTGGAGAGTTTCTCGAACTGGGTAAACAATTTTTTTTTGCCTTTTCTCGCCTTATTTGCTTTTGTTATATTTTTTGATTATTAAGTATTATTACTAAAGACTATTTATTTTGATTGCCGGTGATCTTTGCTTCACTTACCAAAGTGTTTATTTGAATTAAACTTTGTAATTATTATCACAACACTGAGTAACTAATTAACTTGGATCATATCGCAATAATATTTACTCAGAACTTTGCAATTATCACAACATATTTTTGGTTGGTTCTATTATGGGATAAGGGATATCAAGTGGTAGAAATAAAATGAAAGCTCCCAGACAGAAAAAGAAATTGGAGGTGAAGTGGTTCAGTTGAAGGTGTAAGCAGATCTAATGTTCCAACCATAAGCTATAAGCAACATGCCTTCTCAATACATACATAAGATACTTCAAATATATTAATCCATATAAATAATTTCCTAGAGAAAATGACAACAAGTGGCTCAAACAAAACATGGTGACAACCTTGCTTTGTCAATATTGGATTCAGCCATACACACATTTAATATAGTCATACACACACATTTAATATATATTGTAGCATGCAACAAAAAGCTTTATATTTTTACAATGTTAAACTAAGTACTTGTTTCCTCTTACAAACCAAATTTTAGATGAAATAAATATTGACATGTATTTGATCAAATAGTTGATTATTTGAATAACATACTATACTTTAACCTTTAAAAGTATCAACGAATTGAGATAATGAGATTGTCATTTAAAATAAGAAAAGAAAACATCCAAAGAATGAGTACTGTATATCCAAAGAAAATTTCATTACTATTCACTATTCACTAAGCTGTAATTTCAAATCCAAAGAGCACTCCAGCATGCTTGTCAGCTTCATCATATTTGAAATAAGTATTCACCATTTTGTTAAATACATGCCAGGTCAACAAACTATCTGATGCGGCTTGATGAGATTTTCCAACCGCCCGACACACATTAAGAGTAGAAGCAACTCTCTCGAGACCACCATATAGAGAGTCGCAGAACTTCATCATATGTTTCATATCATATACATTTTTTCCAAAAAAATCCTCTATGATATTTAGAAAATCCTCTAAACTGTTTGGTAAATTCTTTCCCGTCAATATCTTCACCAAATATCCGAAATCATAAGCACTACTAAATGTTACCCAAATAATTTGTTTGTTAAAAACAAGTATAGAAGAGAACATTAATTCGGCGAAACGCATTGAATCCACACCGTGAGATAAATTCTGCTCAAAGTTGATCCCTTGACGACGAAGCATATCAATGGAATCTTGATTATAAGCATCATGATTGATATCAAACTCGCAAAAATTAAACTCCCAAATGTAGCTGTTATTGCTTCCGAAATCAGGAAGGTTTCCTTCCACATCAGACAGTGTAAGACCAACTTGAATTAGTTTAAGATCGTCAACATTGGCCTTCAAGTAACGGTAGTGATCAGAGGGTTGAAGATGACGGGGATCAATTTTGGGTGAATGAATTACTCCTGGAAATTCTGTATCCATTGAGATGAAACGATGAGTATGGATAGCTTGACTGATGAGACCGAATTCATACTCCAAATTATTTGCCCACACTTCACGGATAATGACTTCCTTCAACTTGCTCATGTTGATTCTTGAATACTAGATTTTGAATACTAAGGTTTTTATGTTATGAGAATTTTGAATACTAGGGTTTTGATGTTATGAGAATAGGTTCGGTTGTTTTATATTAGAAGAAAACGTTAAACACGGGAGAGATTTGAAAAGTGGAAAGATTTGTTACATATATTGATATTTAGATTTCTTATAAATTAATAGATACTCGTATTTCGATTTGTTATAAATCAAAAAGTAACTTTAAAAAAAAACTAAATTATTGAATCGAATATTTAAAATATTTATTGAAATGCATCCAACTGAAGTATTTAATGATCCTATTTTTATTAGGTTGGTTTCAAAGATATTTTGATAAATATCTATTTGGTAGGATTTGATTTAATAATTTAATAAATATTTCAAAAAATAGATGTAAATCTTTTATATATTTACTTAGGAGAATAATACGTCCTAAAAAATTGACAAGTTTATTCTAAAGATATTTATTAAACATAATTTTCACTTTTAATTTTGAGAATAAACAATATATAATAACAGTGTAGTTAAACACATATTATTTTTAAATAAATTATATGACATATATAAATGATAAGAATATTGGATAGTATAAAATTATTTTATATAGTAAATGGACTACCTTTTAATTCTTTAATTTCTATTGCAATTTTTTGTGTTACTTTTTAAGTAACTTTAATTGTTATTCTTTGTATTGTATTCTTCCATTAATACAATTTATCTTTCTCTCTCTTTCTTAAATTGTCACTATAATAATTAGGGGTGGCAAAATGGGTCGTGACCCGTCAGGTCGGTCTGCGCACCCGATAAAGAATAGTTGGTTGGATTGAGATTTTAAGACCGCCGCCCGTTAAAGCTCGTCCCGTCAAAGCTCGTCTCCCGCTTAAGTTCGTCCCGCCAAAGTCTGTTGCCGGCTAAAATTCGCGGCACCTCTCTGTTTAGCCTGTCTGACCTTTAATTTCTTAATTATAGTCATTCTAACTTTTAATGATTTTATTTTATACATTTATATGTGAATATGTGCTATATTTTTTAAGTAAAATTTCTTTAAAATATGCTTTACAAAAAAATATTCTAAAAAAAGTGAAAAATCTAATTGAAATATACAAAAAAAAAACTATTAATATATTTAAAAAATAAAAATAAAAAATAGGCAGACAAGCCCGCCATCCGCCGACCCGTCAGCTTGGCGGGGCGGGTTTGATTCTTATGCCCATTACACTTGATGGGCTTGTCTGCCCCGCTCTTTTTTTGGCGGGCTTAAGGCGGGCGGTCCGATTTGCCACCCCTAATAATAATATATATTGTAATATTTATTACAATAAGAATATATCAATCGTTAACCTATAAATCAATAAAATTAACTTTAATTAATATAAATATTTAATAAATCATTGGTTTATAATAGTTTGAGATGCATTATCTAGTATACTCTATCATGTCACATTGACGTATTTTTGTGAAAAATTATCTGGTACACAATCTCTACACTCACTACCACTATCTTGAATTGTAAACTAATTTAGACGTTGAAGTGCTAACCATGCAAGTCATCTAAGTCCACTGTATTAGAGATAATAAGCACTGATTAATGACATTGTATTTAGACTGATATCTCTGCTTCAAAAAGCATTATGATTGCAACCTTCGATCTTCGGTGTCACATTGACGTATTGCATCAGAAGCTCCGCTTCATCGTAATTTCCACAATCATCATCATTTCAGGTTACGCAACGCAACAAAGGCATCGTTTCTGGTAATAGACTTCTAATTCTTACAATTTTCATGATACCACAATTGATCTTCATATATGAGTTCCAAAGAGATCTCAGACTAAGAAATCATAGTTTCGTGAAGCCGAAATCTCATATCTACGTTATTTGGGTCCACAAAACTCCAATTCGACATTGCACAAGCAATTACGTTGATTCCATGCCACCTCGGAGCGACGCCAATAAAAGACTTGGGTCGAAATCCCATCTAGGGAACTCCTGCTCCACCGGGGGCATCAACCTCAAGCACTAGGGAAAGTCGGTCGGTGGAGACCTTAAGATTTAGATTCTAAAATCCAAGGTCGATCGAGCTTTATGTCACCCACAACCAAGCGAAATTATGGGACTAAACTTACCAGGGGCACCTTCTTTCGGGTCTCACCAAAATCTAAAGGAAAAATTTAGCCTGAACATGAGCAATGTCATAAGGAATCACCTCAATGCGGTATGATAGGTCCAGAACCATCTTAGAAAACCAATGTTGGGTATCTCATCATCATAAAAACCTCACGTCGGATATCTCACCATTGTAACATAAGTAGTCCGGTCCCAGACAATCAACAAGGCTCTGGGACCCTAACATGTTTTAAAAGTTGCAAGGTGAGAGTTAGTGATAACCCGCAAATGTATCATATATTTGAATCAATTTACATGAATTTTATCCGTATTTTATTTAACTTAAGATACTCTTTATTCGTATTATGCCGGCATTTTCTATGTTTTCAGGTATTTAATGTTTACAAGGCATGTACGAAGAAAGTCGCAAAAAGTTGAGTAAATCGAGCTTAAAATCCACAAAAAGAGTAAAATGAGCAATCATGTGGTGTGATAGTAAAATGGGGTGTATGAGAAGCAAAGCTTAAAGAAAATAAATTGAAGAGCGCAAGGCCCAGCCCAAGGAACACGAGCCTTCTGCAGCCCAGCAACGTGCAGCGATCATCACACCCTCCTCCAGTAACCCTAACGGTCGCTACAAGCTAGGAAGCGAGGCGTCCTCATGAAGCAAAGTTGTGACGGTTGATCCGCTGTCGTGCGCGGATCAAAAACGAGTAGTTTCTCAAAACCGTAATATAGCGACAAATGCAACTCGGATATCGTTCTCACAAGGATTCTTGTTTTCAACTAAAAGTAAATTGAAATAAAGGGGGGTGTTGGTTCGATTTTAGGCAATTAAGCTGATTATGAGAAGTGATTATAAAATAAGTTGTTTTTGAATGAGTGATTGTAACAAACAAATTCACTGCCTCGGTTCGTACCTATCATCGACTGCTAACATTACAATCTCCTAAGCGAAGTTTCTATCCTATTTGATTACAATATCATTTAACAAACGCGATTGACACTATGAGATACATGTTCCTATGGTCGGATTAAGCATACGGTTAAAAGTGACGCAAATTAACAATTAAGCAAAGTCAATCGCGATTAAAATTTGGGAACATATATCAATCAAATTAAATCAACAATGTTATATGAAAATTGAATTAAGCAAACAAAAATCTCATAACATAGTTGAAAGGAATCGAAATTAAATTGCAAATGCTATAACAATCTCAAAGTTGGAACCTGAGTACAGTAAATCCGTCAGAAAGATTTTAGTTCTCCATTGATTCGTACAAAGCTTTCTCTTTTTTCGTGAACAGTGAATGATCTCCGAAATTACTGTAGCGGATAGGTATAAAACTAAAAAGAAACAACCCACTGGGTCGGATACATAACCCAGGCCCAAAAAATAATGATCCAAAACTTAAAAGTCTAAAGCTGCAAGTTCAACGACTTTTTCAATCTTTCTGCACTTCGAATCAGCTTCTGTCCAAAACTAGAAAGTTGTAGGCCATTTTCTTAGCTTTCCAACGCATGGTCAAACGCCTCGATCCGATTTTTGTAGAAATAGTTATGAATTTTTCCGGGAAAGCTGCAGTTGCTGAAAATAAAATACGAAAATGAAATAAGTGCAAAAATAGAATAAAATAGAAAAACAATATAAAATATAAAAATAATCAAAGGAAAACAAGGAAATGCTTAGATACAAACATGGAAGAATGTGCATGAAAATGCACTGATCAACGGTCGTCACAACTAACCCTAGCGACCGCCACGGAGATACTTTCGCAGGGAGAAATCCACGCCAACCTTCCTATTTCCCAACCAAATTCCAACTCTATAAATAGAGAGCGAGAGACTTCATTCCAGGGTCCTTCTTTTTTCACTTTTACCTTGTCGTTACGCTGCTAATTTTTCCATTGAATTTTATTTTTCAGTTTGTTTTCTTTTTTCGATTCCCAGTTTCTTTACTATTCCGTTCAATTTGTATTTTCTCATAGCAGTTTCCACACCGGAAATTGGTGTGAACTTTTGCTAGTTCTAGACTTACGTTAGAACCAAGCTTTTATTTTCTTTCTCGCATTTAATTTTCGGAGTAATAAAAGGCAGATCTCATCGACCTGTGGAGACACCTGACATTTAAAGAATTATTCTGCTATTTTTTTTCAGGTTTATTTTAAAGCTTTAATTTATTTTTGTCAAAATTGTCTACAATGCTTGGATTTATATTGTTTGGTGTTATTTATAATGTTGCGCTGTTATCGAATTTTATAATATGCTAGGCTAAATTAGTTTTATCGGTATGTAAGGTCATACAGCCGACGGGGTTTAGCAATATTAATTGAACAATTCTCTTTAAAGAGAAATTTCCTAGTTTCAATTACCAATTTTAATAACCAACTGTTTTATTACGAGAGTAAAATACAGATAGAAGCTAGAATCAATAAAACGAGAGTTTGAGATAATAATTGGACAGTGGTAATTGTGCATTAACTTAAAATAAAGCGAGAGCGCTTTTAAGTTAATTAGATCTTATTTGTTTTCAAAACTTAATTTTAAACTTTAAATGATACAACGAGAGCGCTCACTTAGGTTTAATTATAGTATCCGAATTAATAAACACGAGAGTGTGAGAAGAGGGTTTTCATACAAATATTTTCTACTGAAAGTTGTTTTAATGATCCGAGTTGTGTTCATAAATTGCTAAATCCCTGAAGTCCGACCATTACATACCGATATCTCCCCTTGAATTTAAACTAGACTATAATCCACTTAAGTTCCCTAAAACCCCAAATCAATTATATTATTATCCTTAGATTTACGTAGTAACATAAGATAGCGATAGTTCGATATTTAGTCCCTTGGGATTCGATAACCTTTAAAGCTACACGTGATAGGACTGTATACTTGCGACCTAGATTTCTTAAGACACACAAAGTCGCGATCAAGTTTTTGGCACCATTGCCCGAGGACTAACACAGTCGACATCGTAACTCCTTAAGTTATGTTGTATAGACTAAGGCATCATTCCCAATTGTATGCCAAGTACTCGCTCTCGAGGCGAAGACTTAGTGCTACCTATTCCCGAACCTGAGCGCTCTATTATTAGAAGATGCCACGTACGAGTATCTCGTACTAATCAATTTCTTCCTGAATCTTTTGTTTCCGTTGAACTAGTTGAAGAACCAGACATGGGTGATCAGCCACATCTGCTCAAGTCCTACGTTATTCCTTCGCAAGAAGAACCACATAACAGCACTGTTGCCCCTGCCATCGAGGCTAACAATTTCGAAATCAAACCCTATTTGTTATTCACTGTACAACAGAATCAATTTTCTGGTGGTTCTATGGATGACCCTAACTTACATCTGTCTATGTTTCTGCAATACACAGACACGGTTAAAGCCAATGAAGTCATTCAAGAAGCGATAAGACTTTGTCTTTTCCCTTTCTCACTAAGAGATAGAGCCTGAGCTTGGCTCCAGTCTCTACCATCCAACTCAGTCACCTCTTGTAATAAGTTGAAGAAGGTCTTCCTTGCGCGATATTTCCCACCAAGTAAGAAAGTTATGCTAAGATCCCAAATAAGTGATTTTAGACAAAAAGACAAAGAGTCTATTTTCGACGCATGGAAAAGATACAAGGACATGTTGAGGCTTTGTCCACATCATGGCCTAGAAGAATGGTTAATTATCCATATCTTTTATAATAGTCTCTTGTATAACACGAGATTAACAATAGACGTCGTCGCAGGTGGCGTACTTATGGATAAATCCAACGCTAAAGCATACGCGCTTATCGAAAGTATGGATCAAAACCACTATCAGTGAGGAAGTGAAAGAAGTTAGATATATAAAGCTCATGTAGAGAAAGCACCGACGAAGGGCGGTATGTACGAGATCAGTAGCCTTGACAACGTCCACGCCAAGGTAGACGTTCTTGCCCAGAAGTTAGAAAGCTTAACCGCAATACCCCTAGCCACCGTAGCTACTATAACTCCAAATTACGAGATATACAGAGTACCTGGACACGCCGTTGTTGAATGTCAACTTTTAGCAGGAACTCCCATAGACCAAGTGCATTATGCTCAAGGAAACCCTTACTTGAACACATACAACCAAGGATGGAAAAATCATCCAAATTTCTCTTATAATAATACCAATGTGTTGTATGCGCCTGGTCAAGCACCTTCTATACCACCTGGATATCAAAAAGCACCTGCAGCCGCTCCTAATATCCCTAGGAAGTCCAACCTCGAACTAATGATGGAAAACTTTATAGCTTCCCAAGCTCAGACTAACAAGGATTTCCTAAATCAAAATATTCACACTAGTGAGCAAATCAAACAGTTAGTAAATAAAGTAGATGCTCTAGCCACTCATATCAAAATGCTTAAAACCCAAATTTCACAAGTGGCACAACATCAAGCACCTACCGCTGCACCTGCTGGTACATTTCCAGGTCAACCTCAACCAAATCTGAAAGGGCATGCTCATGTTATTATACTGCGAAGTGCCAAAGCTTTAGAAAAACAATTGAGAAGGAAAGCGAACCAAAAGAGAATGAGAAGGTAGGTAATGGAGAGACCGTAGATAAAGAAAAAACATATGTACCCCCACCACCTTATAAACCACCTATCCCTTATCCTCAAAGACTTGCTCAATCTAAAAGTGCAGGGCAGTTTAAGAAATTTGTTGAACTTCTGAAAAAATTAAACATCACAATACCATTCACAGAAGCTATCACTCAAATTCCCTCATATGCTAAGTTTCTTAAAGAAATCTTGTCTAACAAGAAAAAGATAAAGGATAACGAAACGGTTACACTCAATGCTGAGTGTAGCGCAATCATCCAGAACAAAATGCCTCTAAAACTAAAAGATCCTGAAAGTTTTTCTATACCCTGTAATATAGGTAAGTTTGACATAGACAAAGCTCTATGCGACTTAGGCGCTAGTATTAGTGTAATGCCCTTATCCATATGCAAAAAGCTTGATATGGGAGAATTAAGACCAACTAAGATGTCAGTACAATTAGCTGCTCGTTTTGTCAAATACCCCGTAGGAATTCTTGAAAACGTTCTAGTACGCATAGGTCAATTCTATATCCCTACATATTTCATCATTGGACATTAAAGAGGACATCGTTACCCCTATAATACTAGGAAGACCATTTTTAGCCACTGCTAGAGCTATTATAGATGTTAAGAGAGGAAAGCTAACTTTTGAAGTAGGAGAAGAGAAAGTCGAGTTTATCTTGACACATTTCCTACAAGCCCCAACTATAGATGATACATGTTATTTGCTAGATGTCATAGACGAATATGTCAGAGATATGGGGTTAGGAGAAGAAGCTCATTCTGAAGTTATGAAGATTCTGATGCCCTTGATCTTTGAAGATGATAATTGGTCTCCCAAATATCGAGATGACAGTTTAAGTGAATGTCTAGCACTGACACCAAAACATATGCCTTGTCCAAAGAAGCCAAATTTGGAACTTAAAATTCTACCCAAAACCCTAAGGTACGAATTCCTAGATCTTGAACTTAAAAGACCAGTGATAGTCAACGCGGACTTAGGGCAAATTGAGACTGAAAAACAATTGCATGTTTTAAGAAAATACCCCTATTCTTTAGGATATAACATTTTTTATCTATAAGGAATAAATCCTTCCATTTGCATGCATCGCATTATGCTAGAAGACGACTGCAAATCTTCTAGCGAACATCAGAGAATAATTAACCCGGTCATAAGCATTGTAGTAAAGGACGAAGTAACCAAACTTCTAAATGCAGGAATCATATATCTAATCTCTGATACTCATTGGGTTAGTCCAGTCCACTACGTGCCCAAGAAAGGAGGAATCATAGTCACGACGAATAAAGCTTGAGAACATATAGCATAAAGAGTCGTCAGTGGAGCCAGAATGTACATTGACTATAGAAATCTAAATAAAACAACTCGGAAAGACCATTTCCCTCTATCCTTTATTGACCAAATGCTTGAGCGATTGGATAAGCATTCTCATTATTGCTATTTGGACGGTTATTCAAGATTCTTTCAAATTCCTATCCACCCTGATGACCAAGAAAAGACTACATTCACATGTCCTTGTGGGATGTTTCCTTATCGGTGAATGTCGTTCGGACTATGTAACGCTCCTGCAATATTCTAGAGATGCATGATATCCATTTTTGCGTATTTCATAGATGATATCATGGAAGTCTTTATGGAAGACTTCTCCGTATGTGGGAAAAGTTTTGAAGGATGCCTGTTAAACCTATAAAAGTTACTGAAGAGATGTGTACAAGTAAACCTAATGTTGAACTGGGAGAAATGTTATTTCATGGTTAAACAAGGAATTGTACTTGGACACATAGTGTCTGAAAAGGGGATTGAAGTAGACAAAGCTACGATTGAAGTCATAGAGAACCTCCAACCTCCAAGAAAAGTAAGAGAAATACGAAGTGTCTTAGGCCACGCTGGTTTCTACTGATGTTTCATAAAATATTTCTCGAAAATTTCTAACCCTTTGACCAACCTCCTGATGAAAGAAGATGAATTCATTTTCGATGATGACTTCCTAAAGGCATTTGAACAGTTAAAAATAGCCCTTATATCTGCACCTATCATACAACCACCTGATTGGAGACTACTATTCGAGATAATGTGTGATGCGAGCGACTATGCAGTAGGTGCAGTCCTAGGACAAAGAAGAGATAAAAAGCTCTACATAATATACTATGCAAGTAGAACCTTGGACTCCGCACAGATAAATTAAGCCACTATAGAAAAAGAGCTCTTGGTTGTTGTTTTTGAATTAGATAAATTTCATTCCTATCTAGTAGGTGCAAATATAATTATCTATATTGATCACATAACTCTTAGATACCTATTAGCCAAACAGGATGCCAAACCAAGACTATTGAGATGGATCTTACTCTTGCAAGGGTTTGATTTAGAAATCAAAGATAAGCCAGGTTATGAAAATCTTGTAGCTAACCATCTGTCTAGGACGGAAAATCTTAAACCCGAAGAGATACCTATCAATGATGATTTTCCTTATGAATGTCTGATAGCCCAGATAGAATCTGAAAACGGCACTGAGGAATGCCCTAAATTTTGCAACAATAACAAGACAACCAAAGTCGTGGAAGCAGTATTTATTCAGACCTCACTACCCTGGTACACTGACTTTGTCAACTACTTGGTAGCGAGATTTCTTCCACCGATCTGACCTATCAACAAAATAAGAAATTCTTTCACGATCTTAAACACTACTATTGGGACGAGCCCTTACTTTTCCAGAGAGGCGCCGATGGTATCTTCCGTCGATGCGTTCCAGAAAGTGAAGTAGAGAATATAATTTCCCATTGTCATGAAGCCCCTTACGGAGGACATGCTAGCACTTCAAAGACCTGCGCTAAAATCCTATAAGTTGGCCTCTATTGGCCTAATCTATGTAAATATGTCCATGTTGCGATTATAAAATGGCCTAAGTGACTGGTCTTAATAAAAAAATTTAGCATCATATTATAATAGGGAATGCGTTAATTAAGTTAGGTGACCATCACCAGGTCATTTAATCCAACAGTTGTAGAACCTACAAAAAATAATGTAATAACCCATTGTAAGCCAGTTCAGTGGTGTCTGGTGTTGAACTTGATAGGGCGAACTGCGGTTCGATCCCCCGCGACTTACAATCTGGGAAAGCAAAAGGGTTACTAACTTGTGTACCAGAACCCCGTGCATAAATGACGAGAATCACTAACCGACTACTCTACTATGTGCGTGCGAAAGATAAAATGCTTAATGTGATTGTACTAGAACAAAAGCGGTTATTTTCGAACGAAAAGTATTAGGTTGAGTTATGATAACATGATTCGGTCTGGTTTGCATAGGGTGGAGGATTTTGATCATATTCTATGGTTTCGTGTCATTTCTGTATCGTTAGTGTTGAAGCCTAGTTTCATCTTTCTAATGTGACGCCCCTCAACCATGTACGATTCGAGTCATGTCGTGTGATTGTGTCAGAACCCGTATGTTAAAAGATTCTTACTCTATTATTATCTTGAGGACAAGCAAAGGTTCAAGTGTAGGGGAGTTTGATAACCCAAAAATGTATCGTATATTTGAATTAATTTACATGTATTTTATATGTATTTTATTTAAATTAAGATACTCTTTATTCGTATTATGCCGGTATTTTCTATGTTTTTAGGTATTTAATGTTTACAAGGCATGTACGAAGAAAGTCGCAAAAAGTTGAGTAAATCGAGTTCAAAATCCACAAAAAGAGTAAAATAGGCAAGCATGTGGTGTGATAGTAAAATAGGGTGTATGAGAAGCAAATCTTGAAGAAAAGAAATTGAAGAGCATAAGGCCCAACCCAAGGAACACGAGCCTTCTCCAACCCAGCTGAAGCAACTCGATTTTCAAAAATCTTTTTATTCTCGAAAACTAGTGAAATCGCCACCTGATTTTATTTGTTCTAAAAAGAACGGGAAAATATAGATAAAACCTCAAAGAAGCGGATAAGGCGGTCTACGTGACCAAAAATATGGGATCGAGAGTCGGTTATGTAAGGGGAAGGTATTAGCACCCCTTACACCCATCGTACTCGATGGGACCCATTTAATTCTACGCGTTTGTGTGTGTGTTTATTGCTAAGTTATGAATACCAAAAGAAAAAGATTTGTTTATTATTATTTTGAGTTTGACACGGTTTCGGAACCGTGTGCCTACGTATTCCCTTGTGCAATGGAAAAGTCAAAACTCTGTAGTTCCTCTCAAAAAGGTTTTAATTGGTTGTATTGATTTTATTAAAAAAAATCATGCGTTTAGACATTTCAAATGCTTTGAACTAGGACTTGTTTTGTTTGTTTGAAAAGCTTTAAGTCCAAGTTCGTGTTTGAAATGGCTATTGCACACTCTTTGGTTGGAAAAGAGTTTTATGATCGTATATGAGCGATAAAAGAATTTGAGTGAGTTGAATTGATTTTTATGTGGATGAAAAGTACCGAACAATAGGACTAGCATCCTACGATTCAAATACTAGAAACAAGAGGAGCTCAATGCTCAACGAGTCGTCTATCATCCCAAAAATTTTCTTATGAAAGAGTGAAGTGAAACAACGTTCACGTTATTAAGAGCCTTTAAACAATTGGACTAGCATCCAACGATTTAAAGACTAGGAGTTCATTTTGCACAAGTATTAAAACAATTGGTCTAGCAACCAACGATTTAAATACTTGGGTTTTTATTGTGAAAGAGTTTTGAAAATGCACTCGACATTGAATCGAGGTTTGTTAGTTAATTATGAAAGTGTTTTAAAATTTGATATGCGAGGGAATGCGAAATGGAGGAGAAACATAGGACTAACATCCTACGATTTTTGGTTTTGTGTAAGTGTCAACTTATGGGTGAAAAGTACCAAACAATAAGACACGTTTTTTCTTTTTTAAGAGCCTTTAAACAATTGGACTAGCATCCAACGGTTTAAAGACTAAGAGTTTATTCGCACAAGTATTTAAACAATTGGTCTAGCAACCAACGATTTAAATACTTGGGTTTTTTCGCACAAGTATTTAAACAATTGGTCTAGCAACCAATGATTTAAATACTTGAGTTTTTTTTATAGTGAAGAATAAATTTATGAAATTAATTCTAAGAAATGCAACCACTATATTACAGTATAATTTGAATTTATTTACCGATGAATAGATAAAGCATAAAAATAGTATGTATATAGTATATATAATACTAAATATGAAAATAAAAGTATAATGTATAATTAAATTTACAGTATAAAAATAAAATACTAAGTGTTTTAGATACATTTCTAAATATTAAACAGTAATATAAATAACAGTGTATATAAGAAAAAGTGTATAGATGCGACAGTATAGAAATGTATTCTTGGACAATTCTTGTATATCTTCACAAATAGAAAAAAAGCATTAGTAGCATGAGTGTGAAATAAAAGTAAATGAAATGTAAGAAATTTGCAACAAATTGGAATATGATTAGTAATAGAATTGGATGAAGTTAGTATAATATACATGAACGGAAGAACTAAACAAACGGTAATTCAAGCATTTCGATTTACAAACGAACAAAAACCAAAGAGGTTCAAGCTATACTTCAATTTGAGTTCGAAACAAAAGAAATCGATTATAAAATAAGTTACAAACAATGAAATTAAAAACCGGGCAACACTTGTGCACACGAAATAAAGCTTGAATTCGGATTCATGGATTAAAGCCAATTCGGGCAGCCACAATTCTATCGATTATTTAAGAAAGGCATGTTGTCCCATAAGCTTCTCGGTCAAATTCACACGCAAGTAAATGCGGTATCATTGTCAAACCATCATCAAAGCCAAAATTGAATGTCAACCGACTACAAACTTCAAAAATTAAAATGGTAATAACACAAAATGTGGTGTTCTAACATGTTTCTCGGTTAAATTTTTTTCACACGAATAAACGTGGCATTATCGTCACCTTCATCGAAACTACACCAGTATTACTTCACTCGGAATTCCAATTCCAATTGAAATAAAACTAGCATAGTAACATGGTTTGAACTTTAATTGAGGATAATAATAAAAGCAGTGTAAATCAACATTATCGTTCACATTCACCTAAGAAAAAAGGAACACACGATGCCTCAAAGTCCCTCGGTTTGATTTACAGATGAATAAACATGGTATCATCGTCGCCTTCATCGGAACTCTACAACCATTGACTATCACAACCAATAAAAATCAAATAAAGCGATGTCATCTTTGATTAACCTTTGAATTTGAACTTGAATAGTATTATATCCTCAATTGAACATAATAAACATTTGCAACCGTAGAAAACCAATGGCTGCCCATGATAGTTTCTCGGTTAGTTTCTACGCGAATAAACGCGACAACAACATTACCTTCATCGAAACTACACAAATTTTGTTTCACTAGCAATTCCAACGGTTTCTCGGCTAGATTTATACGCGAATAAACACGACATTATCATTTAGCCATCATCAAAACCAAAATGGAAATCAATCTTTACTCAATTAAAATCTATAAAATAGTGTTATCAATCGAGTTTCAAAAAGTTAAACACGTTTGTACTTTGATTGAGAATAATAAAAATGGTGTTACAAACCACATTCTTATCGAATTCGCCTCAAGAAAAATGGCTACAAAGCTGCCCTATAGTTTCTCGGTTACATTCACCTGCGATTAAACGCAGTTAATCAATAAACCATCATCGAAACTGCACTATTATAACATCAACCAAAAATGATGCTATCGTCAATTAAACTTTGCATTTGAACTTGGATCGTTTCCAAACCTCTTTCGGACAAAAAGATAATTTGCAACTATAGAAAACCAACAACTTCCCCTACAGTTTCTTGGTTACATCTCACACGAATAAACGCGATATAGACATTGAACCGTCATCGAAACTATTATGGACTCCTCGATCAATTACTCGTCACTAACCAAACCGAAAACTCCAAATGTATGTGTCCATACGCTTTTCAAAACAGAATTGAATTCTAGTTTCAAAACGCAACACAATGGAAAATGTAACAATATGCAATTATAGTTTTCTCGGTTAGATGTACACGCGCGTAAACGCGGCCTTATCGTTAAACCATCGTCGAAAACCTTGAATATCATTTACTCGCAATTAAAATCAACAAAGAGGCACCACCATCGATTAACCTTTGAATTCAAGCTTAAATTGTATTAAAATCTAAATCGAACAAAGCGACGATAAAAAACAATCGGTTTCCCCGCAAAGTTTCTGGGTTTGGTTTCCACGCAAATACACGCGAAAACTATAAACCTTCATCGAAACTGACCACGGACAGCAACCTATCATTATCGAAAATAAGGTATAAAACAGTTATAACACATGATTTTCTCATAGATTTTTGCAGAATAGCAACTTAGATGCTTGAATTCAACATAAACAGTATGTAATTTAACGCGAGACAAAAGCATAACAAAACGTCACGAACCAAAAACCTCAGAGTATTACATGGTCCACTGCAGACATAGTTATCACATGACTTTAGGGGAGATTCAAACTTAAAACCAACATAAGGTTTTTTCTTTTACATATATTATGACAACAAGTTTCAATATCAGATTCACACCAGTCCAAACAGATCGAGATTTAAAAAAATGAAGTGGACTGACCTATTCGAACTGAAACTGTTAAAAGGGAAATGGTGGCAGAGTTGTATTGATGCAGAGGTAACTGCTGGCTGCTCGACGAACTTTGAGAGCGGCTGTTCCGGTTGTTGTTGTTACTGCTGTACAGGGGCGGAGAGTATGTTGCTGTCGATGAAGAAAACAGAGGACGGCAGGGGCTGTTGAAGGAACAGAGCTGTAGGGTGGCCGCGGTTGGGAGTTATAGCGGGAAGCAGTAGAGGGTCAACGGCGGGAGGAGGCTGTTGGCTGTTGACGGAGAGACAGATACAGTGACAGAAGGAGGTAGCGGCGATAATGGAAAAATGGAAAGTGAAGATGGGGGTTTTGGAACGATGGAGACAGGGAGAGTTTGAGAGGGTTACGGCGGGTTTTACAGCGGGAACAGGGGATTGAAGATGGAAGGAAAGCAGAGAACGGAGGTGGCAGTGAGTTTGTTCCGGTGAAGGGTTACGGTGTGATGAAGGGTGTTACGGCAAGACAGAAACAGGGAGCGGTGAGTTTACTGGGTGAGAGGAAAAGTGAGGCAATGGCGAAGCGTAGTGTGAGGAGGTTGGTCACGGTTGAAGGAGGTATCCGGTTTGGAGAAGAAGATGGATTTTTTATATTTTCTCTGATAGCATCACTGTTACGTGTTTTTGTTCTCAATTCTTTTTTTATAATTTTGGTTTTTCTATCCGCCTCTGTTTGTTTCAATTTTGGTCTCTTCCTTTCCAAAAGTAAATTACAACATATATAGTCCCAAAATTTAGGTTTAGCAATTTTTGATAATGTCAAAAATGCCCCTCATAATTAAATGGGCCACAGAAATGGATTTGGTAAAAATTAACAAGTCCAATAATATTTTTGTTTGATTTTTTTGAGATAAAAATTAGACACCTAAAATTGTCAAAAATGATAAAAATTTGGACAATAAATTATCCGAAAAATAAAATAATTACATTAAAACAAACTACGAGTCTTGTAAGAAAAATTATCCAAATGGTTAAAATCGAAAGAAAATGATAATAAAGAAGACCCGACTTTAAAACATTTACAGTTAAAAACAAAACTTCGAAATGTAGCGAAAGATTAGGGAAAACACATTTTTATGATTTACGCGATACGTAAATTTATAAAACAGTGAGCGAAAGATGAAAACTTGAAATATTTTCCCTACTGATTTTCGCACAGTAACAAATTGCTTTTAACAGTCTGTTTAAAAAAACTGAAATATCGATATCATCGACATACAAATAATTTAAAGCGATGCGATAAACAGGCAGAGAGGTAAAAATAGATTGAACTAAAATAACAGGTATTTTACAATTATAAGACGATGCAAATATCGATTTAAACTGACTTTCGATCAGTTTAAATACGACGAAAATGATGCATATGCAATGAGTAAATGACTTTTTTATATAAACAGAATGCAAGTAGAAAAATAGCAGGGTAAAATTTGGGGTGCGACACCAGCAACGCGCAATGATCATCACACCCTCCTCCAGCAACCCTAACGATCGCTACAAGCCAGGAAGCGAAGCGTCCTCGTGAAGCAAAGTTGTAACGGTCATCACAACTAACCCTAGCGACCGCCACGAAGATACTTTCACAGGGAGAAATCCACGCAAACCTTCCTATTTCCGAGCCAAATTCCAACTCTATAAATAGAGAGCGAGAGACTTCATTCCAGTGTCCTTCTTTTTTCACTATATACATTTTGATAATGATTTGAATTCTCATCCTTCTGTTGTATGTCATGTTCTATGCGACATCGTGCAGGTTCTGAGGATAGTGGTGCTTTGCACGAGACTAGTTGAGAGGATTAGTTAGCTTATCCGTTATTCTAGGTAGTGAGTCATTGCTCTGGTCATGTAACACGGGGGTTATTTGAACTCATGTTTATTATGAGATATTGTTATGTTTTTCATTTTATTTTTGGATTTATATGTTGAGATACTATGTTGAGGTGGCCTTGGTGCCGATGTTTGGATTCATTTGACTTGATTATGTTATGAATCTGTTATTATGATGTTTAATGGTTATAGTATGGGATATAATCATTGGTAGTATCTGAGATAAGAAATATTCCGCTGTGATATGCATATTTTGATGAAGCATGAGATTTAAATATGTGTTATGATGATGACCATGTGCATGTTAATATATATTTTGTTGGTTTTCTATTGTGTAGAAAATGACATGTGACACCCTATGTATTTATACATGCTATTTTACTCTGATATATGACATATTTATTTGGGGTTAGAAAAGGGGTGTTACATTAGTGGTATCAGAGCAATGGTTGGTCAGATTGGCCATGTTATTAATGAATTTAATTCCTGTTTGTAACACGGTGGGAGAACTGACTTGTTTGTTTTGCATTTTATAGCAAATATTGCGGTTAGCAAGAATCGCCGCCGACTTTTCTTTTATCCAATAAAGGAAAGGTGAAAAGAACAGGAAAGACCTTTGTTAGATTCTGAGTACTGGAGGTAATTATGAAAAGGGAAGGTATTAGCACCCTTTCCATCTGTAGTTATCTACGGGATCTTAATTGTTTTAGCTCACTTTTTGGAAACTTGCTTTCTGTGTGTGTGTGATTTGAAAAGTATTTGAAAAGGTATTTTGCTTTGACTTTGTAATGATTCTTGTATCAGTCCTCAAGAATGTATACGAAGTGTTTGAAAATATTTGTTTTGAAAAATGTAACTTTATAATGATTTTCGTATGAATGTATACAAAGTGTTTGTTTGAAAATATTTTTGAAAGGGTATGAGGTGTCAAAAGTATTTGTTTAGATTGAGCAAGCAATTTAGAGTCTTATTACCTACTCAGAAGGGTTGATTCTTGTTATTTTCCTCCTCCTTTAGGACAACGCTATCCATACCATTGGTTGGTAGGTAACTCTATCCGTTGGATGTGAAGGGACAAGCGTAGGGTCATTGTATGGTCATTGAAGGCAACACTGTAGGGATACCTTAGCAATTCAAAGGGACGATCATCACTTATTCATAGGCAATAATCGAGGGACAAAATCATATATTCATAGGTAATATTGAGGGTCATCGAGGGACTATGATCTTTGTGATGATATTATTCATAACCGTCTTTGCTAATGGTATCCCTACGTTCGAGGGACATGACCATTTTATTTGTAAGGCAACAAGAGAGGATACCCTAAGGGTGCAAGTGTGAGAAGTGTGTTCAATTCGAATATTTTATCTTGATTATTAGGGTGAACTAATATTGGTTGATTAGTATTTCCATACAATCCTATTAGCATACATCTAAGTAGTGTATATACAGTTTATAGGAGTACAGAAAGTAAAAGTGCAGAAAGATAAAGTCCTACTGTTTACTATGGAAAATGGTAAACAACCGCTGGTCCTCCCAAAGTCCTAATACTAAGGGTCACTCGCAAGATCGACCAGTTGATCTTAAGACATGTGCTAAGGTTTTTTGAGATTGTATTAGTTCTGTCGAAATCCTTATCTAAGAAACGGTTTTCTAATACTAAGGGAACAAATACAATGGATTTCCACACTATAATTAGACTCAATTTGACTGACTGGTAACTCGTGACCGACAAGAGTCTAAATGAAACATTTAACAATCTGATTGCCCACAATATGATTTGTACCAACTATGGTGACTCGTGACTAATAGAAGGCTATGAACTTCATACTTGTTCTAACCAAAGTGAGTGTCCACTGACTCTTTTGTTAACTAGAAACTTGTAACGAAAAGGGAATCAACATAAACGATAATGTAAAGATATTGCTGAAACGTAAATAAAATGCAAGTAAAGTTTTCAGAAGAAATGACTTAAATGTAAAGGTTTTGCATTGAAATAAAAGTGGTGATTCACGTACACCAAGCACTCTTGAATTCCTTGCTTCCTAACAGTCGGGATGAACAGAGTTTTTGCAAGTGATTTGAGTATACAAGTGAACACCTGAAAATTACATTGAAACTACTTATTTATAGTATTTTCAAGGTAACAAAATGCCCCCCGGAGATGCCATTTTCGAATTTTCAATATATATGAGATAATGGCATCTTTGATGCGTCGGTTTCAACATTCGACTAAATCGTTTCCACTGCTTCCAAAAGTGGACATTACTGTTCCGCTTTTTTCGTGACATCATGTAATCATGGAAACGTATCACGCTTTAAGTTTCGAGACGTGCAATCATTAACTGCCCTTCATCATTACACTTTTAGGGGAAGACATGGCTCACCAACTACGCTTTAATCTCACTACACGTGTCCTTTGACTTGACACGATTTCTGACCTAGGAAATCACAAAGATTTTCTTATTTTCTTTTTTCCTCCACGAGTCTATAATTACTCCACTTTCTCATTTTCTTCTTTTCCTTTCGCTTTCTTCAACCTTTTGCATTTAGAGAAAAAACCCAAAACTCTGAATTCCTCATTCTTGTTCATCTTCTTCAAACTTCTTCACAACTTCTTCAATGGCGAACACTGACAACGTCACCACTTCTCCAACTATGGAACTCCAGCTACGCCTTGTCGATAGAAAACCCTATGTGCCAGAACCTCTGTTTGCTGAGGAGAAAACCAAAATCTGGAGATCTCAAGTACTAATTCCTTTCACTCTTGAAGGAAATCCCTTAGCTTTTCAGGGTCCTCTCCCTACAGACACACCCTCTAAAATATACGTAGATGATAAAGGGGCTTTTTTCCCCACCAGTACTGCAACTAAACCCATAGTCCCTTCTCCAAAACCTATTTCTTTGCAATACATTGATAGGAATTTCAGAACCGCCCCTCCTCTAAATTGCTCTAACTTCGATGCTTGGATGGCATGTCTAGAAGCCGACAAAGGAGAACACTGGAAGAAAATAGGCATTGATACATTGCTAGAACTTTCTCGATGCGGCCAGCCTTATAAGTCTGTTTTTCTTCTAACATGTTTATGTTTTCATATATAAGTTAATCTTGGTAGTTTAGTTTGACAGGTGTCACAAATACAATTGGTGAGCCTCCATTTTCTGAGCAATTAGAAACCTAAAAGAGACTTCATCTTCATCATCTTCTCAATCTCCTTGGTTCAAGAACATTGATATATAATCATCATTGTTTGTTGTATCAAGGGATCAAAGAGATAACGTTCAGTGGTACAATCGATGAACTAGCTGAGTTGAAGATTTGGAAGGTGGTTTCGAGGAAAAACCAGAAGGTTTGTCCACCAAGAACGGAGGTGTTCTTGTGGGTTTGTTAGTCACGATTGCACAGAGCAAATTTAAACATCACTACTAGAAAAATTGAATATAGAGACGGGCATAATTTTTCTCTAAAACATAAAAATTCTGTCACTGGACCAGTTAGAGACGGAATTAGAGATGAATCAACATCCGTTGGTTATAAATTCATCGCAAGTTGATCAAAGACGGAAATATTATCCTGTCTCTGGATCGAGACGGATATATTCCGTCTTAGACAATCAATTAATATTTAATATTATAACATTTTTGTCTCTGTGCCACATGGTTCCGTCTATGATATTCCATCTCAGACACAAATAATTCCGTCTCTATTCAAATTAGATATTAAACATTTCCGTCAAAAAAATCCGTCTCTGAAGTTTTTGAATATTTTTTATATAAATTAACAAAAAAAAATCAAGTTTCTTTCAATATTATCATAAACTATAACATGTCCAAAAATAAAAGATATATATATATATATATATATATATATATATATATATATATATATATATATATATATAAACTATGTCCAAAAAATAAAAAGATCATATATCTCTACCTAAAATTAAAATTCATATCAATACTATCTTAAAAAGTATGTGTGTCATACCCCAAAATTTGCCCTCCTATTCCTTAAGACATTTCATACATCTATACTCAAGGATTCCTCAAGGGTTGATCAGACAAACCCTCTCCTAGACAATCAACCCAAACTAGGGTTTGGCTATCCTCAGGTCCAGATGGACTTCCAACATCTCTAGTGATCATCATGCCTCCTCATATGCTTCAAAGAATGTCCATGTCAAGTTTCAAGCCTCACAAGTCAAGTTTCCTCAGACAATTGCTCAGATGGTTGAAAATCAGTTGTATTGGACAAAAAGTCAATTGTGGTCAACATACAGTCAAACTTCATGATTTTTGGTCAACATCCTCATTTTGAAGTCACATTCATCATTTGATCAAGGGTTGATCATGATTCATCAAGAAAACTCAAGATTTGCTCAAAAGTCAAACTTTCCAAATTAGGGTTTTTTAGTGAAAAGTCAACTGAACTTTGACTGAGCATAACTTCTTCATACTTTCTCAAAAAAATTTCCACCACCTCTCATTTTTAAGGAAATTCAATTCTCTACAACTTCATGTCTCACAAGAATGTTCAAAACATGCTTCATTTTGAAGATATGGATCAAAACATTACAGGTCCTTTTCAAAGCCAACAAAAAGTCAACTTTTTGTTTTGAAGTTTTATTGAGCATGGAAACTCCAATTGAGATGAAACCAAAGATTTTGTTTAGAGGACACTTAGAGATTTCTAAAAAGTCCAATAATACTCAAAAATGTGGAAAATTGAGCAAAATACACCTTGCACAAGTTGGGCATTTTTGAAGAGGTGCACAAAGAGAAATACTTGTCAAAATCCAAAATTTTGCAAATGGGCCTAGTTTTTCTTGGTTTAAACTTGTTCCTTATCTTATTTGGAACCTTCAAGCCCAATGCCACGAATTTTGTCTTTATTTTTCTATTTAATTTGGATTTTATTCATTTAAAAACAAATTAAATTAAAAATAAGGAATAAAATCAAAATTAAATGCAAAATTGATTTTTCTCTCATATTTGAGATCCAAGTAACTCACACAAGCTGGCAAATTTCGAAATTTGCATTGATTTGGCAAGAATTTGATTGAAATTGGATCAAAAAAGGAAGATTTGATTTTGTACAAAATCAAATAATTTTTGCATTGATTGATCATTATTTGTTCTTCAAATCAACCCAAAATCCATCTACTATAAATGTACAATGCATACAACATGAACAAGAACAGAAAAATTGCTTGGAGGAACCCTAACCTAAGTCAAAAAAACTGTGGCTTTCAAGCAACTTGCAGCCATAGTTCCAGCTCGATTCAATTGGTTTTAAGCATTCCTTTGCATTCCTTGGAGTCCCTGGAGTCGATTCAGACCTTTACATCTCTCAAAAACATCAAGAATCACGAAATTCAGTTTTGGTTTGTTCTTACTTTTTCAAAAATCGAATTCTGTTATTCATGCATCTTTAACATGTTTTGATGTTTGTTTTGTGCTTAGATTGAAGTTTGCAAGCTTTCTGGACAATTTAATTGCATTTTAGGTACCAAAAACATGAGATGCCATGGCTAGGGTTTCCTGTTGCGTTTTAGGGCTTCTCTAAATCCGTTAAATTGGACCAAACGAATGCCACCAGTGTGTTTAGAATTTCATTTGCAATCGATTCATGTACTCACAATCCATTTATATTGCTTGTATGGAGTTTTTGAAATATGCAGGGGCCATAGCGTCGAATTTAGCCGACGCTAAATTTCCAGAAATTCAAACGAAGAAGAAGGTGTTCTTCGCGCGTGATTTGAATGGCCAGGATTCAATTTCGTTCAAAACAACTCCGTTTCAATTTCATGACACCAAGTGCGCGTTGGCTCAGTGGTTAAGGCAAGGAAGTGTGACGTGTTACTAGAGGGACACCGGTTCGAGCCTGACCAGGACCATATATTTTTACAAGTTTGAAAACTAACTTATTTCTTTTCTATTTTCCATAATATTTTTTATCTATTTTAATTTATCTTCAAATATTTTTATCATGCATCTAAAAAACTCCAAAAATATTTATTTTTTTGCATAATCATCAGAAAAATGTTTATTTAATATTTAATATAAAAATTATTATTTTTGCATGCATATTTAATTTAATTACTAATTAATCATTTAAATGACTTTTAATTGTTTTTAAATTAGCAAACCGATTCAGAAAATTACCAAAAATTTATCTTATCATATTAATGTCATTACTAACATAAAACCTTTTTCTCCATTCAAAAATATTGCTTTTTACTAACATTTTCCTCTTATGCAAGTTTCTCGTATTTCCGATTATGTATCTGTTCACAGGTTGTAGCGTTTCGGACGATTTTTCTTGCTTTTCTTTTTCAATTATGTAATTGTCTATGGGATGTAATAGTTTAATTAGGACTTTTATTTTTCGCACTCTCATTATGTATCTGCTCCAAAGCCATGTAATAGCGTAGGGCATTTACTTTTCGCATTTTACATTTCCGCAATTTACTTTTTGTACCCTATAAACTGCTAGTAATTAGGCGTGTATGGCAAGATAAAATTGGACATAGATCACTCATAATTCCAAGATAAAATACCTGAAATCAACACACTCTTTTCACACATGCACCCCTTAGGGTAATTCTCTCTCGTTGCCTTTACGAATACAAATGGTCAAGTCCCTCGAACGTAGAAGTATCCTAGCACCGTTGCCTTCAAAACAAATCATCATAGTCCCTTCGATACAAAGATCATAGACCCACGATGTCGCCTACGAATACATGATCTTGACCCTCGATTGTCGCCTACGAAAAATGATGATAGTCCCTTCGAATGTGCTAGGATACTTCCTACAAGTTGCCTTCTATGACCATCCGATGTCCCTTCGAATGTCCCTTCTACATCCAACGAATAGGGTTACCTACCAACTAATGGTATGGATAACACTATTCTAAAGGAACGTAAAGTAATACGAAAACGACCAATTCTGAGTAGGTAATAAGACTTTTAGTTGCTTGCTCTATCAAAATACTTTTCACACCTCACACTTTTGTCAAAGTTCAAACTCTTTTCAAAAATGAAACATTTCCGAACACTT
Organism: Vicia sativa; assembly: GCA_021764765.1. Taxonomy (NCBI): domain Eukaryota; kingdom Viridiplantae; phylum Streptophyta; class Magnoliopsida; order Fabales; family Fabaceae; genus Vicia; species Vicia sativa. The sequence goes on along the minus strand of CM038792.1, from coordinate 298,697,085 downwards.
TGTATACATTCCTACATGAATCATTACAAAGTCAAAGCGAAATGCCTTTTCAAAACATTTTTTCAAACACACAGAAAGCACAATTTTAAAGTGATCTAAGAGCAACTAAGAGCCCGTAGATAACTACGAATGGAAAGGGGTGCTAATACCTTCCCTTTTCATAACCTTCTCCCTTACTCAGAATCTAACAAAGGTCTTTTTTTGTACTTTTTACCTTCCTTTAATTGGATAAAAGAAAAGTCGGTGGCGACTCTTGCTATCCGCACATTTGCGATACAAAAATCTCAAAGTCAGTTCACCATATTACAATGTGATCTTACAAATACAAATTCAAATAAACCATTACATGATATTAAACTTTAACATGTCCAAAATATAAAAAGATCATATATTTGATCTATCAAAAAGTTAAGTAACTAAGATTAAGGTTCATCCTCATTCATCTCAACATTTTTATTATCGTCTTCTCCTTCGGGTTGAAGTGGAGAATTTTAATTCAAATTAGGCATAAAACTTCCAAACGTTCGCTCCCAACGCTCCATCTTTTGTTTTATCATTTCTTGTTCTAAATTTTTCTTCTCAAGTTCAGGAGTTAATGCTTCAATCTTAGCCTCCATAGCAGCAACTTTATCTGACGACACATCATTATGCACGAAAGATTATAATTTTAAAGATTCTTTGACATTAGCAATCTGAGATCCTAATCCAAATATGCGACCTTTCTTGTTTATGCCTCCAATAACTTTCATGTAAACATCATTATCAAATTGTTGGGTAGATTGCTCAATGCTACCTTCACCACTTTGGGAGTTTTTCTCAAATATTTGAGTTTGGTACATTTCCTAAAAAAATATTTGCTATTAGTTTATATTTATACTTATAAAAGATATAAACAAGAGTAATAACTACATACAGCTATCTTAGCTTGTGTTTCATTAAACCACTCATTTGGTTTTCCCTTTGGTCTATGAAGTCATTGGTAAAGCTCAAAACATGTTGGTTCCCTATACAACTTCACCCTCTAAAACAACCAAATATAATTTAAGTTAATATAAATATATTTGAAAATAAACATGACATTTATAAGAATTACTAACCATTTTTTTGGCATGTTCTCTAGCAGATATAGATCCTCCATTATGCACATTGTGTCCAGCTTTAGATTTTCTGTTTTGTTTATTAATCATAGAAATCTTTTGCCCCTTTTCATCTTCTCATTAAGACTTTAATTTCTTTAGATTATCTTCATCAATCCAACCACCTTCATCCTCACCACTACGAACCTTATACAAGGCATTTGTTAGAGTCAAAGATCCCCTGTTATTAAAGCTCTTCTCAATGTTAGCTTCATCTTTTTTCAGCCATTTGTATTTGGACTACAAAACAATATTGCAACAAAAAAGAGAGGATTGAATATCATTGTCCAACAGTATTTTAAATAAAAGAGTGGATTGAATATCATTTCCCACTAGGATTGAATATGGCAGCATGTGTCATCTATAAAAGCAAGTTAAATAAAATTGACTACTAGCAGTTCTAAAATAATACGCATCCAAGAGTTCTTTCAAAATAATTTCTATAAAACCTAATTATTATAAACACACAACTTTTCTCTCATTAATGGACCTGGCAGTTCTAAAGCAGTATGCATTAGCAAGTATACACCTAGCCATTTTATGCATTAGCAAGTATGCTACTAAAGTTCTAAAGAAGTATGCATTAGCAAGTATGCATTTACATAACACATTGGCCATCTTTTAACTTTTTTCTTAGGCCCCCCTACCAAACTCCTCAAAAAGTCATCTTCAAATGGTTTTTAGATACCTATATCAAAAAAGGGCTAAATAAATTTCACTTAAAAAGAAAAGTGAATCATATTATGAAACCAGGGAGATTCAATTAATCATACATATTCTCTAAACCATTCAGGAAACGATGTGGAGATTTCTTTGTCAACATTTGAGTCGCTGACACCTAGTTCTTGTAGCATTTTTGTATATATGCTAAAGTAAATTCACATGTTAGGCCACTTTGTGATATTTTTAAAATATTTTGGTGAATAAAAGAGTGATTTGACACTTACGACAAAAATGGCTCAACTTCAGGACAATTTAAAAGGACATATAGATGTGCAGCTTTCCTTTTCCTTTCTTCTAAGAAGTATGTTTTCCATTTTCCAGAAAGGCGCCCTGGATAATTAAAGATATAGAAAGGTGGTCCATTTGAACAACTTTCACCTTCATCATCATTTCTTGGCACTCTTGTCCTTCTACATAGAACATCAGGTGAATAATAATAAGACGCGAATATAGAGGTCTCTTCCACTAAGTACGCTTCACAAATAGAGCCCTCAACTACAGCTGTGTTTGTAACCTTGTTTTTTAAGGTACGGATAAACCTAAAAATTATTTGAAGACATTAATAGAATAAACAGTGCATGGTAATTGTTTAAAAAAGGATACAAGACCCAACCTTTCGAAAGGATACATCCATCAGTATTGCACAGGACCCCGAACCCTCGCTTCATATGGCAAATGAATTGGAAGATGCTCCATAGAGTCAAAGAAACTAGGGAGAAATATTTGCTCTAATTTACACAAAATGATTGGAATATTTTGCTCCATTGCACATAAATTATCCTCTTTTAGTATTGGTGAAGTAAAATCTTGGAAGAACTGACTAAACTCAGTAAGTGTGTCCCAAATAGGTTTTGGTAGAGATTTGAATGCAATTGGAAGAAACCGTTGCATGAAAACATGGAAATCATGACTTTTCATTCCAAATAACTTTGCTTCTCGCATATCAACACATCTAGACAAGGTGGAGGCATACCCATCTGGAAGATTTAATTTTTTGAGCCACTCACACACAAATTCTTTGTTGTTTTATTAATGTGTACTTTGCTTTTGGATTTTTTTTGTTTTCCCCCGACACCATCTTGTAACTCTAAATCTTTCCTTCTACAAATATTGGCCAAGTCTAATCTAGCACTAAAAGTGTCCTTTGTCTTTCCTTTGGTGTCCATAACCGTGTACAAGATATTGAGAAACACATTTCTCTATATGCATGACATCAAGATTATGTGGTAGAAGATTCGTCTTCCCATATGGCAACTCCCAAAAGATGGCTTGTTTGGTCCAATTGTGAAAAACTCAGTACCCAGGCAGTTTTTCAAATTGAGGTCCAATTATACTTGGTAAATGCTTAACCATTTCCCATATTTCTTCACCAGTCAACCTTTTTGGGGGAAATGATGTTTCATATCGTCTCTTTCTAAAAGCATTCTTGTTCCTTCTATATCAATGATCGGGAGATAAGAATTGGCGATGGCAGTCAAAAAATGTTGTCTTGCGACTATGGTCAAGGGTGAATGCTTTTGTAGAATCCATACAAACTAGACATGCAAGTTTACCCATCATCATCCAACCTGACAACATTCCATATGCAGGAAAGTCATTAATTGTCCATAATAGACAAGCTTTCATGACAAAATTTTGATGTAGGGAGACATCATAACTCATCACACCAGAGTTCCATGACAATTTAAGGTCATCTATGAGAGGCTGCATGTATACATTAATTCTCCCTTTTGGATTGGAAGGGCCGGGAATTATAATGGTTAAGAATAAGACCTCTCTTCTCATACACATCCAAGGTGGGAGATTGTAAGGAGTAAAAATTACTGGACAACATGAATATGTCCTACCTGTTTTATCAAATGGTGCAAACCCATCAGCACACAACCCAAGCCTCACATTTCGAGGTTCCATTGCAAATTCAGGATATACTTCATCAAAATGGTTCCAAGCTTCTCCATCAGATGGATAACATAAGTATCCAGACTCTCTTATATTCTCACGATGCCACCTCATTTGACTTGCAGTTTGCATTGAGGAATAAAGTCTTTGAAGCCTTGGGATAAGAGGGAAACACCACATCTTTTTTAAAGGAACTTCTCTAACCTTACCATTTCTAATGACACTTTTAAAACGACCTTCACCGTATATCTTACAATTACGAAGATTCTTATCATCATGAGAGTAATAAATCATGCATCCATTTGGACAATAGTGAATCTTAATGCAACCTAATCCGAGCTTTTGCACATATTTCTTTGCGTGATAGAAATTTTTTGGGATTCGATTTTCATTTTGCAATGCCTTTCCTATAAAATTCATCCATTGATTAAAGCAAGTCTCAGAGATATTGAAGTCAGATTTGATACTTAAAGCTTGTATTGCGGCTGAAAGTTCATAATAACTTTCATAACCATTATACAAGGGAGCTTGCGTAGATTTCAACATATCAAAAAAATATTTGGCCTATGGGTTAGGATCTTCCCTAATTTCTTCTCGGCAATCAAACTCTTGTTCCTCGAGATAGGTACCTAGAGATGGTCCAGCTGCACCCATTACCATTTTCTCAAAGTCATTAAAGTCTTCTCGAACCTCATTACCCCATAATTGTAGTTGTCTAAATCCACTGGCGGAATTGGAGGCCTTTTTTCACTCTAGCAAGTCCAATAATAATAACCCTCCTTAAATCCATTCAAACATAGGTGTCCCATGACATCTCCAACTATATGATGCTTCTTACACTTTCATATTTTACATGGGTATCTCAATTTTCCTACTTTTTTGAAATTTTCTTGTGCACAAGCAAACTCAATGAACTCGTAAACCCCGACCATATACTCATCTGTAACTCTACGCTTATTAGGATTCATCCAATTATCCATTCACTTGCGATGTTCGAGAGTTTCCATTTCTAATTGACAAACAAGTATTATGCCAATTACGATAATTAATAAATTTGTATCAAGATTTCTTGTAACAATTTAGGAATCTTAAAATGTTAAAGCTTAAGGTTGTACTAATTAGCACGATAACAAATCATCGTACAAGAAAGTCCAACACTATCAAATGATATATATATATATATATATATATATATATATATATATATATAATTGAATATTAAGTCATAATATGTATATTCATGTTCACACTCAAATAACTTCAATCAACAATAAAGTTGACTAACTCATAAAGTCTGTAGTAAAATAAACATAGTTTAACAAACTAGAATGTACAATTCAACATAACTATATAACATAACTTGTGTAACTAGTTAGTGTGGGTGTCTTTATACTCGTATGTCCCACCTTTCCCATAAACTCTCAAAGATATAATGGCATAGCAAAATTGCAAAGATAGTGATAGGTAAGAATCAAAAGTTAAATCCAATGACACAACACACCTCTACACCTCACTGTACATTCATATATTTACTACTATAATCTAAATCATATTCTCATAGCACTAGCATATCCACATATGTAAATTCATAAATTTTAAAAATCCGACTCTTTCTATGTATTCACATAAACTGTATGGAGAATATATAAAAGAATACTTTCCAACATTCTTCACATTACCTTTAAAATGTGTGTACATTAGAAGACATTGTATACATAAGGATGAAAGGATTTATATATATATAAATCACACAAAATACTTGAGAAAATAAATTCTAAATAGGTTAGATGTAATTGTAAAAGATTAAAAAAAATAAGAGATGAAAGTTAAAGGTATACCTTGAGAGAAGGCTTCTCCAAATTCTCCTGCTTCTACAGTGTAAATAAAAAAGTTAATATTATTGAAATGCTACATTAATTTTCTTCAAGTTTCATAACAAGACATATGACATTGTTAAAGTCTCTAAACTATAAAACATCATAGCTAGAAGTGGCCATTCTACAACCATGATATCATAATTGTTATGGTCACCACAACATGTACATAGTAAATAGTTGGAAGGCATTGGTATCAAATACAGCCCCTGCTTTAAAAAAAAAAAGCTCCTATTATACGCAAGAATTTAAAAGCATTGTCACTGCTATCATTTGATTTAACATTATAGTTTCAAAATTAAAATCCAACTTTATAGGATTTAAGACAAACCAATCATTCTGTACACTTGTTTCAACTTGGATGGTCAAAATATATAAATTTGCAACAGGAAACAAACATAATTTAGCCCATGAGAGCATCTAATCTACCACTTAATCTGTAAATTAAATTCACAACTTTTCCAAATATTTTTATCTCCGATTTCAGATTTTGGGATATCACAAAAAAATTAAGTTAAAATATTGAAGATATGAGACCAACAAATTTCATGTATAATTCTTCTTCCCTTTCATTGCTAAATTTGCTTGAGAGGATGAACAAAAGCTCTGTTACAGAGGGAAGAAAGATTCTTCACTAATAATATTTACAACACATGCTAATACTAATGAAAAAGATTAAAAAAAGTAGGAATTAAACTTGCAAAGCAATTTCAATATTCAATAATAAATACAGAGGGTTCTAAGGTATAGTCAGATTTTCTATTAACAAAAGTACCACTTCAAGTTTTGATGTCGGGAGTGTAATGTTGTGGATGAACTAAACCAAACCTATGTACATTTCTCATGAAAAAAATATAGAAAAGGTGGTACTTATGAAATACTACCCATGAAAAAAATGACTCAATAGCTTTCTAACTAAATATAAATTTATCAGCAAATTTTAAAGTAATTCATGAAATGAATATAGTTGAGAAGAAACCTTTATGAGCTTTATCTTGGATTAGGTTTTTTCCTTCAAATCCACAAATCACCTTAAGAACTTGCGAGAAAGGAATAAACCTGATACAAATAAGAAACCAGAAAGAATCATATTAGCGAGTAAAAACAAAACCTCTTGAAGAAAGGAAATCATAAGAAGCTAATAGAGTAAAAAACCAGTCTATATACCAAGTTGTGGAGGCTTGAAGGTTGAAGAAGATCCAACTATGATAAAACTATAGACAAGAAAATGGAGATGACTCAATGTCCAATGGAATGAAAAGTTAGGGTTTTCTATGAAATGTTATGTTAGGGGTTTCGATGAAATTCGAGAGGGAAGATGAAAATTTTAGGTTTTCGGTGAAAATGAGAGAGGGAAGTCGTGGGTTCTGATATAGATGTATTTTAAGTTTTAATGAAATTTTTACATAGATATTTATTAATAACAAATAATTGAAGAATAAAACATATAAGTAGTGATAGCTCAGTTGGCAAAGAGAGTCATTTAAAAGATTAAGGGACACAATTCAATTCTCATTGTTGTTTTTATTCTCTTATTATTATTCTACTTTTTTCTTCTTAAAATATTTACAGCCCTTATAAATTCCAAATTTCAAATTCCAAATTTCAATGTTTATAAAAAATTATTAATTCCCAAATTATTCTAAAGTCTTTCTTATTATTATTCAACATTTATTATTCTAAATTCCAATGTTAATAAAAAATTATTCCCAAATTATATTAATATATTATTTTATTCATCCAAAAAAGATTCATGGAAAATAAAATTCAACTAAAAATAACTTCTAACTACAACTCACATCTATTTTTATTTTTATTTTTTATAAATATAATTAAATAAAATTTACAAATATATAAATTTTAAACATATAAGATTACTTATAATATTAATAAACCATAATTCATTCTTATAAAGATCATGATTTTATTTAATCATAAAATATGTTTTTGGATAATGAGCTTTAAGTTCTTTTATTTATTCAAATATATATATTTAAGTTTTTATTTAATTATTTTACCATTTTTAGTTTAAGCCATATTAAATAGCACTTAAATAGAAATATGTTTATTTATAGAAGTTTATATTTGGTTTCTAGAAGTTTGATTAGCTAGAAGGATATATAATCATATAAATTAATTTCATCTCTAAATTCGTCTCTGAAATACTTTTAATTATTAAAAAAAAATATTTATTTATTTTGAGACGGAATTATTGACGGAATATGTTAGAGACGGTGGATTCCGTCTCTAAATTTCGCCTCTGGTATTCAACTTTCAAAATTGGTCTCAATATGTGAAATTTCGTCTCGATTTCCGTATATATTATAGAGCAAAATAAATCCGTCTCTAATGCCTGTCACTATTTTAAGTTTTTCTAGTAGTGCATAGCGTAGGGTTTGGAGATCGGGTGGTTTTGCAAACAGGTCGTGGAAGTGGTGAATTGTCTGTGAATCTTGCAGGTGTGTTCTTGATCAGCTCAGATCAAGAGAAGGTTTATACAAGAAGAAGAAGATATGTGGGATTTGCTTTTCTGTCTTTGTATTGCAACCTTCTAAACAATTTTTAACATATTGATAAAGAAAGTTCTCAATTCCAATTTGGAAATTGAGAGGGAGACGTGCCCACACGCGAGGACGATAGTGAGGAGCTTCCTTACCAAACCGCTCTGCGTATCGTACTCTTTCTCTTTCTCTCTTTACTTTTACAACATCTTTGTAATTCAATTGGTGTGCAACTTTTCACGTTCATTGATACAAGGTGGGAAGAAACTCTTTATCAAAACTCCATAGCCATTGATCATTGAATAAGCATACTCCAACTATTTGACAAAAGTGCTAGCTTGACTTTATTCATTGAAAATAGTGTTATAGTGATAAGTGCATATTTCAATATAAATTTTGTGTTAATTCATCTTATTCATCTCAAATAAAATCCAGCAAACTATCGCATGTCCGATTTTCTAGTAGTCGGTTCAGGACCGTGTGTCGCTTTCTGTGGTTTTAGCATTAACTCTGACAAATAATTTTAAATTCATGATAATAAAAGAGGTGATCTATTCACCCCCCCTCTCGATCATTTGCCACACCGTCTAACATCCCGTACTCAAAATCGATAAAAGGTCTTTCCTGTTCTTTTCACCTTTCCTTTATTGGATAAAAGAAAAGTCGGTGGCGACTCTTGCTATCTGCAACATTTGCGATAAAACACAAAACAAACAAGTCTTTTCTCCCACCGTGTTATACTTTCAATCAGTGAATCAAGACGAAGAGTGTGGTAACTTGTTTGTTCAGAAATGTAACTTGTATCTACCTTTTTAGCTGAAACTTCAAAGGTCAATCATGACGAAATTGATTTGAAGATTGCAAGAGGTTTTAAGCTCCAATAATGGTTCAGTTAGATTCAGATGGTGCCGATGAGTGATTTTGGTCAGAGATTTAAAGTTAAAACAAGTTTAAAATGGAAAGAGAGTTTCTTGTTTTTTGGAGCTTTTGTGAGTGAAAATGGCAGAGGGGGCTCTCTAAGATTGAAAATAAAGGCAAAATGATTCTCTATTTATATGAAATGAAATGACCCCGTGGTAAGTTTGAGATCCATATTCAAAACATGTGAACCAAGTTGGAATTTCTCATTTTGCACCTCGTGTGAAAAGTCTGAATTTGGCACGAAACCTGGTCGATTTGCACTCCACTCTATGGGTATTACAAGTACAAATGCGTTTTCACATGTGTTGGTGGCTCCAAGTGAATATTTGGATGATTTCAAGTTATAAGTCACGCATGAAGTGTAGAGTCCATGGCACCATGTTTGAGCTTAGGCTAAAGGAGATTCCTTCACGCGTTTTGAAATATTCTTCGTGTCAAACGATCTACTCATGATGAAGAATAAAATGCAAAAATAATCAAATCAAAAGAAGACTTGAGTTGAAAATGTCATGGATGATAAGTTCAGGTCATGGCTTGAAATCTAGGTTGGTAAATAGGTCGACCAGGTTTTGGACCTAATTTTGTGCATACATGGGCATCTTGTCCAATTCCAAAATTGATGGACTTAGAGGAAAAATTGATGCTTGACCCTTGAAACAAAGTTGTAGAGGAGTTCATACGTGAAATTTGGCTCGAAGTAGATTTTTAAAACTGTCGAGAAATGAGAGAGTTACGGTTTTTGGACCAAGTGACATGCCATACTTGATTTTATGTCAACCAAACATGTATCAATTTTTGATTTTTTTCTATTTTCTTGCATCCAAAGGCCCAATGATGAAGACTTGAATAACAAATGAAGGTATCTTGATTATCTCTTGAAATTCTGGTGTCATCAGACTCAGGATGTCGTGACATCTGATATGACATTATAAAATAGACAACATAGAATGTACAATTAACAATGCAGGAAACGAAAGAACACAAGGAATTGTTCACCCAGTCTGGTTCTAACCAACCTACATCTGGGGGCATACCAAGCCAGGAATAAAGTTCACTATCAGTAGTATTAATTCGGAGGATAATCTTTCCTGTTTACACTCCTCACTTAATTAGACTATCCAATGACCCTTCTACCTAAGATACCACACTTAGATATGAGAACCTCTGCTCACTTCCAATCACCACAACGATGTCTATCAATTACTATCATCCCAACAATTGCATCAACAACTTGGCTCCTATAAACTAAAACAGTTTGGAGATACCTCACTCTAATCACAAGACAGTTTAGAGATACCACACTCTAAACACAAACATGTCAAACTTGTGACACAAACAAACTTGGAATTGATTCACACCTTCTTCAAAGGACACAACTTCACTCATTGCTTCACAACTTCTGAGTGAGTAAAATAAACCTCTTGCCTACAGGCTTCGAGGAACAAATCATTGATCATCCCACAATCCGGGTGGTTCACTTACATGGTTAATCCTAAAGACTACATATTTCTAAAACCGGATAGCTTCCTAAAACTAGGTTACATATGCTTATTTATAACCTATTACCCAACTGGATTTGGGTCTTCAAAATAACAACATAAGTTGTAACAAACTTCTGCAGTAACAAACTTTTTGCAGAGATAAACAAGCAGATAACTTCTGCTACAATCAAGCTCCTTGCTGATCTTTCTCCTTAGCTCTTGGACCTCTACATATGCCTTTACAAACACTCCACATATGATGCATAATATTCCCAAAATATTCTGCACAATTTTAAACCAGAACTGTAACAAACTTAACAATTCAGTAGCATGATGTTTGATGTCTGATGTCTCGACATCTCATTTAACATGTTGTTCTAGATGTTGAAACACTTCAACACAACATGTTTCTTTATTAATAGAACTTCAACCTTCTTTCTCCTTACAATTTATAAATCTTATTTAACCTATTGCTTCTATATTAGTTTTACCAAACATAAAGCCAATCCTAAAAATAGAGAATCAACATCTCTTGAATAATTTTGATAATTTCTTGAGAATTAGATGGAGATGACATGGAAATAAACACACGAACTATACTTGAATCAACCATGAAATCATGCCCCAAATTTGAACTTCCCTTTATCAAATTATGTTGAATGAAGCTTGACATAAATATAACCTAAGATTATAGGTCATGCCTTGAAGTAAAAGCTCTTGTGGACCACTGGTTTACCAAAATTTTGACCTTAGGAACCAAAACCCTAATTTAGAAACCAAGTTTGATCCTTTGATGTCTTCAACCATCAACCAAATAACTTTTAATCTTCAATCATTCATGACCATTCAACAAGATCTTTTTAGGAATTATACTTTTTATCCTTTAATTGCAAGTCCCTACCTTGTACAATAATAAAAGAAAGGAACACATATTTTTATAATGTAAACAAGCATATATGTAAAAAGAAACACAAAGGATGCTTGGTGACCTCCCACAAAGGTTAAACCAAAGGGGTAAAGGTTAGGAGGGTGTCATACTTGTGATCTTTTGTTAGATGGAAATGATATGATATATGGAATCTAAGGGGTAAAAAATAGGGTATCCCTAGTCCTAAGTAATATCTACTATAAAATGTTCTCAAGAAAGCCTTACCAACGGTGGTCCAACATAATTGATAATCATACATCAATCTCAATTTATCTAAAAGAGAAAGCAATATGAACATCAAGAAAACAAATTAATTATAGAAAACAACATTGTTATTGCAATTATAAAATCAAAGTCATAATAGATGAAAATCAGGAACACCCCTTAGAATTGGGGGATTTAGCTACTCATAATATTCAAGGAAAACAAAATATAAAGTGGAGACATTACAAATACTGAGATGAAAATTGATCTTCAATCGCTTCCGTTCATTGAAATTTGCCTCTCACCAAAACCCTTGTCTTCTCCAATCTTCATTCATGTAATCTTTCCTCTTGCCAAAAAGTCCCCTAATTCTAATCTAAAATATGCTTAAATAGAAAAGTCTCCATTTTTCCTAAACTCAGGTTCAAGTGAACAATTAAAACCCGATCGAAAATGTCCAAAATACCTTTACTTACCGAAACATTGATGAAATAACATAAAATATCAGACACATTGCGCAAAGCCGCTACGGGTGGCCGTAGCGTGCGACTGACAAATGCTCTTGAAAATTAACTTCCAGGGCCCAACTTCTACGGCCCGTAGCAGCTTCTACGGGTGGTCGTAGAAGACCACTGATTTTTGGTCTTTATAGTCTGCACTGAGGGGCTCTATTGCATGTCTGCTAAGGGTTATAACAATTGCTACGGGCAACCGTAACAGACCTCCTATAACTTGAGGAAATTTCTCTTATTCTTCGCGATTTTTCCTTATTATTAATCTAAACCTACAAACAGCCATGAAGAACAACGAAAGCATAAAATACAAAATAAAGGGAATTAAAGTATTTGAAACCAAAGAGAAGATTAACTTAAATTAACGGTAAACAAAGGTGTAAAATCACTGATCAGAAATCATGAAAGAGTTGGAATTCTTAGATGAGAAATGATGATTTTTCTATCTTTGTCCAATCATTTTTATTTTTAGTCATTGTCTAATCCTTTTCAGGCTTCACAATTTCAATGTTATCTTTAGTTTTGATCTTGGGATGAGCCCATCCTTTTGTGAGTGTTTTTCATGTCTTGTTGTCAATTGAATTAAGAAAGGCAACCATGCGAGCCTTCCATTAGTCATAATTTGTACCATAGATTCACAAATCCTCTTTCTTTGAAATTTTCCTTCTTGATTAGAATATAGATAAAACCTTTGAGCTCACCCAACCAGAATATGGTGTCTGCTCTTATGAAAATTGAAAATTTATTCGATCAACAACAAGATGTCACGCACAATATAAGACAATGTATGAGACAATATATTGAGAAAGAAGCATAGAACAAATAAACAAATTAAATAACATTATAATTGTTTATCTAGCTTGGTGCAACATCACTTACGTCTATAAGGCATCAATCAAATGAAAGGAAATTCACTAATTAATAGTCAATACTACATAACGGTCTCATCTGAACTCTTTCAGCCTAATGCCTTTTTTCTAATACTACCTGTGAATTTCGAGCCAACTCCCCCTAAACATAAGACCCTTCACTTTCACTCAAATAGTCTCTCGAGTGTTTGCAAGATAAAAATTATATATGGCGTGATACATCACAATTACAACCAAATATTTTATCCATCTAACTTAAGAAAGACACCTAAAAAGAGAGTATTACAAACAAAATACACAAACTCAATATAAATAGAAAAACGATGCAATAAGAGCTTCAAGTTCTGAGACTTCAAATAAGGAGAAGCATCTCCTTAAATAGCAACCATAATCCAATCGAAAATGATAGTAGGGTTTTGATTAAAAAAATCAATTAAATTCAAAAGGCACAAATTCAACTTTTCTCCATTAAAACAAATCTGAATCTTGAATAAAAACAAATATTTGATTATATATTATTTTCTTGTCTAGGGTCATTCTCTGTGTGGGCCAGCGTGTTGTTTTGGTTGAGAGTCCCTCAATGTCAGTAAATGGGCATTTTAGAACATGTTGGGTGGTTTAAGAGTGTGTGGGCAATAGGATTTCTCTGAATAAGAAATTGGTTATTTGGTTGGCTACTTGTTGGACTTTGTGGAAGAAAAGGAATGTCATCATGTTTAAGAATGACATTTTTCAGGCCAATGAAGTGGTGGATGATATCAAGTTTCTTTCTTGATTTTGACTTGTAACAGGTAAGAAACCTTAATGCATTGTATTTTCTATTATTGTTGTATGAATCGTTAAGATCACCTTTTGTTTTGAGTCACCTTTTGTAGTGGCTATTTATGTAATCGGGCGAGTACCCCCTTATACTCTTTTTATTATAATCTCATTGCTTATCAGAGATAATAATAAAATCCAATTAAATCTTTATCTGACAGATTTAAGAATTTCCATAATCTTTATCAAACATATTAAGATTGAAATCTTTTTCAAATACAAGATACTTCTGATTGGACCAAAAGGAAAACAAATATTGGAACAAAACATTGAAGCGATCATCAAATTGTTAGAACATGCACGTCAAAATCAAACTAAGACAAAATATCTCACACTAAGTCACAACATTTTGCTTAACATAATGCCTAAAAAAACTTGTCAATCAAATATTCAAATATCATAACAAGAGTAAACTTTTTTAAAAAGTCTAAAATTTTAAAAAGATAAATTATGATAGAGATAACATTAAAATTTTAAAATTTGTAGGAAGGTGAAAACAAATCAAGGAGAGTCAGGTATAGTTCTCTATTTTTGCACGTTGCAGCTTATTGGACAAAGGCCCAAAACAGATTGGATCTACAATCCTTTGCACTTTGTTGCATCTATACTAGTTCTCCAAATGAATTTAGAGTGAATTACTTTTCCATATGAGAAAATGGAATATGCATCAATCAATTACAATTATGTATCCAAATGAAAATGAAGGAAACAATCAAAATTTTCAGAAATATAAAGCATCTTTCATTGCTGATAATAGTCATGGATTACCAAAACAAAATGAAAACTACATGATAATAAAGAAAAAAGTATATGATTCAAGTTAAGAGAAAAGTTTCAAACACAAAATCCCTTTTTTTTCAACTCTATAAAGAGAGCTTTTAGCAACAATTCAAGCCAAAATCTACTCTACTTTGAACTCCCTTCAACCAAAGCTTATTCTCCTACAACTTATTTACACAAAACAAACCAAAAAACAACAAAAGCTTTGATTCTATGTTTTGCAGAATGTTATTTCTCTTGAAGAGAGATAACAGTTTCAAATGCACCAACCAATGCTTTAACCTTACTCTTCCTAGCCTCAACAAGTTTACTTGCAGTTTCCTCAATCACATTGTTAAACAATCCTTGTGCATCTTTCTTGTCCTCAAAATCTTGGTGTCTCAACACAACTGTCTCTTTAACATTTGCATTCTCTACCAATGTTTTCGCTCTCCGAAATTTAAGCTTTCTTGGAGTATTTCTCTCACTTTGATTATCAACCACTTTCCCTCTTCTGAACTTTAACTTTGTCATTTCGCAATCCTTGTCTTCCTCTTCCTTAACCTTTCTTGGCTTGCCGACCATTAAAGTCTCATTGTTTACAATGCATCCGATTTCAGAGTTTCCCGATAAAGTGTCCAGCTCGTATTCACTAGTTGTGTATTCAGATTCGTCGTGGTTTTCTTCGGATAAGGATTGAGTAACTGAAGTTGATGAAGACTCGGGCGTCGACAACTGAGGGAGGTATGATTCATCATCGTAGCTTATCTTTTGATTAGATTGCAAAGTTTTGTTTTCAGTGTCCATCTCGACGACGTACAAAGTCTTTTCCTTTACCTCGTGGATTTTGTTTCCCTCGACTTCGACTTTCTTCAAAGTCTGCTGATTCCTTAGATTCTTGTGTTCCTCCTCAAGTTCAACTTTTTTCGCAGCCTTCTGATTCTTTAGAGGAGACACAATTTTCAGGTTCTTCTGCTTTTTAGAGGCTCTAGGAGATGACAAAGCTTTTATAGGTACTATCAGTTTTCTTGGAGATGCTTTAAAGGAAGCTACTTTCTTTCCCATTTTGTCACCAAAGCCTTCTACGGAATTCTTCGAGGATGACACTTTGTTCCTTGCAACGCGAACTGAACTCAAAGACGTCGAAGGCTTTGCCAACAACTTCATCTTTGTTCCATTTGAAGAAGAAAAGAGTGATGAAGTTCCTTCCGTTTTGGAAATAGATTTTGATGAAGTTTTGACATTGGAGGTTAAATTTGAAGGATTTTCCACTTTCTTGAGAATTGATTTTGGCACAGCTTCCACCGGGACGACAGTTGATTTTGACGACGTTTTGGCTTCAGAAGTTGGTTTTGATATACTTTCAATCTTCGAAGTTGATTTCGAAGGAGTTTTCACCGTCTTCGAAGTTGATTTTGACAGAGTTTCAACCTTCCTAGACGCTGATTTTGATTGCGAGTGCATCTCCTTATCGGTTGATGATGAAATTTCTTGACTTGTTGATGGAGAAGTATGCGACTTCGATAAGAGCAATGATGTTTTCTTCCTGTTTTTGGCATCTAAGGCATCATAAGCTCGAGCCTTGGAGCCGACTGCTTCTTTGGGTAGGACCGTTGACATCTTTGTCGGCTTAGAATCAGCCGATTCTTTGAGTACATCTGTTGACATCTTTGTTAGCTTTGAATCAACCGATAGTCTGGACTTAGCAATCATCCCACCAATGCTCTCTTGAGAAGTCTGATAAAGTTGTTTTCTCGTGGCTCTGTTAGGTATCGAGCGTCTTTCCTTCTGATCAAACGAATGGTTCCCCCCATATTTACAAATATCATGACACGAACCGGTGGAAGCTCTGAGATAACGCGGAACAACTTTTTCACTGCTTTTTCCGGAGCCAGCCTTTCCGATAGAGCACCTTCGGTTTTCAACCACTGGCGACATAGTTACCTCCGGGGTAACCGGTAATTCAGCACTTTCACTTGCCATCGGACAAAAAAACTGAAATGCACATACAAGCAGAACACGATCAGCGACAAAAATCCAGAAATTCGAAAGAAATCGGATTCTAAGTACATCAAATAGTTTAAAAAATGATAACATTCATTTACTTCTGTTATTATTATAAATTAAAAAAATAACATACATGGAAAAAAAATTAATGCAACAAGGACTAATCATAATTGATCATAATCAAAAGAAAAATCAGTAATCATACTTCAATAAACAACATTATGATCATCATAATTATGAAACTTTAACTGAACATGATGTAAAAAAAAGCACTTATCATTATCAATCACATTAATCATGAAACCAATCAATGATCTAAATCAATCAATGAAGATTCAGAAATTGGAATCATAAGATCAATCCAAATTCATCCACAAAAACAAAAATCACCATACATTGATCATATCATCACAAAATTCATATCAAAACCTAATAGCCAAGAATATCACAAATTCCAAATTCAGAAAGCAAAAAATCAGACAAACCCTATTCCCCAAATAAATAAAAATCAAAACTTTGGAAATACCAAAATGTAACTGATCAAATACAAGAGAAAAATAAATTCTGAAAATCCATGAAAATGAATTAAAAATCAAATTTTTACACCAACCCAATTGCATTTAGGGAAAAACAACAACAAACCAGATCATGAATTTTGTTGGGAATGATGAAAAAGGTAGAAAAAAATCATACCTTGTTTTCAGAAAAAAGAAAAGGGATGATTCTTGAGAAGAAAGAAAATGGTGTGAGAAAGAGAGTATAAGAAGAAAGTGAAAATGGTTATGAGAGAGAAAGAGAGAGAGTTGAATTTTTAGAATTTTTTAAAATTTATTTTATTTTATAAAGTATTTAAATATAGGTAATGAGAAATTAATTAATGCTAACAAAATAAGAAACCTAATTAAGGGCTTTAGGAATGAATGGTCGGTTTGGTTGGTGAGAAAGTGTGAGTGAGTCAAAAATTATAAAATAATTTCCTAAAAATTTGTTTTGAAAATATAAATAAATATTTAATTTTGAGTATTATTTTTCCTATAAAATGATTTTGTTATATTTAAAATCTTTGAGTGAATCATAATCTTTGAGTGAATCATATAGGTGAAAAAGTTTTTGGTCAAGAGTTTTAAATATTGTTGCATTTTTGGATTTTTGACTTTGAAATATTAGATTAAATTCAAAGAAATATTAGTCATGTGTGTTGTTCATGTAAATGTTTTTTAGTTTCTTATTTAGTTATGTGAATATAGTTTTTCTAAAGAAAGATTAGACTCTTTATTTACTTTAATCTTAATTTACTCAAAAGTTAGATAGTGTGAAAATAAATAAATAAATAAATAAAAGAAAATAAAAGTAATTTATGATTGTTGTTTGTGAATTTTTTTAAATTGGTAGAATAATTTTGCATCAAAATATTTTGAGTGATACTTTAAATATATATATATATATATATATATATATATATATATATATATATATATATATATATATATATATATATATATATATATATATATATATATATATATTGGTAGCCTAAAAATTATATAGGCATCATTGTTAATATATTTTAAAAAAATAATACCAAGATATCATTAGGCATATGTAGCAATCAGAATATCTTTATTACTTAAATATAAAATTATTTTGAAGGTTTTTTTTTTCAATTTTATTAATTCTATTTTTATTAACACCCCTATTTTTTTTAATTTATAATTTTTACTACTCTAATGTAAGTATTAGTTGATTTTTCCTCATAAAAATTAATTTACATAAATAAAATTTGAAAATAAATTTTATATTATTGTAAAAATATTAATTTTTTAATTATTTTATTGAATCGTATATTTACAGACTATCTCTAAAACCAATGTAAAAATAATTCCAAATTTAATTATATATCACCATTTAGATATGTATACATATTTTTTAAAAAATATTTATAACATGACAGATTGCTAAAATTGAATATTACATGTTTCATGCTTTTTTACACTTTGTTATAATTTTATTAGTCGATAGTTACTTCAAAATATTATTATTCAATTTAAAAACATTCTTTTATATATATATATATATATATATATATATATATATATATATATATATATATATATATATATATATAATAGTTGACAATGTTATTAGGTGAGATAAATTTACTTGCTCAAAAAAACGAAGAAAAAGTATGTCAAAATGTACAAAATTTAATAAATATTTGAAATTAATAAACATATAATTTATAGAGAGACTTAAAATTTATACATGTAAAATATTTTAAGATGTGATTTTCGTTATACGTATTTCAAAATATATTTTTAGTTACTTATATGGTTGGATGAATGAATAATTTTTTCCAGGTATTATATATAAGTTAAAAAAAATTGAGTTAAATATGTTTTTTGTCCCTCTAAATATTGCGATTATCAAGTTTAGTCCCCGTAAATATTTTTTTTAATGTTTCGTTCCCTTAATATTTTTCACCCACAATAATAGTCCCTAACGTCAATTGCTGCTAACGGCGGATGACATGGCAGGACACATGTAATTTATATTAGTTTTGGATTTTTTTTGTTGATCAGGTAAATCCACACATATTTGTTAATGAATTATCCGATCAACAGTATTTAGAGGGACTAAAAACATATTTAACCCAAAAAAATTTCACTCATACATTTTTTTTGTGTGTTGTTGTTACATAAAATGTTGCGCGGAGGATAAGAAAAATAAAAGAAAAAAAATGGATACACATTCACATCGTAAAATAATTTTATATAGTTAAATAATTATAATTAAATTGTACTAAATAAAAAATTATATTTAAAATTTAATTTTTTTTAATAATTTAATAATTTATAAATAATTTATTGATTAATAATATAAAACCAATTTATATATCTAGTGCATATCCATTACCTTCAAAATAAAAAGGTGGAATTAAAGTAATCCAATTTCTTATCAAATAATATATTTTAACCACTTATTTATCTTTGGCCTAAAGTCACCCAATAACCCAATAGTAAAATCATCTAAACCAATCTCTGTACATGCATGAGGATTAAAAGGTGTATTCATTAGTGAAGATGGAAAAAAGTGTTATTTTAATTTTTTTTTTCAATTGTATTAATTATTTTTTTCTTAACACAATTTTTTACTACTCTAATGTAAGTATTAGTTGATTTTATCTCATAAAAAAATTATATAAATAATATATGTTAATAAATTTTATATTATTATAAAAAAATATAATTATTTTTATTGAATCGTATATTTAGAGACTGGTGTACGGCTGTCTTTAAAATCTATGTAAAAATAATTGTATTTATTCTAAATTTAATTACATTCATCATTTAGATATGTATACATATATTTTTTAAAATATTGGTATAACATGACATATTGCTAAAATTGAATAGTACATGTTTCATGCTTTTTTACACTATTCGTTATATTTTTATTAGTTGTTAGCTACTACAAAATATTATTATTCAATTTAAGAACATTATATGTAGTATTATATGTAGTATTTATTCAAAGTGTATATCTATACCATAAGTTAAATTTAGCCATATAATTAAAGTAATAGTTTACGAATTTATTGAGTGGGCTAAGTTCAGTGTGACCGATCAAGAAGCCTTTTTTCTCTTTGACTTAATTCTTCAATTTATTTGGTATAATGCTCTCTTCTTTATTTCTTTTTTATGAAATAATTCTCAATACTCCTAACGAGGTTGCACAACTCGAAATCAAAAGCTCTTTTCAATCTCCAAAAAAAAATGTTTACTTAGGCGGTTTCTACTTCTAATGTTTGTAATATATCGGAAAGCTAACTTCCAGTCCCTTGTCTAAAGAGTGATAGGCTTGCCATCACAATATCTGAAGAAGAGTACAAGTTAGGGCTTGATGCTTGTAAGCATAACCTGCACTGAAGAAACTTATGCTTGAAAGGTACTACTCTACTTACGGTGGCGACAATTAAACATAAACTCTATTGCAAAATGTGGATAACTTCTCTTAGTAAAGGATTTTTCGAGTTAACCTTTTCAAGTCTTTAAGATGTTTAAAGGGTCAGAACTCTTAGTTCGTGGAATTTAAATCCAGGTGTTCTTAAGCTTTTCCCCTGGTTAAAAGTCTTCGTTCCAACAAATGTGAATCACACTTCAGCTCAAGTTTGGGTCAAGATTCATGGGTTATCTCAAGAATATTAGAGACCTGAAATCATTTTTGCGATAGCAAGCAGTATAGGTACTCATATTTGCTTAGACTCGACAACTTGTAAACTTGTTTTTTATAGGAATTTTGGTCACTTTGTGAGAGTTCTTGTGGACATCAACTTACACAAAGATTTATGCTACAAAGTTCTAGTGGAGAGACTTGGCTTCGCATTCTTTGTCGAAATAGAGTATGAAAAGCTTCTGGATTTTGTCAACATTGTAACAACATAGGCCACTCTATTGGAGCATGCAGAAGAAGGAACAACATCCAAAAGGAATATGATCTTGACTGTTGATCAGAATTTGGTGTGGACCGAGAAGATGACGTTTGTTGTGCTAGAACGGATGGAGAGGAATGGGTGTATCTGCAAGGCACTTTGATGCTAAAGTAAGAAAGAGCACAATGAGATACAAGAGAGTTTTTAGGGTTTTTGAGAGTGAATATTGGATATTTTCCCCTCACAAGTGTGAGGGTTTATATAGTGCCCCCGACGCTTGGCCATTGGTCCTATTTTGGGCCTAGATATTCGGTTCCGTGAAAATAGGTAACTGCCAGGACTTAGCCAAAACGAGCAGTCGTGCCCGTAACTAGTTGTTGCTTTGATCAGGAGAGGGTTCATGGGCAGATGCAATCTAGACGCTTTCTGGTTGTCTGTTGCACGTGTGTCGAGCAGGCTGGGAGGAAGTTGTCGGCGCAGACAGGTGTTTGGCTGGGGCATAGCTAGTATTGTTTCCTCTAGGGTGCAATCGACCAGGCGGGTGACCAAAGCTAACGGGCCAAAGTTGTTTGGGCCATGTTGGAGTTTGAAGTGGATTGGGCCGATTCTAGCCATTGGGTCAGTCCATAACACGTTTCATTAATTCATTTTTGAGCACTTGTGTAACATTATTGTGAATTGATTACTTGAAAAAGAAGATCAATTATAGCATTTGATAAAAGTCTTACAAGCTTCAAACATCATATAAAACTCATATTTTTGTTTATACCTTTTTGTCCATGATTTTTGGAAACAAGAGAGTGAAAAATAAAGGATTGTTTTCTTTTTCTACTTTGTAAAATCATAAGGTAGTTTGCCAGTTTGATTTAGTTAGCAACTTGTGTATAAAGACAAACCTTTGGCTTGTACAAGATTCTAACAAATAGTGAAATGTCTTACATGTAGTAAGTGGACTAGACTTACTCTCGGACTGTGACAGAAACTGGTGTAATTCCTTTGTGTTATTTACTTTTCTGCATTTTACCGCTTTCATAAACACCATCAAGTCAGAAAATTAAAGTAACACTTCTCTAAAACCAAAAATTATTCAAAGCGCATATTTCACAACCCCACTCCCTCTACCAATGTTACCTTGCAATTTCTCCATAATATGGTGCAATCGCATAGCATTTCACGACTTATCATATATTTCATATCTAAAATATTCACAAATTTGCGATATTTCTAAGGGCTTACTCCATTGTTTTCACCATGAATCACATCGTAATCCATGTAATCAAGTATTAATTGATTGAGAACTTCATTTATTCTTCTTTTGTTCAAGTTTTATGTTTCATTATATTTGTACTTCTTATCAATACTACTTTCACCTTATAAAATAGTGAAGAATTGGTTGTCTAGGTTAATTTTGAGCTAAATTGAAAGTTTCCACAATATATTGACACGTGTCACATTTGCTTATTCACGCAATTTAATTCATAAAAAATTTAATGTTAGAAATTCCAGGAAGATTAAATGGATCCATGTATAAATCATGAATGAAATCACTTTCCTTAAAATTATTTCAAGCACTCTCTTTATTGTCTTACAGTTGGCAAGCAAGAATACTCAGGATAATTGAGCCTCTGTTTTGAGTCTGCACAAGATTGGTGAAGAATTTGAATTTGCAAGGAAGAGTGTCTGGAATATTGAAGAGGATGTATGAATTTGAGTGAATGATTTTTGAATTCGAAATTATGTATTTATAGGTCATAAGTTTGCAACTCTTGATGAAACAAACATTTTAATCATAAGTTTGCAATGGTTCACCTATAGTAACATGATGAACCACTTCATGGAGTGTTGTATATTTTGAATTCGAAATTCAAACTTTAAGCAATGATTAAAAAATCAGGAGCTATACTTATTAAAACAATTTGCAGCATGTCAATCATCGGAGCACCACCGACGCCGCCCATATTACTTTGATGCGTTGTGCCTAAGTGCTCAAGTGTCGCCTACAAGACGTCACTGTAACACCCCAATTCTACTCAGCAAATATTATAAAAAACATAGTAATAGAATTTCTTCAAAAAAATTGGAATTCTACAATTCAACTTAAAACAACAACCTTTATCACAGATACAACAGATACATAACACTTAGAACATCCGATGAACAGATAGTCATTTTATTTAGTCATTGAAAACAAAACAACTTCTATTAACTACACAGTGGAATCATAATATTCAACTTAATGACATAACATCTTTGGTTCAACTAAAACAACTTCGAAGCAACATAAAATTCAACAATGGGAGTAATAACAACAATAAACAACATTTATTCATCCCCCGAGAGTTACGTATCAGAGCAACGGCACCGACTCGAACTAATGAAGGTAAATAGCCTTCATCTTGGATTACCTGCACGTTATCCACGTAGAGGCAACATCGCAACAGAAGGGGCGAGATATCTAACAATATAATAGGACGTATGATAAACAATATGTTAGAATTAGTCCATGTAAAATCACCGCTTCACAGCATTAAACAACATCAATCACGACATAATTATCAACTAGTATAACAACAACAATTTATCAACACAACGACTCAAATATGCAACATGGAATGTGACTCGTACAACGCACATGCATGTGGTGTAACGCCCCAATTTTTGTCTGTTTTTATTTAATCAAATTTTATTTGATTATTTGTGTTTTTATATTATTTTATTGATAAATGTTATTTTCTCGATGTATTTTATCGTTGTTTATGTTTTAACGCGTTTTGGGGGCGTTTGGGCAATATTTGAGAGTAAGGGGAAAATGAGTATGTTTAGAAACTATATCATAAGATATTTATGACATAGAGGGAAAAAAGAAAAGAAAGAAAAAGAGAGAAAAGAAAAGAAGAAGAAAGAAAGAGAAGAGAAAAAGAGCAAAAGAGAAGAAAAGGTAGGTTTTGATCAAAATTAACTGCCAATCGTCGTAATAGTCGGGTAAGGGTGTGAATCTCGATTATGTTATGCTTGTGTATGTATATGTATGTTTTTGTGTGGTTTGTTTTGTTGAAAATGTGAAGTTTCCATTTCTAAACAAAGTTATAGATTTGATGGGAATCGATGTTTTTGCGGTTGAAATGTTGTGTGAATCGCGTAGTATAGTCGGGTGATTATATGGAATGTTTGGTTATTGATACAAGAGGTTTGGGGTTTTGAAATTAGGTTAAAATTGGGTTTAGAACATGAAAAATATGGTTTTTGGCTTCTGCTACAGCAAGAAATCGATTGTTGTTTGGTGTCAACTGATTGCACTACTTCGAAAATATGATTTTTGGCCCCTAGAGCTGTGTGCAATCGATTGCAGTCTGGTGAAAATAGATTGCACCCTGTATGACAAAATTTTGAAAACTTGAAAAATTCATAACTTTTGATCCGTAAGTCTGTTTTGGTCCCTATTCGAAGCGTTGGAAAGCTAATTAAATATTCTTTCTAGAAGAATAGGTTTGAGGAACATTAGAGGGTTTTATTTAGTTGTGGTTTTGGAAATTGTTCGGGTTTCGTTTATTTTACCATTTAGGAACCGTGCGATTGTTTTATTTTTGGTTGTTTGAACAATTGCTATATAAATGTGGATCTTGTGTGCTACTTATATATTGCTAGCAATAGTGATAAAAAATTTGTGGCATTATGGTGGAAAATTACATTGTTTGATTTTGATATCAATGCATGCTTTGATGAATGTTGTGGGTAGCATTTCGGCGTGAATCCTAGTGGATGTTTGTTATATGCATGGTTTTATTTAACATGCAGGTTGAATACGAGAAAGGTAATTCGCACTGTTAAATTATGCTTGTGTGTGTGCATTGTCATATGTCTTGACATATCATATGCATTGTGAATGGCCCAATGTTCAGATAGCCCATAATGGTTATTGCATTGTTGGTTGCAGAACAATCATGTGCTCTTGTGGGGTGTGAGCGATTTGTTGTTTTTGTATCTCACAAATGAGATGCCATGCAGAACGATTGGTGGTTTTTGTGAGGCCGTGATTCGTTGGTTGGACCCCTTTTATGAGAAATCCATGCAGGACCTAATGTTCAGATAAACTGAGTTATTTATTGCATTGAGTGGTCGGAGATCATTCTTGGGCCCGAAAGGGTGTAAGCGATGATCTAATTCCAATGGGAATTGTTGTGACAAGGTGCCTCATGCATTGCATAGAGTCGTTGTGTCGGTTTTTTTGCATTGCATCGTCTGTTTATATATATATATATATATATATATATATATATATATATATATATATTGGTGATTGTTATACTTTATTTGTAACATGTGGATTCTAGGTGAATTGCCATTGTGCATGATAATTGTTATGTATTTATGTATTATTATGAAATTATGATATGATTGGAATTCTCACTCTTCTGTTTGAATGATGCTTTAATGACATCGTGCAGATTAGTTGTTTAGAGGGCGTTTTGGAAGAGGTAGCTCTTCATTTTTTGTCGATCGCTTTGATACGTAGCACGGGTAGTTGGGAGACCGTAAATAGTCATTTGTATATGACTTATTTTGGATTTGTTTATATGATCATTGTATGATAAATGATATTTTGGGAAACATTTCAGTTGTAGATATTTCGCTTTTATTCTGTAATTGAAACTCCTGTTTGTTAGAGGGAGTCATATATAGATATGTTCATATCTCCCGTTTGTGTTATGTATCGCATTATGAGCATGTGTTGTATGTATTTTGGTTTTCAAAATGTAAACGATCTCTTTTGGCGCCGTTGATGGCCGTTTTTTAAAATCTGATATTTGTTATTTCTGTTATTTTTCCATCTATGCGTTATTTTCGTACGGGGTAAAAAGGGGGTGTTATATGTGGTACCATTGGAGAAGAACTTCCAACGTAAAAATGGAGCAAAACTCCCAACGTAATAATCTGCCAATTAATAGAGGCATCAACAAGGCATAAGCCTTCAACTTCAACGTGGTTGCCAATCCAGGCTAACATAAACAGAGTAAAGTGCCCAACGTAGTATTTTCCAATCCATACCAACTTGTTATGCTATGTTCGCGAAAACATTATGAGACACAACACAACAACACATCAACAACAACACAACATCAAATCAACAACAACTTAATCATAATTCAACATTGGCTAAAAGCCTATAACTTAACAAATAACAACAACTATGTGACGTTGGCATAAGCCTACAACTTATTAACAATTTAATAACAACAATTCAACAAATTCATTCAACATTGGCACTAGGCCTACAACTTGGTTTAACATATCCACACGGGGAAAATACAACTCAATTTATCATAACCTGGAACTTCGCAATTTAGCAACAACATCAGTACAAGCAACAACAACAACAATTTCCAATAAACTAACTTTGACAAACCTACACTGAAACAACTTATATACACACTACTAATATTTAATTAATCATACATTTACTACTTAATCAATTACTTCGACTGCTTATTTTTTCTATTAAAGTATTTCAGTTCCAAAAGCACCTGTTGCTATTCAATTACTATTTTCCAGTTACTAAGTTGATTTTCTGCTATTCTACTTCGAACACCTACTACTACCAACATATATTCCTATTTATACCGCTATTATAATTTCTTGTTAACTTAGCCATCTAATTACCACCTGCACTTAATTAATCATGTAAAGTACTAATGTAAATTAATTCAGGAATACAAAAAAGGAACCAAATAGGAACAGATAAGGTAGATACAAAAACTAAAGTATGGCCCTTGCTACAGAGGGTGCCGCTCGAAACCTCTTTCCTTTCACCCCATGCAGATCGGCATGTTCCCCTACATAATGAAGTGTTTTGTTCGACACACCTCCCCTTACCTTGGTGGCGTTCGACACCTATCCCTTTCTGATCATCACATTTTCTTCTCCAGTATTTCAACGCGGACTCCATTAACACAAATTCTCTTCTTCAATTTAATATAGCAATACCGCAACTTACGACGGCATATTTTTCAACATAAAAATAACACCGATTCATACAATGAATTTTGATGATAAATTTAGGATAACCTTAACATTAGCAACAACAGACAGACAATTCCAGATCACACGCGCATCAAAATTCGCGTAAACCAATTTCCACATAAAATTTATCATACAACCCATTAGAGAGCTAGAACCCTACCTTACCTTGGATTGGAGGCCGCTCTAACTTTCCAATCGAAACCTTTGCCTCTATTCCTCTTTTCTTCTCTACAACTTTTAACGATCAATTCCCTTGAAAACTCTTTTTCTTCTCTCTGCCACTTTTCTCCACGTACATCACTTTTTTTCTCCTTCTCCGAATCCTTATTCTCCTCTTTTGATAAAAACCTAATTCCAGTCTTTTATTTTAAATCCAACTTAATAATATTATTTCTTCCATTGGGCTTAATGTTAACACCCCACATTTTACTACTTCTATCACCAAAATAAGCCCAACACAAATATTCTACTAACATTATTATTATTATCAATAACCAACTAATATTATTATTAATATTAATCGGCCGACTATTCAACTAAATTAATCAACCAACAACTCGACAACTTAAATCAACATTTCACAACTCCGACAATTACTCAAAAAATATTTAATTAAATAAATAATTAAATATCGAGCGTTACAGTCACTAGTGCCTCTACGCCCACGCCCTCGGACTCGGAGTTTGGATGTGACAAGTGGTATAATACTTGAGACCACCACATTTGGCACCTTATCCTCTTTGGTTTTTCTGTTGAGTTTAATGCTTTAAAGTCTTTATAAATACTCTTAAAATTAGCTCCACTTTTTATGTGAGAATATTTGCTATGCATTTATTGTCATTAACTCACACTACTATGAAAAACTCATTTAACAACGGTTGGTAAATACATATAATCACGCAGGATCAGACGTTGTTGTATAGAGTATTGTTGTAAATTCGCTACTAACAATCACGATTTGGGGACTGTTGTAGTATGCTGGTAATCTCGCGTGATATCACAACGATTATGTTTATTAACCGTTGTGATATATTAGCTACTGGGTTCGAAACTCATCATCAAATAAATTACATTAGATCACGGTTAATATAAAAAAAATCATCGTGGAACGTAACCATAGTTTATCATATACAAACGTATATTACTTGTTTTACCATACACCTAACTAAAGAAATACAACCATTAAATAGAGGGGGCATTTATCTAGAGGTGACACAAGGAGACGCCATCTTTTCACTTATCTATTGGAGAGATGACGATCACACTTGATAAGGCCGCCTGCCTATTACACCTTCCTATCAGATGGAGGTTACTAAATCACTTGACAACGTCTAAGTCCAAACAAATTATTTTCGAAGATGCATCTCCGAAACAATTGATTTGGAGTGCATATAAGAGGTGTATAAAAAGAAATTCCATTTTATTTAGGTAAGTTTTAACTATAATAAATTTTAAATTCTATGCAATAATTAGTCTTGTACGCCATAAAAAGACCATTCTAAATACAATTTACTTTTATCTTAACTTACAACTTGTACATTTTATGCAATTCAATCTACTTTCACACTTTTATACATTTGTTTATATATTTCTTGCAATATAAACTTTAACTTCAAATTTGTAAACTTAAAATTTTTAAGTTTAAATTTAAATCCTATATTAATCATCATGTTAAAATTGTCAAAATTTATAGTTTTCACATATATACGTCAAACAAGTGAACTATATTAATCATCAATGTTAAAATTGTCAAAATTTATTTTCACATATATACGTCAAACAAGTGAAATTCGTTTTTCATAAAATAAATGATATGTTGGGAGTTCAAATTGATCTTTTTATATGTGATATTCATGCATAGTTATTAGTTGAGTTAGTTTAACTAGATGAATTAAGTTATATTTGAAACTATAAAAAAAGAATTGGAACATTTAAAAAAAGTGGTAATAGTTATGAGAGACAGTATATGGTACTAGTAAAGTCACTTTCTATGATCTTTCCATTGTTTGTTTGGTGTGTGCTCCACTTCAATGAATATATGCAGTTTGTGTGAAAATGACTCACGGGTCTCATTCAACCATTGTAATCATGCAATAAATAATTCTTGCATTTACACCAACCAATCAAAGGGTCCCATGTCACGTCTTCCCAAACTTGGACAATCACCAAGTAGGATTCGCAAACATCTAGAGTCCTAAGACAATTTCCTAAGATAAAAGTATTCTCTAATAAATAAATTGTTTAGATGCGTAAGATATGCATCATTAGTTTAGAATTTAATAGGTGAGTTAATTTTGTACAATATATTAATATAAATAAATTATTATTTTTTTCTGTTTTAAAATAAGTGTCTTTCAAACAAAAATAAAAGTTGGTTGAAAATAATTATAATATGAGATGAATTGAGTAATAGTTTTTAGGGTTATTACCTATTTTCACCCCTGACATATGAGGTGTATTTGTAAAACCTCCTGCCAAAAAAAAAGTTTCAATAGTTACCTTGACAAATTTTAAAAGTTTCATTTTTTACCTTTGGGATGCCACATCACCTAAAAGGCTGATGTGACTTATTTTTTTGTTAAATTTGTATTTTTTGGTTATTCCACATCACATAATTCCCAAGCAAATGACCAGAATGCCCTTAGCTCCATTTATCTTAAAATCCAAAATTATTTTGCATTCTCCATGTTTCAATTCAGACCCTACGATTAGGGTTTGCTTTCTTCATCTTCATCGCTCCGGCCAAACCCATACTAATACACGATTATATATCAGACTCCATTCACATGCTTCCAACTCCAATTTCAATCGACCATTCTCTGTGTCTCTCTAAATGGTGACAAACAACCACCGCCACCATATGGCTCCTTCACCTTCATTCTTCAAAACTCTCACTCTATTATTACTACTATCACAACACTTTTAACCCTTGTTATCGCTTTCACACACAACATCACGGAAACCTCCACCTCGTCTCCTCTTGGATCGCTTCGGTCAAAAGGATGGTTTAGATTGTGCGGTTTGTCTCAAACTCGAGCGTCAAGTTTTACTTATTGCCAAAGTGTAAACACGCTTTTCATGTGGAGTGTGTTGATACGTGGTGGATGCTCATTCGACTTGTCCTCTTTGCCGCTTGAGAGTCGATCCGAAGATGTTCTTCTCGTCGAGGAAGATAAAGATTCTATACCACCGTGCGATTCACAATCGAGTCGAATCGGAAGGAAGAAGAAAATGAAAATGAGATGGAAATTGAAAGAGGAAGAGTCGAGAAACGAGATTGTGGAGAATTATCGAAAGAGGCATTCGTCGGTAGGGAAAAGGAATGGGGACGAGAAAGAGAAAGGAAGAAAGCGTCGTTTAGGTGGTCTGGATAGTTCTAGAAAGAAGCGAGAGTGGGCTTGGGCTTGGTGGGTTGTTTCTTGGGCCGAGAAAAGACGGGATGTTGTTAACGAAAGAAGAGAGTAGCGTGGAGCGGAGAAAGAGATTGGAGCATAGGATAATTGTTTCACCATTAGTGAGGCTGCACCAGAATGAACGGTGGAGTGATGTGCAACCGTGTGATAGGGAAGAGTTGGATAAAGATGGTGATGCCAAGTATTGGAGTGAGTGAGTGAGTGAGTGAATGAAACACTAAATTAAACACACCCATTTCTTTGAGATGAAGCTGTGACCACTTTGCAAGGATGAAGATGAAGAAAGTAAACCCTAATCGTAGGGTCTGAATTGAAACATGGAGAATGCAAAATAATTTTGGATTTTAAGATAAATGGAGCTAAGGGCATTCTGGTCATTTTCTTGGGAATTATGTGATGTGGAATAACCAAAAAATACAAATTTAACAAAAAAATAAGCCACATCAGCCTTTTAGGTGATGTGGCATCCCAAAGGTAAAAAATGAAACTTTTAAAATTTGTCAAGGTAACTATTGGAACTTTTTTTTGGCAGGGGGGTTTTTCAAATACACCCCATATGTCAGGGGTGAAAATAGGTATTAACCCTAGTTTTTAAATATATATTTATAATATATTATTCAATACGGTCTTATTTATAAGAGATAAATTACTTTTTAAATTCATTCAATAATCAATGTATCAGGTTTATTATTTAGATGAGAAATAGTGATTGTTGAATGAATCTATGAAATAATTTATTTTTTATAAATAGGACTGAAAGAAGTATTAAATTAAAAATATTAATCAATAACTTTTTATCATCGTATATATTGTTTCAGACCGTTCGCAAGACTTGTTGCAAAAGGCTTAAGAGTGAAGTTTGAGTTAAAAGCGCACAAAACAAGTAGACATTTGTTTGGCTAGAAGCAGACAATTTTTCTCTTCAACTAATCAGTCATCATCCATTTCAATTAAACGGTTGTATGTGCAACATGTTGCATATCATACGTGAATGATTTTAACCTTACTCGAAAAGTATGTGTAATCCTCTTTAGAAATATAAGCTCGAAATTCCTGTCGTTGGCAGACCAAAAGGGCAAGGAGCAAATGAGGCAGGACTACCAGGGTCGACACAATCCCTCTCATAGCAGCATGTATCCCTAAAGTCTTGTTTGACTGTTCGACTCCGACTAATTGGTAACCCTTCCTCCCGAAGCACTTCAAGCTCAGGATTAATAATTAGATTCTCCCTAGCCATGAGCGACGATAAGCACAAAACATCTTCTACTATGATCTGGTCGGAAGAATCAGACACCTCCATCTTCGCCATGGTAGGTGAAAAAAGGGTAACCAACCTAACAGAGGGCCTCAAAGTCTAAACGCCCTAAAAACTGAAGCATTTGTAGCACCCAGTAAGAAAGATATGACATGGTGAGTCTTTTTCATCTGTTCCATTGTTTTGTAAGATTTAATCTTATGTGTTAGCCAAAAGTAGGCAGGTTAGAGGTAAACCGCTAAAGAAACGTTCAATAAAAGGAGCATTCCTCATGTTATTCACCAATAATGATCTGCTTAGACTTTTTTGAGCCATCATCCACCAGCAGGAGTGTCTTTGTGTATCGCTTCCATTGTTTCCTCAGTGCGACATCAAGAAGGATAACACCATCTATGAAGCCCATACCTTCAAAGAAGAACACCCATTTTATTTTCAGGTAAATCTCATCTTGAGACAAATCGTCCATTTTAAAAATGTAAGATCTGGAATCTGCCAAGAAATGGCTCTAACGCCAGAACTTGGAGAACTTGATAGAACACTTGTAAGGGGTAACTAAGTAGCATCAATATTTGAAATATTTCACGCTTTCCGAGTATAACTCGAACATTTTGATACACTTCTAGAAAGATATCAGACCTTCTCCTTATGTTAAGTTAATAGAGATGTGTTGAGCTTTGAAGAGATGTAAGAAGATTGGTGTGTTTGGTGCGCCCTTTTTATATTTGTGAAATTCTGGTATGCACATATCAAATGTCCTACCAGATATCGAGACACTGATATCTGATCAAAATACAATGGCAATATAAATACATATAAGATTGCTTAAAAGTAAAGGAACACACAAAATTGTTAACCTAGTTCGGTGTACAACAACACCTACGTCTGGGGCTACTAAGCCAAGGACAAAATCCACTAAATAGTATCAGTTTGTAGACCTTCAGCAAACTATCTCCATTTTATAATCTACTCACCTAATAACTACACGTGCTTAACTTCTACCTAAGACTCATCTAAGTATGAGACCTTCTTAATTCCTTTTCAATCACAACAGTGATGAAAACTCTAACACTTACAATATTTAGGAAGATGCACTTCAAAAACACATAATCACTCAATGCTTAAAAGCTTAAGAGTGGTTAGCAAAACTTACAACTCAATAGAGACAGCCTTACTCTTATATTAGAATGATATTATAGAGGCTCACAAATAAGAACACAAATCCTAAAATCTCACTAGAATACATATTATGTTCCACACTTAGAATTAGGTTTGTACCTTTTTTATAAGCAATATCTGGCCTGAATTTGAGCTTCAAAAACGCAGCAATAGAGCTATTAAATCTCTGTATAATCTTTTACATAATAATAGGACTTCAATCATATATTTCCTAAAATGTCTCAACATTAAAAAAAATAATTTAATCTTCTAAATTCAAATAGAATCTCTGATTCCTCAGTCTGGGACGCCACGTAGGATAACCTAATATTTCCAAAATATTCAGAATCGGTTATAACCAAATACTTCCAAATGCACAGCTATAACAGACACGATGTCGGACCAACTAGATAAGACATATTGTCCAACATGTTTCTCTGCAAGTTAGAACTTCTTATTCAACACATTGTTGTCAAGTTAGTTTTATCAAAATTAATGCCAATCATAAAAATAGAGAATTAACTATTTGCACCAATATTGTAAAACTTTAATGTAAGCCCACCTCATCTAATGTAATTATTATGAGGGGATTAATAAATTATTAAACCCACAAACCTCAAAACTATTAAAGGGGGCAAAAACATATCAAGGAGAATAAGCATTCGTGATAGGGAATGACACACTCGTCAAATTTATTACATATCATATTGTCTTTTTTAGGGGGATTCAACCCCTTACCCCATCTTTTTAAGGTTCCACCGTTTTGGAGGCATGGTCTAAACCACTCCCACCAACAAAGGCATAAGCATATCCATCATATTTTGGTCCACCCACACTAACTAGTTGTTCCGTGTTTCCTTTCGAAATTCGAGTTGGAGATCCTCCATTATAATTGACTATGTCAATACATGAAAGAAATTAATATAAATAGAAATGTGTATACATGTGACCACCATCGGCGACATTTTCCTCCACTAAAACTTGTGACCCTCTTCTCCATAAACTCTAATATATAAAGCAAGATCTAAAGAAAGATATATTTGGGTGTTACCTTAAAAGAGATAAATTTGAGGATTCACGCACTAAATGAAGGGGATGGAACAAGTAAGAGATGGATAATTTTGCAATAAAACCGACAACAGCGAAAGAAATTGTAGACAAAGAAGAAAACTAATTTCAAATCCATAAATAACAAAAAAATAGGAAAGTAGTATTTCATGAACTTCTCATGTGCATTTCAATAGTAGAGAACTATGCAGTCTACCACATTAGAAAATACAGACCACACCACTGACGGTCGAGCTCTCATCGTGAACTATTTGGAGTACTCTAGTATCTTAAAATAAATATGATATCATTATTGTCAAACATAGGGACACATGTTCAAACTTCCTTACGAAACATCATTAATCAAGAGAAAGATATTTAATGCATTTGTTCTCATTGTTAATGACGTCTCATCAAGACTCTTCGCTTACTATTATTAACAGTTGATCTAAAGTTGTACCTTACAAAACCCTTGTCCTACATAATAGGAATAAGGACTTGAGGCAACTATTTTGGATTGTTCGCATAACCCACGATAAAAGGCCCAAGAGCGACCTTCGGGTTAAAAAACACTCAGAACAAATAGACCTTCGCTATGTCAAAAGTAGACAACTCTGCCTCTTCAGCACATTAGTCATTGTTTGATCTAACCGAGAGGTTGTCTACACAACATGACACATCATATGTGAATGATTTCTATCGCTCTTGATATATAATAGAAAAGTGTGTCATTTCAGTATTCAAATCTATTATGACTCACGTATTATTTATTATTTATCTTATTTATTTAGGTGTTGAAATATTAACTTTGCAGATTTGCCACACTCTATCGCATCAGAAATATTGCTTCGCCGTAGTGAGACACAACTCGAAAATTACTTTTAGAAGTGATATACATATTTATTTTTTATTTTTTTAATGGTAAAATTGATTAAAAAATAAAATAATAAGTGAAATTGACATTTACTTTAGAAACAAAATTTGTTTAGTGACACTATCCATAAAGTTGTCATTCTTTTTAAATTATCTAGTGGAAACAATCCATAAAGTTGTCATTCTTTTAAAATTATTTAGTGGAAAGTAGTTGTATGCATGAATGTAGGGAAGCATGTATGCCTTTAAGCATGAATAAAGTTGTGGTTGACATGGCCAACCAAAAATAAGTAAAAAAAGAGAGAAAAGACATAAAAAATCTCCCTTGGATTCCCTGATCTCAACCTTGCAACTTTAGTAGCTTTCTTATATTGGTGTTCATAAATTTTCCCAATATTAAATTATATATAACATAAATTCACCTGAATATGAGTTGGTACTTAGTAGCTCACCTGGTGACTCTTCAACTAAGAGTATTATATTTGTCATCAACAAGAAATAAAACTATTATATTAAGTAATTAATTCATATATTTTGGTATTCTAAATGATAAATAGTTTCAAACAGAAAAATATTCCAAAAATATATATTTATAGTGAGATGGGTCATAACCTTAAGGCACGCCGAAAGCCTTTGCATTTTCTTATGAGAGCAAAACACTCTTTTTTTTCATTTATACTTTATTTTTATAGATAAAAGATTCTTATAAAAAATGACATTCAATTTGGTCTAAAATTAAAAGTCTTCTAGAATTTAAAAGCAGCTCATGTGAATCCTCCAAATATCCATATCATAATCATGAATGGACTACATGTCTTGTTAACCAACTAAGAGACTCTTATATAAACAATTAAGTTTTTTATGGTTTATAAAAGTCTTCTAGACGTACTATGTTTATTTTTTTAAAGATTTTGAAGGATAGTAAGAGACTCTTATATAAACAGTTTATTTATGGTTTATAAAGTAATATTAAAATAAACACGAGTAAGTTTATATAAGTTATTTTTATAATTAAAAATAAAATAAAATATAATTATTTTTTTATAAATGTTATAAGTTATTTTGAAGAACTTATAAATAAAAAATTAAAAGAAATATATGAAAAATGTCAACAAAAAAAAACTATTTCAAACAATGTCAAAAAAATTATGTCTCAAGTAAGATCAAATAAGCCAATTCAAATATATTATAAGTTGATTATTATATTCGTCTTAATTGATGAAATGACTTCAAACACAAAAGGAAATGAATTGTGATAAAAAGATTCAAAACTTTTAAATAAAATAATTGATTTTACTTGATTGATTTTAAGAAAAGAGATGAAGTAGAGATTAAATACAGAAAAATATATAACTTAAAATTAAAGCGATAAATGAAAAGAAAGAACACATCAGAATTTATATAGATTCGGTCTTAAATCATGCAATCTATTTTATTTTTGAAGATTTTTTTTTAAAAAAGTTTTACTAAAATTTTGAATTTTTATCACATGATTACTCCACAATCATCTTATACCAAACTTTTATCCAAATTTGACTTACCATCTTTATAATTATTGTTAAGATATAATCCAAGTTAGTTATTTGATTAGAAAGTTACGTAGTCAAGCCGCACTTAATTAGGGTTATGAATTGTTATGTTAATTATTTAGTACGTCGGTGGCCAAGTTTCCAGGGATCATGAATCGTATTTACTACATAGATAAATGGTGGCAACAATATTCACAATCATCTTTCAATTCTTAATGACAAAAATTGTATCCGATGGAGCAAGCACCTTGTTTAGTTTCTATTAAAACCTTGAAGTTGTCATCAATGGCGTTCCTGAACTTGCTGACAACACAATTAATGCTCACAGAGTCAGTCATAAGGATTCCAAGAAGAAAGACTGCAATGCTGCATTTTGTATTCATTCGTTGGTAGATGCAAAAAAATTTGAATAGATTTCTCATGCTGAATTAGTGAAAGAGGCATGGGATACTCTTTGCAAGTATTATGAATGAGATGAGAAGGTTAAAATTGTCAAGTTACATACATTACAAAGGCAGTATGAATTGTTGCAGATAGGAAAAGAAGAAAAGATTACAGGTTATGTCTCGAAGGTGCATAATTTTGTTCAGGTCATGAGAGGCTGTGGTGAAACCCTTACTAACAAGATGATACTTGAGAAGGTAATTTGTACATTGATATCTCACTTTGATCATATTATTGTAGCTATTCAAGAACCCAACAATCTTGAAACCATGAAATTGGAAGGTTTGGTTGGTTCGTCAAAGGCACATGAGTTACAGATTTTTGAGAGGAAATGGGTTCAAGATTTTATACAAACTATGCATGCCCAGACATGTAAGAAGCATGGTGGTTTCAACAAGCTAAAAGGAAAAGAATATAAGAATCGGATCAAGAAGTATTGGGCGAATCCTCGAATGGAGAAGAAGGAAACTCCTATAAAAAAGACGAAGAAGAGAAAAAAGATGGACAATGCTATAACTGTGAAAAGTGGGGTCATTTGGCTAAGAATTGTTGGCACAATAAAGACAATGGAGCGACAAAAGTTAAGGACGAATGAGAAAATCTTGCACGTCAAGATTCAAATGATTCTAAAGATATTGTGGTTATGGTTGCAATTGCATATGAGCATGTTGACACCAAAGTATGGATTCTCTACACAGGCTGCTCAAATCATATGACTGGTAGAAAACTATGGTTACAATTTTTTTAAGAGTTAAAGAAGATCAAGGTCAAACTTGTTTATAACAACTTATTGCAAGCAAAAGGTACTGGAAACATAGTTATTCAAAGGAGAAATGAAGCAAAAGCTATGATCAAAGATGTACTATGTGTACCTAGAATAAAGTGTAATTTACTAAGTGTTGGACAACTGGTCGAAAAAGGTTTCTCAATAGTTATGAAATATAGAGCCTTGAAACTGTTCGACACTCAAAATAATTTGGTCTTGAAATCTCTTATGTCGAAGAATAGGACATTTAAGAACATGATCAATTCGATTGAGGTACAATGCCTGAAAACAGTTGTCGACCACAAGAATAGTTGGTTGTTGCATTTGAGGTTTGGCCATCTAAATCTTAGGTCACTCAATCAACTGATCACTCAAGATGTGGTAATTGGTATACCAAGTCTTGTGATGTCTGGCAAACTCTGTGAATGTTGCTTAGTAGGGAAACAATCTAGAAAGACTTTTGTTTCGACTATGCCAATAATATCTTCTTGTATAATAGAAGTAGTACATTCATATGTATGTTTCCCCTTCGATGATCATGCTATTGGTGACAACGATTATTTTGTATCATTTGTCGATGTGTATAGTCAAGAGCTTTGGATCTATGTGGCCAAGCGAAAATATAAAGTATTTGAAATATTTTAAGAGATTAAGGGCTCGTTTGGTTGAGAGTAGATGGAGGGGAGGGGAGGAAATATTTATAAATATATTTTTTGGGTTCATTTTTTATAAGAGGGAGGGAAGGGGATGGGAGGGAAGCAAAATCCCTCATAGACTCACTTTTTGCTCTCCTCCAAATTGGAGGGATTTGAAGGGGAGGGAAGATTCATTAATTAAAATCTTATTATTTTCTTTAACTTACCCTCTATTATATTTTTAATTCCCTAATTGTATTATTGAATTTATCTTACTAATACTTCAAGCTGTAACACATATACAGTTTGTTTTTAAAAACGTAGTTCTTATTATTATAATTTATATCAAATTTAATTTTAATATATAATAATAATAACAAAGTTTTTTTCAATAATAATAACATTATTATATCAGATTGTTATTAATAATATATAATAGTAACAAGATTTTTTTATTATAATATTAATAATAACAATAATATAGTATGTATATGTTATAAATAAAAGTTTTAAGTTTAATATTATTTGTTTAACGTTTTTAACATTCTAACATTATTTTACTTATTTTTAAGTATAATTTTTTTTTTATTAGGTTAGATGGATCATCAAGATCGGAGAATTCTTATTAACAAAATGGTTTGATTTGCGTCGAAGAGATATAGTCCAACTAATGTGTGTTGTTCTTTACTGCTATGTATGAATGTCAAAACTATATTTATTTAGAATTATGTTTACTAAGTTCAAATGACAATATTTATAAGGATAAAAAGGTAATTTAATTGTAAAATCTCTTCCCTCCCCTTGTGAACCAAACATACATGTTGTTAAAAATCGCTCCCCTCCCTTCCTCTCCCCTTTTTTGAACCAAACATATATTTAGTTAAATTTCCTCCCCTCCCTTCCCCTCCATTCCCCTCCATTCCCTTACCTTCTATTAAATTCTCTCCCCTCTCCTCCCCTCCGTTGAACCAAACAGACCCTAAAGATTCTTGTCGAAAACCAAAGTGAAAAAAAGACAAAAGTTCTACGAACAGATGGATAGGGTGAATACACATCTAAGATATTTGATTTTTTTTGCACAGAACATGGTATTGATTATGAAGTAACTGATCCTTACACACCTCAACATAATGGAATAGGAAAAAAAAAGAAATAGTATCATATTGGATATTGTGAGATGCATGCTAAAGTAGAAGAATCTGCTTAAATCCTTATGGAGTAAAAAAGTCACCATTGTTGTTTATGTTCTGAGCAGGTGCTTAACCAAGAAACTAGAGAACAAGATTTCTGAAGAAGTATGGAGTAGCAATTGACCATTAGTGATTCATATGAAGGTCTTTGGATCTATTTATTATAAGCATGTCCCTAATGCGAGAAGAAGAAAGTTTGATAACAAAAGTGAACATATGATTATGGTAAGATATCATAAAACTGGAACATGCAGGAAATTCAATCCAATTAATAAGAAGATTTGATGAGTCGAGATATTGTGATTGATGAAAATTCTTCATGGGATTGGAATTCTGGTGATGCAATTAACAACCCTTGGATGAGTTATGGCGTCGACGAATAAATTGATGAAGTAAAAGTCAAAGCAGTTGTTGGTTATTGACATTCCAGACACAACCTAAGTCAAATTGGGTGTGACCAGCATAAGCCAAAGACCATAAAGAACTAGAGTTTTTCCATCGAGGCTTCAAGACTATGAAGTGGTTGGTGATGATGAAGTCACAACATATATATAATTAGTTTATTTTTCTTTACTTTCAGGTGCTGAAACAATCAACTATAGCGATGATTTAAAGAATAAACAGTGAAATTCAACTAAAGTCGAAGAGTTACAAGAAATCGAAATAAATAACACCTGAGAGTTAGTCAAATTTCCAACACACACAAAAGCTATCAAAGTGAAATATGTGTTCATGTTGAAGCACAATGATGATGGGTTGACAGCAAGACATAAGGCTAGATTAGTAGCTCGAGCATTTATTCAGAGAGTATGACTCATCTATTCTGAAGTATACACACTAGTAGCAAGATTGAAAATTGTCATATTGGTGGTAGCCTTGGCGTGCAAGCAAGGTTGGTTGACATTTCACTTAAATGTGAAATCAACACTTTTTAATGGACCCTTAGACGAAGGCATATATGTCACATAACCTTATGGGTTTGTGATATAGGAGGAAGCAAGGAAAGTATACAAGTTGCACAAAGCGCTTTATGGCCTCAAGCAGACGCCTAGGGTGTGGAAAAAGAAAACTGACTTATACTAAGTCATAATGGGATTCATCAAATGCAAGTTGGAGTATAGTGTCTATGTACATGTCATAGCACAAGATATAACCATCATCTTCTTATTTATCGATGACTTGCTAATAATTGAAAAATAACATGGAGAACTTGTCGAAGTTCAAACAAGTGATGAATAGGAGATTTGAAATATTGGATATAGGAAACTTGTAATATTTACTAGGCATGGAATTTTAAATTACCAAGAAAGGTATGGTGTAACATCAAATGAAGTATGTCAAAGAAATACTCAAA
Organism: Vicia sativa; assembly: GCA_021764765.1. Lineage (NCBI taxonomy): Eukaryota > Viridiplantae > Streptophyta > Magnoliopsida > Fabales > Fabaceae > Vicia > Vicia sativa. The sequence goes on along the minus strand of CM038792.1, from coordinate 298,656,344 downwards.
AGGTTCAGGTTGAATGATTCAAATCTTGCATTCTCACGTGTCGAACCAAATTTGAAGCTGGAGAAGCATCGAGAGGAAGACAAAGTCGGTGTCATTTTGCTCAAACAATTGTCGGATCTTTAAGATATGTGTGTAATAGTTGACCTGATATAGGCTTCTCATTCAGATTAATGAGTGGATGCATGATTTAACCAAGGGTGTTGTCATACCCCAATTTTTTTACCTAATATACCACCTTACATCTGCATCATTGCATCACTAACAGTTCAGAACAGAATTAATCGGGTATAGCTTCTACAGGTCAAAATTAGGGTTTCACAAAATTTTCATCTGATTCTAGAGACAATCAATCAAGGTTTAAGCTTCATTCACCTCAATTGATCTATCTTGATCAAATCATCAACCTCTGATCTTCAGATATCAAATTTTTCCTCATGATCTATCAAGGATCGACCAATTAGGGTTTTTATCGAGGATGAGCAATCTCTGATTTTTTTGATCAATGAATGACTTTTTTGATTAGAGATTGATCTTCATATCTTAGATACAACATGTTGACCTAATTTCTGGATTCAAAACATCACAGAAGTTCAAAGATTTCATCAGTCAATTTCTGAATCATTTGATGAAATTTCATTTGCACTGAAAAGTCAAACTTTGACTTTTGGTCAACTTTTTCAAGACAAAACTTTTTCAATCATCAAAATACTTCAAATTATCCATCATGATCATAAAAAATCAAGAAATTTGGAAAAGTCAACAAAAAGTCAAAAATTTCAACACTTAGAAAATTTTTCAAGTGTTAAAATTTCATACTTTTTCCAAACTTCATGGTATTTTTTCACATAGTTCCACTTTGAATTGGAAAAAACTCAAAACATGAAAGTTGTAGCCCTTGAAACAAGCTTTCCAAAATGTCCAAGAACTCTCAAATCCATGGAGTCTAGCTCCAAAATCCTTGATTTTCAAGTACAAAGTTCAAGATTATAGGTCATTTTTGAGTTTCTTCTTCTAGAAGCTATGCCACCTTGCAAAGAGAGTTAGATCTGATAAAAAAATCAGATGGAGAGTAATTATGATGGGATAAGATCAAGTTGAAAAATTAACCATGGTTAAAAGGAAGCTTCCTTTTGCATTTAATGCAAAAATGACTTCCTTGCCCTCTAAGGCAACTTGTAAATACCAAAGCCATTTTCTTTCCCTTGCCATTCAGAACTTGTGACCTAAAAATAGAGGTCATGTTGGCCAATTCAAACCACACCAAAGCTATGCAAGAACATGCTTTCTCTCTTCTTTCTTAAAATTCAAGAAACATAATTCAAATTGAGAAATTTTGCATTTGAGAAATCTTGTGAAAAACCATGAGAAATTTGGTGTCTAACATGTCTTAATATCAACATAGAACTTGTTGGAAACTTAAAATCAACACAAGAATCATTGAAACTCAAAGTTGCTTTTCATATTTCTAAAATTGCAAAAACTGCCTTAAACTTCAAACTTATAGTTTGGCTCGAGCTAGTTATGTTTTGATCATCCAAACATCATCAATATACTTCATATGAATGATCCAAACCATCATCTTTGATTTGTAATTCCATTAACCACGAATTCAAGTTTCACTTTGAGAAAACTGCAGGTTGACTTGGTCAGAATAATCCAGACAAATTCGTGATGTGCAGACCATTCACACATGATCCTTGAAGGCCGTTGGTGCTATAGGAATCATAAAATCACTGAAACACTCTAAAGCGTTTCGATCTCACTTGAGCGGTAAGAACACGAACTTCAAACTCTATGATTCTTTGATTCCAGTCCAAAAAACTCTTGGCCATTTTGTTTCTGCACTATCAACGATCAATAACCCTCAATCAATTGATAAATTCATCAACCATACACGATTTCAATTAGGATTTTCAATTTTAGGGTTCTTCGTGTTCTTGCAAAATTCAATCATGTTAAACTGAAAATAAATGAAATTAAACAACATAATCATGTTCCTGGGCTCAAAACGATCAAGTTTGATGTTTACTTCGTTCAATTTCATCAAGAAATAAGGATTTGAGGATTGATTGAAGATTGGAGAAGAGGATGAACAACGTTTTCAAATTCAAATATCATTTTAAAATATAATTAGTTGGTTTAACTTCAATACGGATGTATTTTGCCAACTCACTCTTAAGTCATTTATACCTTGCCTTGCCTTGAGGTCCGGGTTCGAGTAGCCTTGGGACCATTTTTACCAAACTTTGTAATTTTTTCATATTTTTACAAACTTTGACTTTTCAAAACCCAATCAAAACTCCTCATTTTGAGGTGATTTTTTGTACACTTGTCAATTAATGTATCTATTTTAAGATAGTGTCAAAAAATTTCAGAAAAACTTTCATCCGATTATATTTTTATCGAGCCGAAAATGATGCATTTGAGTACTTTTCAAAGCACCTTTAAAGGTGATTTTTTCAAACTTTCGAAGCCCGATTCTTTTCCAAACTTCTCACAAATATATTTTACTTTTCAAAAACACTTTCAAAATCATTCTTCAAAACTTTTCATCAAACTTACATCTTTTTCCATGATCGATCCGATTTAAACGATATAACCGAATTCGTTTTCTCTCGAATATCTTAACCGATCATGGGCCTCCCTTACGGTGTAAGTCCCAAAATTCTTTTATGTACATACATATTTTATTTGTACATATCCAATTCTTTTTATGAATATACCAATTTTACCTACATGTCTGACGTCTTTTGTAAATCTGAGACAAACCGATCGTTTGTTTTCGTTTGTATATACACTGAATGCCATTGGTATTGAAAGGAGCATTATTCCCGGTGAAACTGCTTTTAAACCAATGGGCCACTCTTATGGTGTAAGTCCCAACCCTCCTATGTACATCCACATCCTCTCGTACATAAATACTCATTCATGTACATACTTACTTCCTTGTACACAATTCAAACTTGTAAATAATCAAGTTACGCTCGTTTTAAACGTTCGTTTCACAGACCCTTGTTTATATTTACTTCATAAACTCTTGTAAATAAACATCATGCATCTATTTATATTTCCTTCATAAACTCCTGTGAATACACATCACACACACACACACTTGTTTATACAACTGTCTAGTTATAACATAACAACTAGTCTAACCAGCAGGTTCCCCACAGTTTTTAGCCTCCTCTTGGGCTTTGTACAAGATAACTCATTTCATTTGAGTTTAGCCTCCTCTTGGGCTTTGTACAAGATAACTCATTTCATTTGAGTTTAGCCTCCTCTTGGGCTTTGTAAAAGATAACTCATTTCATTTGAGTTTAGCCTCCTCTTGGGCTTTGTACAAGGTAACTCATTCATCTGAGTTCAGCCTCCTCTTAGGCTTCATATAAGTAACTCATTCATCTGAGTTCAGCCTCCTCTTAGGCTTCATATAAGATAACTCATTCATCTGAGTTTAGCCTCCGCTTAGGCTTTATATAAGACAACACTCCCTTGATGAGTTAGCCTCCTCTTGGGCTTCGTTCAAAAGAACTCCTCATTGAGTTTAGCCTTCTCTTGGGCATCATACAAGAAAGAGACCATGAAATCTCTTAACAGCCTCCTATTGGGCTTCTAATACAAAGAATCACCCGCGCTAGGATAGAACCCAGAGAGTATAATTTCCCGGTGAAATTGCTCTTAATTCCAAAAGGATGGTTTCCCGGTGAAATCCCTTTTAAAGCTAAAGCCAGCCATACCCTATAGCTTCCTCTTGAGCTTCATACAAGGACCCTCGATGACCCTCGATGACCCTCGGAATGCCTCCTCTTGGGCTAACAATACAAGGACCCATGGGCTTCTTAAAAGCATCCCCCTAATCCAATCAATTTCTCCTAGAGATTTAGACGTTTATCATCTCTATGGAAGAAGTATCTCATCTATCACATCACATACAATCAAAAACTTTTCAAACTCTTTTCAAACAAAAACATCTCTTAATCGTAAGTGGTAACGCTTGTACACTCAAGCAAAACACCCAATGCTTACAATTAAAAGATTCAATCATTTTTCAAACATCTTTCTTAAACATGTAAGTGGTAACGCTTGTACACTCAAGCAAAACACCGATAACTTACGACGAAAGATTTTAATCAATCAAACTTTTCAAAATGTATGTGATGAAATAGATTAGATACATTTTTCATTAAGATGACATAAATGTGTCTTCTTAATAACATCCCGTTGCTTCCACTAGCATAAGTGGGAACTACGATTGCTCTGACTTTCTCAACATCCCTTTGAGAATACGTAGGCACAAGGTCTCATCTTTGGCGAGCAAAATTTCTTTCTCCCTCAAACCAAACAGACCATAGATCCCTTTAGATCCGAGCTACAAATGCTCTGATTCCCATTAAGGGATATGTATGCAGAAGATCCAAAGATCTTTGCGAGCACAATAATAACAAACACTAGGATCCCACATAATCTATCCTTCTTAAAATCCCAAAGGAGAAACTTTCCCAATCATAGAAATAGTAATTAAAACATACAAACATATCAAACATATTCATATATAAAGCTATAGATAACTATATATATTTAGGGTGCTCCATCTATTCTCTTTATATCCCTTGGAATCTCCCCAATTCGTTCTAGTTTGCTAGTCATATCATATCATAATCAATTGAGGGTGACTTTCCCTTTTCATAATCATAATTTCTTGGGTTGAAAATAATAAAGCTTGATGCTCGCATGCATCTTTATAAACAAATCAAAGAGTAAATCGTTTGAGCTAGAGAATCCAATTTAGATTCGATTCCTCGTCACTTTTTTGCAGGACGACTCTGGGGAGTACGCTAAAATTTTGATTTAAAAAAGTGACTCTGCTCACCAAGCTTTTGTTTTCAAAAGAAAAAAAGGGTTAAGCTTTCATATGTGCATATGTTTGTTTTCTTTATTGCATGTTTTCGCGATTTCATCTGATGGAAAGAAATCCTAACCAGGATTTAAGAAACATTTTAAGATCTAGGTGGGGGTATAGTCCTATTAACTTGTGAGAAGTCTTAGTACTTACGGAGTTAATTTGAGATCCCTCTCTCAGTGGAGGTTGTCTTGGGAGTATTTGTGTTTAGCAAGTATTTGCGAAGACATTTTGCTTTCGAGAGAACTGTGGTTAGAACACATAACCCATCCTGGCCATTTAGGATGTAGTGCAGAAATTATTCGGGCGTAAGCCTAGAATAATTGTCATGCAAGACTACGATCAGGCGAGTTTTTCTTGAAAAATATTATTTGACTTCGAGTATTCAACAAATCCGATAATATTTCAAAGAGAAGTGTTGAGCCTGTATTATCAGTAGAACCCGTTTCACAGATGAATAAGCCCTTAGAACTTACCCACGTTTGGTTCTTATTGTTGGCCTCATACTCGTGACTTCGAACGCTTGAACGTATGTGTAACTACTAACCATGTTTGTAGCATTCATGCATTCATTCAAAAACTTCATTTCTCTTCCCATTTCCAAAGAATTTAGAGATTTTTCTTTGTAAATATTTTAGGCTAGAGTGATGGACGTCAGAGGAAGATTCACCAAGAGATACAGTTTTAGAATTCCTGACGTAGGAAAGTTGAAAGAGTTAGCATCCTTGGTAGAAGATCCCTCGGATTTCAGAAAATGCTATGGAACTCTTTTAACTATCTTGAACACTAACATTGATGAAGGACTTCTCAAAACTTTCGTTCAGTTTTACGATCCAGTCTATCGTTGTTTCACTTTCCCTGACTATCAGTTGATGCCTACTTTGGAAGAGTACGCACACATCCTAGGTATCTCAGTGTCAGAAAAAGTGCCTTTCAATGGTTTGGAAGCCATTCCCAAGTCACCAGTCATTGCCACAATGACTCACTTAAAGAAATCTGAGATAGACAAAAACCTAACCACCAAAGGAAAACTCTTAGGACTAACTTCAAAGTTCCTAATGGAGAAGGCTCTTAAATTCTCTGAAGCCGGTAGTATGGTAGCCTTTGAAGCTATTTTAGCTTTACTCATCTATGGATTGGTGTTGTTTCCCAACGTCCCAAGTTTCGTTGATATCAACGCCATAAGGATCTTTCTGATTGGAAATCCCGTTCCCACTTTGCTTGGTGACACGTATTTCTCCATTCACCATAGGAATCGTCAAGGAGATGGAACTATCGTGTGTTGCGTACCTCTATTCTTCAAATGGATTGTCTCACACTTGCCTAAATCTCCTATCTTCCGCGAAAACAAAGACGATTGGCATTGGTCTCGAAGACTCATGTCTCTTACAAACGACGATATCCATTGGTATACCTTGGCAGACAATGAGATGGAAATCATTGAGAGCTGTGGAGAATTTGCCAACGTACCTCTCATTGGTACAAAAGGAGGAATTAACTACAACCCATTCTTGGAAAGACGTCAACTCGGGTATGCAAACTCTAGTAAACCTCTTGGTTTTACAGTAGAGGGCTATTTCTATCATGAAGGGGAGGATTCCCAAGGTTTGAAAGCCAGAATGATCAGAGCTTGGCATCACATCCGAAGGAAGGGAAAAGGTAATGCAAGGAATTGTGTAGCCATGGAAATCTACACTTCTTGGGTGAAGAAAAGAGCGAAGGAATTCCGAATGCCTTATGCTTATGAAGAACCTATGTTCTCAACAGCTTCCAAATCAACAATTTTTCCCGTCGAGACTATGGGAGAATACCAAGAAGCTTTGGCCAAGATGAGGCTAGAGAAAGAGGCTTTGGAAGACAAGTTCCTTAAGACTGATCTCGAAAATGAAAAGCTCAAGAAGCAGGTCAAAGATCATGAAAAGACGCTTTACTTCTAGGATGAATGGCTCATGGAGAAAGATGAGAAAATTCGCCAGAAAGATAACGCGATCAAAAGATACATCAAAGAAAGGAAAAGAAAGCTTGAGGAAATGACAACCAGCGATCCTGCTCCCGACGAGTGGAAGAAAGTCATTAGCAAGCTGAAAGCCCGAGAAAGCTGAACTGAAAGCTCACTATGGGAAGGAAATCCTGAAGTTGAAGCTACATCAAGCCTTTGGATCTTCATCCGACGAGGACGATTAATTAGTTTAGATTGTAATTTTTATCATTTATTTTATCATTTGTGTGAGCAATGCTCAAAAACAAAATTTGTTGTAATCTTCTTTCAATAATCAATAAAATATGTGTTTTCCATCCAAATATTTGCCAGAAATTTCTCTTTTAGCGTAAATTCTTTGGAAATTCCTTTCTCTTTGCATTTATAATCATGCATCATACTTTGCATATCGAGTCTATTGTCTAGAGTTTGATCTTTTGGAATTTTTTCCAGAAAGGAAAAGATCGTCAAGCTGTCGCGTCTCAGAGTTTCTCGACCACGTCCACAGCCTACTCGAACATACAATACACGTTCAAAAAGAAGGAAAGTAATGGAAGGATTTGAGCAAGAAAATGTTGAGCTTCGTAGTACAGTGTCAACACTACAAGAAGAGGTGGAGAGACTCACTTCTTTGGTTGGTCAACTCGTTGGCAGCAGCGCAAAGTCAGCAAGCAACATCAAGCAGTCAAAATCAAGCGGCGATTTCAGAGGTCACTACTACTCCAGTTTCAACTGTTGTAGCCAGTAGTTCACCCTTCAGTATGCCAGAAGGTTATCCATGGGGCATGCCTTTTAATTTCGGCATCGGATTTCGTCAACCGACTTCTCAGATACAAACAACCACGCTTGAAGTACCTACTTTGCAGAACTCAACACTTACTCCACAACATGGAGTAACTTTTCCGCAAGTCACTATGATGGTTTCTCAACCGATTATGACGAACTCAGCTTCTGTAGTTCACACTACTGTAGACGAAGAAATTCACCATAATCCAGGCGATAACACGAATCCTCGTGGTCCGATGGAAAATCTCCAGGAACAGCTCCTCAAAATGCAGCTTGAAATTAAAACGATTCGAGGGAAGGAATTGTTTGGGAAGAACGCCCATGATCTATGCTTAGTTCCCCCGCGTAAGGATACCCGCAAAATTCAAAGTCCCTGACTTTGAAAAGTATAAAGGAAATTCCTGTCCACAGAGTCATCTTACGATGTATGCCAGGAAAATGTCTACGTACAACGACAATCACCAGCTGTTAATCCACTACTTCCAAGACAGTCTCACAGGCGCCGCACTAAAGTGGTACATGGGACTAGACAGCGCGAATATCCAAACATTCAATGACTTAGGTGAAGCCTTCGTACAACAATATAAATTCAACTTGGACATGGCTCTAGATCGGGATCAACTCCGCTCCATGTCTCAGAAAGAAAGAGAGACATTCAAAGAATATGCTCAACGATGGAGGGAAATTGTTGCCCAAGTCAACCCACCGTTAGAAGAGAAGGAAATGACCAAGGTATTCTTAAACACTCTTGGCCCATTTTACTACGAACGAATGATCGCCAGCGCTCCCGGAGATTTCACCGAGATGGTAAGCATGGGAATGCGGCTAGAGGAAGGAGTTCGAACCGGACGCCTGACCAGAGAGATAGGGACTTCTAGTGGAATTAAGAAGGTTGGAACTAGTTTTCCAAAGAAAAAGGAACATGACATAGGGGTGGTATCCCGAGGGAAACCGCGAAAGAATGTCAGTCAACAACGACAGGTAGCTGCCATAGCACCCGCTGTTAATACAAGTTCAAATACAGGAATTGCTCCGCAGTTCCAACAAACTCAACAGCCTCGACAACAGGCTCAGCAGTTTAACAATTAAAACCGTGCGCCCAGGGTCTCGCAATTTGATCCAATTCCAATGACGCACACAGAACTATATCCTGCATTAATAGAAAGGAATCTTGTGCAGACAAGGTCACCACCTCCGGTGCCAGACAAATTGCCATGGTGGTACAAAGCGGACGTATCTTGCCCTTTTCATCAAGGGGCACCGGGTCATGATCTTGAGCATTGCATAGCGCTAAAAGCCGAAGTGCAAAGGTTAGTAAGGTCTAACCTTCTTTCCTTTAGAAATACAAATCCAAACGTGCAAGCAAATCCACTTCCCAATCATAGTGAACATGCTGTGAATTTGATACTAAGAAATACAGATCGGTATCTCGTCACAGACGTGAATCTGATCAGAGGAAACTTGGTACAGCTCCATGATACATACAGTACAATGGGTGCTTTCACTAAACACGATTACGCAACTTGCAACATCTGCTTCAAGGATATTCGAGGATGTCCAACCATAAGAGCAGACATTCAACAATTACTAGACATTGGTGACATACAGATCTACAGAAACAGAGATGACTATGACGTGAATACGGTAGGGCATTTTCTGCATGAGCTTTTAGTCTCAGATATCAACTCGGAAATTCCCGAAGTAAATGTTATTGTCCCCTGTATCAATACGCCCAAGCATGTGGAGATTGAATATAACGGTTCAAACGTTCCAGGGTCTCCTTTGGTGATTTGCCTACCCGGTCCCGTTCCGTACAGTTCTAACAAAGCAATTCCCTGTCAATACAATGCAACCGTGATAGAAGATGGGAAGGAGAAACCCATGCCAACTCTTCCAGCTAATGTCAACATAACTGAGATAGGACGAGTAACACGAAGTGGATGAGTACATGCTCCGTTGCCCCCCAAGACCGCCTGTTGTTCCTGTTGTTAGACAAAATCCGGTTAATGTATCTCCCGAGAATCCCACGAGGATTACCGTTGTTAATCCAAGCACAGATGTTGGTCCGCCTGATAGAACTGACGTTAACTCAGATTTCGATGAGATTTTGAAACTAATCAAGAAAAGCGAGTACAGAGTTGTGGATCAGCTGGTGTAGACTCCCTCCAAGATTTCGATACTATCTCTACTTTTGAACTCCGAAGCTCACCGAGAAGCTTTGATGAAAGTACTAGATCAAGCTTATGTAGATCATGATGTGACTACAGACCAGTTTGGAGGTATTGTGGGCAACATAACAGCTTGCAATAACTTAAGCTTCAGCGATGAAGAACTCCCAGAAGAAGGGAAAGATCACAATTTGGCTCTGCATATCTCGATGATTTGCCAATCAGATTCTTTGTCCAACGTACTAGTAGATACCAGTTCGTCCTTAAACGTAATGCCAAAAACGACTCTTGCTCGTTTGGCTTACAAAGGAACACCGATGAAGTTCAATGACATAGTGGTAAGAGCCTTTGACGGGTTAAGGAAGTCAGTCATTGGGGAAGTTGATCTCCCGATGACAATTGGTCCGCATACCTTCCAAATCACTTTCTAGGTCATGGATGTGCCAGCTGCTTACAGTTGTTTACTAGGAAGACCATGGATCCACGAAGCAGGAGCAGTGACTTCCACTCTCCACCAGAAGCTAAAGTTTACAGTAAATGGGAAGCTAGTGACCATCATCGGTGAACAAGCGTTACTAATAAGCCATTTATCCAGTTTTTCTTTCATCACAGCTAACGACGTTGAAGGAACACAGTCCCACGAACATCCGTTAGAAGATGAATCTACAAGCAAAAGCAGGTCATCTATCTCTTCGTATAAAGAAGCAGCACAAATAGTGAAAGACGGTAATGCCGCGGGTTGGGGACAAGTAATCAAACCTGTCAACAACGAGACAAAAGCCGGACTCGGGTTTGCTCCCAGTATTTCCTAAAGAAAAGCAAAGGGATGAAGTACTTCGCCCAATCAGAGAAGTATTCCACAGTGGGGGTTACTTAAACCCTGTTCTCCAAGAGGTTAACGTTCTTACCAATGAAGGTGATGAAGAAGATCTCTCCGGATCTGAAGAGTGGAGAACTTATCTAAACAGTTCTGAATATGTGTCTCAGGAAGAATCGTATGCGCCGTACTATCCTCCGACTGATCAATTCAAAGACATGTCCCTACAAAAGAATAAAAATCCACCTATCCCTTCTGAAGTTTGGGATACCTTGGGAGAACCAAGTGGAAAGTTTGACTACATGGTGAAATACACTGCGCCAGAAAGCTCAAAAATCAGAATTGAAGACATCCAGCCCACTGGATGGGGTGATTCTTTTGAGTATCCTAGTCAACCAGAAGAGGTGTACACATCTTCCCGATCCCATCAACCCATTGAGGTTCCAAATGAAGATCTCTTCTTTAACGCGCCCGTGGAATTTGTTAAACCAGATTTTGACTATCACTACATCAACGTAATTACTGAAGATCAGGGATATGATTCGGGATACGAATTAGAAAGTGTCGCCGACAATGAGTCTCTTCACTCTGAAGATTGGAGAGTACATCCCCAAAATTCAAAGCAAATGCCAATAGAAAGTACATATGTTGTATCCCACACTTCTCGATCTGTTCATCAAGCAGAAGAAGATCGCTTTAGCAGCACAAAAGGCAAGGTCCGTCGTCCAGAGTCTTCAAAGCCTGCTCAACCAACGATCAAAGTCTATTCAAGGATTAAGCCAAGTGGAAAACTACCAGAGTACCTCGACTTCCAAGGAGTTCGCCACTACTGGAAACCTGTTGAAGTTCGGACTAATGTTCATAGTTCTAAGTAGTTTATCTTTGCTTTTGTTTGAACTCTCGCTTTGCCCAAAGCGAAGAGATGTTTTATAGGGTTTAGCTTTTAAATAATTTCTCTTTGTCTTGCCCAAGACAAATGAGTTTGTATTTTAGGGCCTTGTTTCATATTGTGAATCATAAATAAAACGCGTTGTTTTGATTCCACACTTTGTGTTTTTTTTCTTCATTTTTACCCTTTCTTGGAAATGATAATCCTAAAAAACACAATAAAAATTTTCAAAAAAAAATATATAAAAATAATCTGCATACACTTTCACATTAAATCTTCAAAAAAAATGATGAAAAAGAAGAGTTAATTAATCAAACATAAATCAAATATGCAGATTAACAGATGGACAAATCCATTGAAAGCAATAACTCTATGCTCTCTCCCAACTTTGAAATTCCCAGTGAAGTCGCCGAGAAAGAAGTTGAAGAAGAGATCCCGGACGAAATTTCTCGACTACTTAAGCACGAGGAAAGAATCATTCAACCTCACAAAGAGCCTTTGGAAGCAGTTAACTTGGGTTCTGAGGAAGACAAAAAAGAAGTAAACATCGGAGCTTCGCTCGACAGCAACGTCAAGAGCAAACTGATAGATCTTCTCAAAGAATATGTTGATGTGTTCGCTTGGTCCTACCAAGACATGCCGGGTTTAGATACCAGCATCGTAGAGCATCACTTGCCATTAAGACCAGAGTGTCCGCCAGTTAAGCAGAAACTGAGAAGAGTTCACCCTGAAACGGCCGACAAAATCAAAAAGGAAGTTCAAAAGCAGCTCGACGCAGGTTTCCTCGTCACTTCTGAATATCCTTAATGGCTAGCCAACATAGTACCTGTCTCCAAGAAAGACGGAAAGGTCAGAATGTGTGTTGACTACCGGGACTTAAACAAAGCAAGCCCAAAAGATGATTTCCCACTACCGCATATCGACATGCTAGTGGATAGCACTGCAAAATTCAACGTCTTTTCCTTCATGGACAGTTTCTCTGGGTACAATCAGATCAGAATGGCTCCCGAAGACATGGAGAAGACATCCTTCATCACGCCATGGGGCAATTTTTGCTACAAAGTAATGTCGTTTGGATTAAAGAATGCCGGCGCAACTTACCAAAGGGCGATGACTACTCTCTTTCATGACATGATGCACAAAGAGATCGAAGTCTACGTGGACGACATGATAGCAAAGTCTTGACACTGAAGAAGAGAATATAGAATATCTCTTGAGGTTGTTTCAGCGACTAAGGAAATTTCAGCTTCGCCTGAATCCTAACAAATGCACCTTTGGGGTAAGATCTGGAAAACTCCTAGGTTTCATCGTCAGCCAAAGAGGTATTGAAGTTGACCCTGACAAAGTCAAGGCTATTCAAGAAATGCCTGCGCCACATACAGAAAAGCAAGTAAGAGGGTTTCTTGGACGGTTGAATTACATCTCCAGATTTATCTCTCAAATGACTACTACCTGTGGGCCGATATTCAAGCTTCTCCGCAAAAATCAAGAAGTTGTGTGGACAAAAGATTGCCAAAAAGCGTTTGGCAGTATCAAAGAATACCTGTCATAACCTCCAATACTGATTCCTCCAGTCGAAGGAAGACCCTTAATCATGTACCTTACTGTGCTAGAAAATTCCATGGGTTGCGTGCTTGGACAGCAAGATGAAACTGGTAAGAAGGAGCATGCCATTTATTACCTGAGTAAAAAGTTCACAGACTGTGAAACTCGTTACTCCATGCTCGAGAAAACATGTTGTGCTTTGGTGTGGGCTTCGAAACGTCTCCTCCAGTACATGATCAATCACACGACTTGGTTAATCTCCAAAATGGATCCAATCAAGTACGTCTTTGAAAAGCCTGCCTTAACAGGGAGAATTGCTCGATGGCAGATGTTGTTATTTGAATATGACATCCAGTACTGTGCTCAAAAAGCAGTCAAAGGAAGCATTCTTGCCGATCACTTGGCTTATCAACCGATCAACGAATACCAATCTCTCAAGTTTGACTTCCCTGACGAGGATGTTATGTACTTAAAGATGAAAGATTGCGACGAGCCGCTGCCCGGAGAAGGTCCAGATCCAGAATCTAGATGGGGCTTAATTTTTGATGGAGCAGTTAACGTTTATGGCAATGGAATTGGGGCAGTCATCATCACTCCCGAGGGTCCTCACATCCCGTTTTCCGCCAGATTACTATTTGATTGCACCAACAACATCGCAGAATATGAAGCTTGTATCATGGGTATCGAAGAAGCCATCGACTTGAGGATTAAGATCCTTGACATATATGGAGATTCAACCCTTGTGATCAACCAAATTAAAGACAAGTATGAAACTCATCATCTTGGTTTGATTCCCTACAGAGATTATGCAAGACGTTTGTTAACTTTCTTCAACAAAGTTGAACTGCATCATATCCCTCGAGATCAGAATCGAATGGCAGATGCCTTGGCTACTCTATCTTCCATGTTCAAAGTCAACGATTGGAATGATATGCCTAAGATCCGTATCACACCCCTTGAAAGACCTGCATATGTATTTGCAGCTGAAGCAGTCTTCGATGATAGACCGTGGTTTCACGACATCAAACGTTTCCTTCAAACTCGGGAGTACCCACTCGGTGCATCGTACAAAGATAGGAAAACTCTAAGGAGGCTTTCTAGAAATTTCTTCCTGAATGAAGATGTGCTATACAAAAGAAACTTCGACATGGTCCTGCTCAGATGCGTCGACAGACAAGAAGCAGACACGATAATCCATGAAGTGCATGAAGGTTCCTTTGGAACTCATTCAAATGGGCATGCAATGTCCAGAAAAATCTTAAGAGCAGGATACTATTGGATAACGATGGAATCTGATTGCTGTAAACACGTCAAAAGATGTCACAAGTGCCAGATCTACGTAGATAAGATCCATGTGCCTCCGACTCTACTCAACGTTCTCTCCTCTCCGTGGCCTTTCTCCATGTGGGGCATCGACATGATCGGGATGATCGAACCAAAAGCGTCCAACGGACATCGCTTCATTTTAGTAGCTATTGATTACTTCACTAAATGGGTCGAAGCAGCATCTTATGCCAATGTCACAAGACAAGTGGTTGTGAGGTTCATCAAGAACAACCTCATTTGCCGATATGGAGTTCCAAGCAAGATCATTACAGACAATGGATCGAACTTGAACAACAAAATGATGAAAGAACTATGTGAGGAATTCAAGATCGAGCATCATAACTCATCTCCTTACCGGCCAAAGATGAACGGCGCCGTTGAAGCTGCCAACAAGAACATCAAAAAGATCATCCAGAAGATGGTCATCACCTACAAAGACTGGCACGAAATGCTTCCATTTGCTCTGCATGGGTATCGTACTTCAGTAAGCACTTCAACAGGGGCAACTCCTTTTTCTCTAGTATACGGCATGGAAGCAGTGCTCCCCGTAGAAGTTGAGATTCCGTCAATAAGAGTTCTCATGGAAACTAAGTTATCTGAGGCCGAATGGTGTCAAAGCAGATACGACTAGCTGAACTTAATCGAAGAAAAGCGCCTGACTGCTCTGTGTCATGGACAACTATATCAAAGAAGGATGAAGAAAGCTTTCGAAAAAAAGGTCCGACCTCGTGAATTCCGAGAAGGCGACCTCGTGCTTAAAAAGATTCTGTCTTTCCAACCTGATTCTAGGGGCAAATGGACTCCTAATTACGAAGGCCCATACATCGTCAAAAGAAGCTTTTCTGGCGGTGTTATGACTCTCACAACCATGGACGGTGATGAACTCCCGCATCCTGTGAATGCTGATGCAGTCAAGAAATACTTTGTCTAAAAAAAAACAAAAGAACAGCTCAGTAAGTTGAAAACCCGAAAAGGGCGGCTTAGGCAAAAATGAGCGTCTCGGTGGATTGAAAACCTGAAAAGGCGGTCCAGGCAAAAATTAGAGACAATAAACAGAAATTATCCTGATAGATTGAAAACCTGAAAAGGAAATCTAGGCAAAAATAAGGATACAAAAATGACAAAGTAACTGCAATCAGTCCGTACTTCGTCAATCTAAAAGAATCTTCCATCAATGGATCTTCAATCAAATCTTCTGAAGCAACAAGCACAGTTGGAATTCAAAGTTGTTAGGGATAATAGCAGTTATTTTCTTTCAATGTAGCCTTTTCCCAATAAATTATCATTTCCAACTTCTGTAAATAGCTCATGGAATCACGCCTTTGGCTGATTACCATTCTATCAATAAAATTTGAGCCTTGTGCCTTTTTGTTTGCAATTCTTGCTTTATTCAGTTCTGCAAAATAACGCTTTTTATTGTGAAAATCACTTTTTGAAACTAAAAGGTTTTAAATGAATTTTTACTTCAAAATTTTTGAGATAAAAGCAAAATGTTCCTTTGAACTATGAACACAGAAGGAATTTCAACAGTTTTCTCCATGAGTGTTTCGATCTCCGAAAGATAGAACAATTGCTACAGAAGTCTTCTTCTCCTCAGCAGAGATCATCAAAGGACGGTGTTCTTGTCCAAAAAGAATTCCCAACAAAGTTGCCAATAAAATTCCTTTTTCAGAAAGTTTAAAGCATGCAACTCATGTTCATCAACAGTAACATCTACGCCATTGCTGCAGATTTTGCTAAGTATTTGTTCGAACTGTGACGTAGTCCTTTTCCCAAATACCTCTTTATTGTCTTGTCAAGTATCATCAGCATGCATACGACATTCATCATTCATACATAAAAACATCATTAATGCATTTCTGCATCCCTCAATGTTTGCTTCCATATCACTGGTTTAGATTACATGTACTCAGACATGTGTGTTATCTCTCCAACAGATTATCCCCAAGCAGAGAAATACATTTTTTTTCTCTTATTCCCCAGCTGAAATCATTCCTCATCAGGAACGAAGTTTTGATTGACCGTTTCTTTCCAGTTCATTCCTGGATATAACCTTGTCTTTAACCAACAAAACAATAAGCATTAGCCTCGTCGTCTGAGCTGCTTATCTCCTTTTCATCTTGCAATTTGTCACGAAACAATTGTTCTTCTCAGCAAGTTCAAATCATGACAGTTCAAGAAATTTCCACAGTTGTCTTTTTGTCTAAAAAGAAAACTTGTGTCTTTTCAAATCAAAATGCCTGCATCTTCTCAAGAGAGAGATCCCCGACAAGATTGTATCTGTGCAAATAGAAACTCATTTGAGATCTGTTTCCATCATTGTCTGTTATTCACAAGGCTGAATACTCAACAATTTTCTCAAGAATTACCTTGTTATAGTTATCACTTCGCTGATAATTGGTAATATCTTTAGAGCTCGTTACCATAAACTATCACAAGGCTGATAATTGGTAATATCATCTTCACTTACCTGAAACATTGTCACAAGGCTGACAGAAGGTAATCTCCTCGTTTCCCAAAACGAAACAGATATTCACATGTTTTGTGAATCTATTTTCCAGTGAAACATATTACTTGTTTCCCAACGAACAGGATTCTCTTTTCTTAGACAGATCGAGTCATCCTCACAAATGTTTCCCCACCATGTCATTTCTTTGATATCTCCTGGGTGAATCTTTTTTGCAATCATTTTGCATCACTCGCATCTTTTGGTATCTTAGGTCCAAAATTTGCGTATTCTGATATTTAAGTCTCTTCACACCTATCGAGACAAAGATATTCATCTTCATATCTCAGGTTAAAGAAACTTAAATAGGGGCATCTGTCTTACCCCAATTTTTGACCTAATATACCACCTTACATCTGCATCATTGCATCACTAACAGTTCAGAAAAGAATTAATCGGGTGTAGCTTCTACAGGTCAAAATTAGGGTTTCACAAAATTTTCATCTGATTCTAGAGACAATCAATCAAGGTTTAAGCTTCATTCACCTCAATTGATCTATCTTGATCAAATCATCAACCTCTGATCTTCAGATATCAAATTTTTCCTCATGATCTATCAAGGATCGACCAATTAGGGTTTTTATCGAGGATGAGCAATCTCTGATTTTTTTGATCAATGAATGACTTTTTTGATTAGAGATTGATCTTCATATCTTAGATACAACATGTTGACCTAATTTCTGGATTCAAAACATCACAGAAGTTCAAAGATTTCATCAGTCAATTTCTGAATCATTTGATGAAATTTCATTTGCACTGAAAAGTCAAACTTTGACTTTTGGTCAACTTTTTCAAGACAAAACTTTTTCAATCATCAAAATACTTCAAATTATCCATCATGATCATAAAAAATCAAGAAATTTGGAAAAGTCAACAAAAAGTCAAAAATTTCAACACTTAGAAAATTTTTCAAGTGTTAAAATTTCATACTTTTTCCAAACTTCATGGCATTTTTTCACATAGTTCCACTTTGAATTGGAAAAAACTCAAAACATAAAAGTTGTAGCCCTTGAAACAGGCTTTCCAAAATGTCCAAGAAATCTCAAATCCATGGAGTCTAGCTATACTTTTGATTTTGAAATATAGAGCTCCAAAATCCTTGATTTTCAAGTACAAAGTTCAAGATTATAGGTCATTTTTGAGTTTCTTCTTCTAGAAGCTATGCCACCTTGCAAAGAGAGTTATGATGATAAAAAATCAGATGGAGAGTAATTATGATGGGATAAGATCAAGTTGAAAATTAACCATGGTTAAAAGGAAGCTTCCTTTTGCATTTAATGCAAAAATGAATTCCTTGCCCTCTAAGGCAACTTGTTAATACCGAAGCCATTTTCTTTCCCTTTCCATTCAGAACTTGTGACCTATAAATAGAGGTTATGTTGGCCAATTCAAACCACACCAAAGCTATGCAAGAACATGCTTTCTCTCTTCTTTCTTAAAATTCAAGAAACATAGTTCAAATTGAGAAATTTTGCATTTGAGAAATCTTGTGAAAAACCATGAGAAATTTGGTGTCTAACATGCCTTAATATCAACATAGAACTTGTTGGAAACTTAAAATCAACACAAGAATCATTGAAACTCAAAGTTGCTTTTCATATTTCTAAAATTGCCAAAACTGCCTTAAACTTCAAACTTATAGTTTGGCTCGAGCTAGTTATGTTTTGATCATCCAAACATCATCAATATAATTCATATGAATGATCCAAACCATCATCTTTGATCTGTAACTCCATTAACCACGAATTCAAGTTTCACTTTGAGAAAACTGCAGGTTGACTTGGTCAGAGTAGTCCAGACAAATTCGTGATGTGCAGACCATTCACACATGATCCTTGAAGGTCGTTGGTGCTATAGGAATCATAAAATCACAGCTGGAAACACTCTAGCGGTTTCGATCTCGGCTTGAGCAGTAAGAACACGAACTTCAAACTCTATGATTCTTTGATTCCAGTCCAAAAAACTCTTGGTCATTTTGTTTCTGCACTATCAACGATCAATAACCCTCAATCAATTGATAAATTCATCAACCATACACGATTTCAATTAGGATTTTCAGTTTTAGGGTTCTTCGTGTTCTTGCGAAATTCAATCATGTTAAACTGAAAATAAATGAAATTAAACAACATAATCATGTTCCTGGGCTCAAAACGATCAAGTTTGATGTTTACTTCGTTCAATTTCATCAAGAAATAAGGATTTGAGGATTGATTGAAGATTGGAGAAGAGGATGAACACTGCGCGCGGTTATTCAAATTCAAATATCAGTTTTAAAATATAATTAGTTGGTTTAACTTCAATACACGGATGTATTGCCGCCCCAGCGGTTTCCAGCTCACTCTTAAGTCATTTATACCTTGCCTTGCCTTGAGGTCCCGGGTTCGAGTAGCCTTGGGACCATTTTTTACCAAACTTTGTAATTTTTTTCATATTTTTTACAAACTTTGACTTTTTCAAAACCCAATCAAAACTCCTCATTTTGAGGTGATTTTTTGTACACTTGTCAATTAATGTATCTATTTTAAGATAGTGTCAAAAAATTTCAGAAAAACTTTCATCCGATTATATTTTTATCGAGCCGAAAACGATGCATTTGAGTACTTTTCAAAGCACTTTTAAAGGTGATTTTTTCAAACTTTCGAAGCCCGATTCTTTTCCAAACTTCTCACAAATATATTTTACTTTTCAAAAACACTTTCAAAATCATTCTTCAAAACTTTTCATCAAACTTACATCTGTTTCCATGATCGATCCGATTTAAACGATAAAACCGAATTCGTTTTCTCTCGAATATCTTAACCGATCATGGGCCTCCCTTACAGTGTAAGTCCCAAAATTCTTTTATGTACATACATATTTTCTTTGTACATATCCAATTATTTTTATGAATATACCAATTTTTACCTGTACGTAATACATACGTCTTTTGTAAAGTACAGACAAACTTCGATCGTTTGTTTTCGTTCGTATATACACTGAATACCATTGGTATTGAAAGGAGCATTATTCCCGGTGAAACTGCTTTTAAACCAATGGGCCACTCTTATGGTGTAAGTCCCAACCCTCCTATGTACATCCACATCCTCTCGTACATAAATACTCATTCATGTACATAATTACTTCCTTGTACACAATTCAAACTTGTAAATAATTAAGTTACGCTCATTTTAAACGTTCGTTTCACAGACCCTTGTTTATATTTACTTCATAAACTCTTGTAAATAAACATCATGCATCTGTTTATATTTCCTTCATAAACTCCTGTGAATACATATCACACACAAACTTGTTTATACAACTGTCTAGTTATAACATAACAACTAGTCTAACCAGCAGGTTCCCCACAGTTTTTAGCCTCCTCTTGGGCTTTGTACAAGATAACTCATTTCATTTGAGTTTAGCCTCCTCTTGGGCTTTGTACAAGATAACTCATTTCATTTGAGTTTAGCCTCCTCTTGGGCTTTGTACAAGGTAACTCATTCATCTGAGTTCAGCCTCCTCTTAGGCTTCATATAAGGTAACTCATTCATCTGAGTTCAGCCTCCTCTTAGGCTTCATATAAGATAACTCATTCATCTGAGTTTAGCCTCCGCTTAGGCTTCATATAAGACAACACTCCCTTGATGAGTTAGCCTCCTCTTGGGCTTCGTTCAAAAGAACTCCTCATTGAGTTTAGCCTTCTCTTGGGCATCATACAAGAAAGAGACCATGAAATCTCTTAACAGCCTCCTATTGGGCTTCTAATACAAAGAATCACCCGCGCTAGGATAGAACCCAGAGAGTATAATTTCCCGGTGAAATTGCTCTTAATTCCAAAAGGATGGTTTCCCGTTGAAATCCCTTTTAAAGCTAAAGCCAGCCATACCCTATAGCTTCCTCTTGAGCTTCATACAAGGACCCTCGATGACCCTCGATGACCCTCGGAATGCCTCCTCTTGGGCTAACAATACAAGGACCCATGGGCTTCTTAAAAGCATCCCCCCTAATCCAATCAATTTCTCCTAGAGATTTAGACGTTTATCATCTCTATGGAAGAAGTATCTCATCTATCACATCACATACAATCAAAAACTTTTCAAACTCTTTTCAAACAAAAACATCTCTTAATCGTAAGTGGTAACGCTTGTACACTCAAGCAAAACACCCAATGCTTACAATTAAAAGATTCAATCATTTTTCAAACATCTTTCTTAAACATGTAAGTGGTAACGCTTGTACACTCAAGCAAAACACCGATAACTTACGACGAAAGATTTTAATCAATCAAACTTTTCAAAATGTATGTGATGAAATAGATTAGATACATTTTTCATTAAGATGACATTCGTCTGTGTCTTCTTAATAACATCCCGTTGCTTCCACTAGCATAAGTGGGAACTACGATTGCTCTGAATTTCTCAACATCCCTTTGAGAATACGTAGGCACAAGGTCTCATCCTTGGCGAGCAAAATTTCTTTCTCCCTCAAACCAAACAAACCATAGATCCCTTTAGATCCGAGCTACAAATGCTCTGATTCCCATTAAGGGATATGTATGCAGAAGATCCAAAGATCTTTGCGAGCACAATAATAACAAACACTAGGATCCCACATAATCTATCCTTCTTAAAATCCCAAAGGAGAAACTTTCCCAATCATAGAAATAGCAATTAAAACACACAAACATATCAAACATATTCATATATAAAGCTATAGATAACTATATATATTTAGGGTGCTCTATCTATTCCCTTTATATAACAAACCCCCTTACCCGGAATCTCCCCAATGCGTTGCGTCTAGTTTGCGCTAGTCGTTACGCATATCATAATCAATTGAGGGTATTGAAACAACCGGCTGAACGTCATCCGATAACTGTATCAATGAAGTCGCCATCGAACGTTTTTTATCTCGCAAAAGGAGAAAGGCAAACGCATCGCGAAAACCTAAAAGGGATAAGGCACGGTCTTGCGACCGAGAGATAGGGTAAGGGAATCTATTACGCGAAGGGAAGGTATTAGCACCCTACACGCCCGTAGTACTCTACGGTATCCACTTCTATTTTCTATCTAATGGGTGTGTTATATCTATGCTACTGCTTAATTGCTAAATATGCATGCAAAAGGAAAAGAGAAAATAAGAAACCACGGGGAAAAGAAGGAAGTATTTACAAAGTTCGCTCGGTCGAGCCCCGTGACAAGATGCCTACGTATTCCCGTGTGCAATGGGAAAGTCAGAGCGCCGTAGTTCGGCTCACTTGTTTTGGTGTGTTTTGTGTTTTTTATTTGTGAAAATATTTTAAACACAAAAAGAAAGAAAACGCGCAAAGGCGAAAAGAGTTGGTGTTGGTTGGTTGTTTTTACCTTGAGAAAGGAATTTAAACCATTATTAAGTGTTTTGAGTTTGAAAGGAAAAGCAAGTTTTAGTTTTAACCACATGCAATATGCAAAAAGAAACTAGCAAAGCAAAAAGGTTAGACCTATGGTTTAAGATGAGGGAATCTCTACCTATGTTAACATGCAAAGGATGTGAATCCTAAAGTCTAGGCTAAAGAACCAAACCTAACCAAGGGAACCTGCAAGAAACAAACAAGCAAATATGCACAGCTCACAAGTAGAATTGCCCTAAACGGGTCTTTAAATAAACCAGAGGGGTTCCTGAACATGCTCCAGCTACGGAAGCCCCTTCATGCATCTCTATTCCTACTTCTCATGGCAAAAGAAAGCTGCAAAGCCCTACTTCTCATGATATCTAGGAAAGCTGTAAGAGAATGCGATAAGTGAAGTAAAATAAATACCCGACGGATATTAAATCCGAAGAGCAACGCAAGCTATAGAAATACTCCGGAAAACTTCAAGTACTGCAGCCATGCAATGAGAGTAAACCGGTGAGAATAGCTCGAGGCATCAAAGCAAAGAGGATGCGCGCTTGTGCGCATGTGAAGCAACAACGTCTGCAAGAAGGGAGTTAGACCCAAAAAGCAAACAAAAGGATGTACACGTGGGTGTACAAACACAAAGCACCTGCAAGAAGGGAGTTAGACCCAAAAACAAGTATAGAAATGCACACGTGGGTGTACAAATGCAAAACACCTGCAAGAAGGGAGTTAGACCCAAAAAACAAGTATAGAAATGCTCCGGAATACTTCAAGTGGCATGAGTGAAACATACTTTTAATCATGTTATTAAAAATGCATTAAAAAAATATTAAAAAATGTCAAAAATGTTCTAATATCCTAAAATGTCAGAATATGTTTTCCATGTATTTTTTACAATGTCAAAACAATCGAAATCGGGAGCTAAATCGAACTAAATGTTAGTATTATGGCATATGAAACAGGGGGGGTGCAAAGCAGAATTTCAAAATTGAACTAATCTGTGTTATATGATGCGCTGGGCCCAGAAATGCAGAGGGTGTATCAGTAATCTATTAAGCCCAGAACGAAAATACACTAAGTCCAATTGCAGTTTTTTGTACTAAGCCCAGTTTTTGTATTTTTGAGTCTAAGTCCATTTTTGTATTTTTGAGTCTAAGTCAGTTTTTGTATTTTTTTGTCTTAAGTCCAAAAAACTATTATATTTTTTATATTCAGATTTTAATTAAATTAAAACCATATGTCACATTTATTTTTTTATATTTTTTATGTATGTCACGTTTTATTTATTTTTCTGTGTGTGTCACGTTATCATGTACATGTATGCTAGCTTAACAACAATATCAATTGGACATGTACAATTAAATGAGTTGTCAGATTTTGTTTTGTTAAATTAAAATGAAATGCCACATGTCGTGATTTGGTTGGCCAAAATGGAAAACAGCATGGGCCACATAGAAGGAGACACGCCGAGGGCACGAGAATCATCCGCCGGAACAGGGAGTTTTCCGGTCGTCTTCTCCGGTACGTCAGCCGGCCGGAAAACGCGTCGTTAATGCAAGGAAAGCAGAACAGCACCGTCTCGTTCGAAAACTCGCGTAGATTACAGATCGGACTTCCAATCTTAATGAAATTTATTTCCTATCTATGAAATCTCAACACGAAATTGATGCGTAAAACTGGAAATCTATGAACTCCATGCTTAACACCGCACCTATCCAGAAGTAGAATGCTTGTTTCTCAGCAAGAAATTTCTTAACTAATGCAAGAGTTTCGGTATACTTACTTGACGACGAAAATACGGAGATTCTTCGGAAAACTTCACCGCTTCTTGCTTCGATTTCAGACGGCGAATATAGATCTCAAAAGCTTCGGACACACCGCGAAAAGAAACTCTCGGTACTCAACTCTTGTTGCAGGAATATAACAGGATGGAGAGATGAAATCGTTGAGAAGAAGAATGAAGGTGTTGATGGTTACGATAAAAAACGGTTATGGCGGCGAGAGGTTGCTGTCACGTAATTCTTGTTCAAGAAGCTTTCATGGCGAGAAGAATATACACCGACACTATAACTACTGAGAAATAAACTCAGTAATTCAAAGAATCTGCAGGAAAAAACGGCGAGTAATCAGAACTTCTTGCTTGCTTCCAAGAATTAACCATGGCGGAGGGGACAGTGAATGTGAAGAGAAAAGTGTATGCGAGAGAGTGGTGTTGCACTGCGAGTTTTGGTTAAAGGTGAAAGAATGATGGTTGGTGATGATGGTTCTTCATGAGAGAGTGGTGGTCAGTGATGGTGATGGAAAGAAAGAAGAAGAAGGTTGATTAGCTATGGCGAGAGAAAATGAGAGAGAGAGTGAAGGATGAGTGTTATTCTGTTATGATCCGTCCAAGCAAATGGAAGGAAAATTTCTGTTATGGATGGAGAGTGAGTTGTTTTGTTCCCGTTGCAAGTGGAGAGAATGCCGTGATGAGGTGGAGTGGTCGGTTAGAAGAAATTGGGAAAAAAAAGTGAAAGAGTGCAGCGGGATTAGTTTTTGGAAGGAAGAAAAAATGAGAGTTCTGTTATGAAAAAATAAGAGTTGTGGCGTGAGTTTGTTTAAGCAGCCAGCAAGAGAAATGAACAAGTCCAAACACATTAACACCAAACTGCATCTTAACAAATCAATCTATATCCACATCTTCGACGCATTTAACTCGAGCTACGAATCTTTTCGCGACGAGATCTCAAGACCGAAGTTGGAGATTGCACATTGACGAACAACTTTCGTGTTGAAAGTCTTTCGAATCGAAACCCGTAGCATGTCCGAAAATAGTCTCTAAGTCATGCCGACACAAGCTGGTTTGAGCATTTGGATTTTTTTCTAAGTGTTGTGTCCATTACATCAACTCATACACCTTACTTTAAGGATCTCTAACTTCTCGATAATTAACCCGAACGATATAAAATTGGTGCCGTTGGAAAGCTTGCGTGACATACGACAACTTTATAGTTCGACGAAAATTCGAACGAAGCCTAAATCACGGAGGAAAAAGTGTTTGAAGTTTATCGTATGAGTGTTCGATGAAATGCCTGGCCTGGTTGGGCGAGTCTTGCACACAACATGTAGCAATTTTCCAACTTCAAGTCTTCACGGTAGCTCGTATCTCCCAGCTCGGCGTCCAAACGAAAACGTTTCTAAACGGAACTTGTGGACTATACGGCAAACTTCACTTTTCATGTTCGTAATTTTTCCGTGCGGCAATCGGATCAACGAGAAAACCGCTCCAAACATACGCACAAAAACGATGAAAAGCGTCTCAACCAAGGCAAAAATGTCTCGCATTTTAACAACTTCATCTTTGTCACTTACGTTCCGTATCTCCCATCCGCGTCCGAAGCGGAAAAGTTTCTAAACGGAACTTGTAGATGGAATTACGAACTCAAACTTTCATGTTCGAATTTCTTCGATGCGGCGACGAATCATTGACGAAAACAGCCGAACATGTGCACAAAAATACTCGAATTTAACAAACATAATGCGTTCTTATTTTCCGAGCTTTATAACTTCCGATTCAAGTCCGAATGAATTCGACTTCTTCAGCAAAGTTTCGATTGCCGTGAAATGAACAATTTTCATTTGAGCATTTTTCGATTCAGACCACGAACTATGACATAATCGAAGGCAAAAAGCATAGAAACAAACACTTCAAATTTTTTCTAAGTGTTGAAATTTGAGGAATGATAAATCGTAACTTCCGAGCTCTGTAATTTTTTATCCGTTTCCCGAATGGACTCGATTTCTTCAGCAAAGTTGTAGATTGCCGTTAAATGAACAACTTTGATGTTGAACTTAATTCGAATCGACGCCTCGAAACACGTGAGAATTGCCTCCGAAATCGAGTACTTGAACACATTAAAAACACTCAAAATTTTACTAAGTGTAAAACTTCAAAAGTTATGAACTTTAAATTTCGGTGTATAACTCGAAATCCGGGCATTTCTAGAAAAATCTTCACCAGGACAAAGTCGGAGTACGAAATGCGCTCTTTCCAACGACTATCAATTCACAAACTTCTGACCACAGACGGGCAAGATACGAATGCGGCAACATGGCTCCATGAACACAAAGTACTTTAAACTTAGAAAAAATTTCTAAGTCCAAAATTACTTAAAATGCAAGAAACCTCATTTTCACCCGATTCTTCCGATTTTCTCAGCACATGATCACATTTTCTCAAATGTCGACTTTTGACCGTAATTTTGACCAAAAACTCCACTCAGTCAAACTTTGACTTTTGTTGACTTTCTGATACACGCGCTCAAATATCATTTTATCTGTTCGTTCTTGATTTTCTGATAAATCGCGTAGACCGATAAGCCAAATACCAATGCTTCATAACTCACGGAAGGCCATAGAATCAGTTCAGGTTCAAATATCCGACCACAACACACCGTAGCTTGAAATTGTAATCAGCATCCACCTGATAGACGATCAGAATACCAAAACTTGCGAGATAATAATCAGAAGCTTCTGGACACGCTTGCGTATTGAAATGGCCGAATTGTGGAACCTCAAATATTCAACTTTTGAGAAACAAACCTCTTCTTCAGAATTGTACAGATTCATACGATTGGAAAATCTCGAACCCATGATCAATGCATGAATGATATGTATGTGATGCACCTATTAATTAAGTGTTAGCCAATTATTTATTAAAAAAAATGAAGAGGGTAAATTTTGGGGTACAACAGCTGCCCCTATTCAATCATCCTCTAGCTTAGGAGCGAGATTGGCGTCTGCCTTTCGAGCGACAAGGTATGAGGTGATTGAATATCAAAACGGACCCAGAAATTTACACTTTGAATCCCAAAAGCTACAACCAGAGATAGGTGTGGACATTCCAAAATTCTAAGGAACCTCTTTGGAGAAAAGGAGCATGTTGCGCGAGCTTAACTGGGCCACAACCAAAGCCGAGAATAAATCTTGAACTCAGAAGGCGGTACAAGTGCTAACGGCCTAAGAAGAATTGGCCTCTACCCAATTCAATCCGCAATGTCGGGAGGCGACACGTGGCGGAAGCAAAGACTTGATACAGACTAGACTACCACATTACGCCGAGGAATAACCGGACGGGTTAGTGATGCAAAGGCTAGAAAGTGCCGAGTAGGCTTTACTGACTCAGAACGCTACACTCTGAGAAGGGAGACAAAAGTAGGTATTTGTTCCCGAAAAGGCACAGAATAAATGTTGAACTCTGTTAAGGCAGGTACAAGTGCTAACCTGGCCTAAGAAGAATTGGGCTCTACCCAATTCAATCCGCAATATCAGGGGAGAGCTGACACGTAAGCGGAAGCAAAGACTTGATACACCGACTAGACTACCACATTACGCCAGGGAATAACCGGACGGGTTAGTGATGCAAAGGCTAGAAAGTGCCGAGTAGGCTTTACGAGGAAGAGGAAACAAGAGTATTCTTGTTCTCAAAAGACCCACAATGCCAGGGAAGGACTGACATGCAAGTGGAAATAAAGACTAGATACACCAAGTAGACTAACCACATTTACGCCGACAACTCGGGCGGGTTTGTGATGCAAAGACTAAAGGTGCCGATTAGGCTTTACGAGGAAGAGGAAACAAGAGTATTCTTGTTCTCAGAAGACCCACAATGCCAGGGAAGGACTGACATGCAAGTGGAAATAAAGACTAGATACACCAAGTAGACTAACCACATTTACGCCGACAGCTTGGGCGGGTTTGTGATGCAAAGACTAAATGTGCCGATTAGGCTTTACTGATGACAAAAACAAGAGTATTCTTGTTCTCGAAAGACCACAATGCCGGGAAGGGACATGCAAGTGGAAATAAAGACTAGATACACCAAGTAGACTAACCACATTTACACCGACAACTCGGGCGGGTTTGTGATGCAAAGACTAAAGGTGCCGATTAAGCTTTACGAGGAAGAGGAAACAAGAGTATTCTTGTTCTCGAAAGACCCACAATGCCAGGGAAGGACTGACATGCAAGTGGAAATAAAGACTAGATACACCAAGTAGACTAACCACATTTACATGACAACTCGGGCGGGTTTGTGATGCAAAGACTAAAGGTGCCGATTAGGCTTTACGAGGAAGAGGAAACAAGAGTATTCTTGTTCTCAAAAGACCCACAATGCCAGGGGAGAGCTGACATGCAAGTGGAAATAAAGACTAGATACACCAAGTAGACTAACCACATTTACGCCGACAACTTGGGCGGGTTTGTGATGCAAAGACTAAAGGTGTCGACTAGGCTTTACTGATGACAAAAACAAGAGTATTCTTGTTCTCGAAAGAGCCACAATGCCAGGGAAAGACTGACATGCAAGTGGAAATAAAGACTAGATACACCAAGTAGACTAACCACATTTACGCCGACAACTCGGGCGGGTTTGTGATGCAAAGACTAAAGGTGCCGATTAGGCTTTACTGATGACAAAAACAAGAGTATTCTTGTTCTCGAAAGACCCACAATGCCAGGGAAGGACTAACATGCAAGTGGAAATAAAGACTAGATACACCAAGTAGACTAACCATATTTACGCCGACAACTCGGGCGGGTTTATGATGCAAAGACTAAGGTGCCGATTAGGCTTTACTGATGACAAAAACAAGAGTATTCTTGTTCTCGAAAGACCCACAATGCCAGGGAAGGACTGACATGCAAGTGGAAATAAAGACTAGATACACCAAGTAGACTAACCACATTTACGCCGACAACTCGGGCGGGTTTGTGATGCAAAGACTAAAGGTGCCGATTAGGCTTTACGAGGAAGAGGAAACAAGAGTATTCTTGTTCTCAAAAGACCCACAATGCCAGGGGAAGGAGCTGACATGCAAGTGGAAATAAAGACTAGATACACCAAGTAGACTAACCACATTTACGCCGACAACTTGGGCGGGTTTGTGATGCAAAGACTAAAGGTGCCGACTAGGCTTTACTGATGACAAAAACAAGAGTATTCTTGTTCTCGAAAGAGCCACAATGCCAGGGAAAGACTGACATGCAAGTGGAAATAAAGACTAGATACACCAAGTAGACTAACCACATTTACGCCGACAACTCGGGCGGGTTTATGATGCAAAGACTAAAGGTGCCGATTAGGCTTTACTGATGACAAAAACAAGAGTATTCTTGTTCTCGAAAGACCCACAATGCCAGGGAAGGACTGACATGCAAGTGGAAATAAAGACTAGATACACCAAGTAGACTAACCACATTTACGCCGACAACTCGGGCGGGTTTGTGATGCAAAGACTAAAGGTGCCGATTAGGCTTTACTGATGACAAAAACAAGAGTATTCTTGTTCTCGAAAGACCCACAATGCCAGGGAATGACTGACATGCAAGTGGAAATAAAGACTAGATATACCAAGTAGACTAACCACATTTACGCCGACAACTCGGGCGGGTTTGTGATGCAAAGACTAAAGGTGCCGATTAGGCTTTACTGACTCAGAACGCTGTACTCTGAGGAGGAAAGACAAGTGTAGGGCTTGCTTTCGAAGCTGGAGACGTGTTGCACCAGGGTAAGGGCTGGCAGTTTCAACACTAATCAGAAGAAGATGGACATATTGCGAAGAAAGCGGGACAACGGATTCCAAAAGAAACTTGACATTGCTGGGGATGAAAATGCATTTCTGACCTGTAATCATATGAGATGTATGACTCTTTTAGGGGATTATGTCAATGTAATGATGCATGCTTGCAAGACATATATAAGGTGAATAAAATAAGAACTCAGTCGGGGATTAGAGCATCGAGGAATGCCCAAAAAATCTCTCAAGACAACTGAATCTTGCTTGATGAGCCCACTGAGGAAATGATGCCACGGAGACCATCGGTTGGACGGAGGTGCGCTTGGGGAAATAGAATATACGCTCCTAGAAAAGATCTTCCATCGTTACCCATCACAACTCTAGCTGGGGAGACAAAGATATGTCAACTGCTGGGGATGTCAAGAGATGAGAACCCTCTGGGGAGGATCATCTGTGGACAATATGCGACTCATTGGGGGATCAAACGCCCGATCAACAATCCAGATAACACCTCCATAGGGAATATCAGGATACAACACACTTGCGACTTTGGAGAACATCCACTAGGGACTTTCATCGAGACAAATATTGTCAACCCACTTGAGGATTGGTACCATGTTCTACAATAAGGATTTGTCGATAACAACATCGCTAGGGCGATTCACCAAATATGGTATTGATGACAAAAGCTACATCGATTCTTTGCGGAAGTTTCACTCGGGTTTTCTCGTCCATGCTTCAAACGAGATCTGAATTTCATTGGAGGATGGTGAGGGCACCAAGCTGTGAGATACTTGATAATGGAAGAAAATCCATAAGAAGGAGCATCGTCGGTCAGGGCGAACTCGAGAGAAAGGACACCGTGCGAGGATGAACTTGTAGGAAAAGAAGAAGAGGATGTCGGACGAAGGCGCGAAGAAAGAACAAGACAAATATGAAAAGCAATTAATAAGGAAAAGAGAACGTCGGTGTGAGCGAACAAGGAAAGAACATCTGCGAAGATGAACTTGCAAAGGGAAGAGCGTCTAGTTAAGACGAACTTGCGGGAAGGACATCGTGTGAAGATGAACTTGCAAAGGGAAGAGAACGTCTAGTTAAGACGAACTTGCGGGAAGGACATCGTGTGAAGATGAACTTGCAAAGGGAAGAGAACGTCTAGTTAAGAAGAACTTGCGGGAAGGACATCGTGTGAAGATGAACTGCAAGGGAAGAAACGTCTAGTTAAGACGAACTTGCGGGAAGGACATGTGAAGATGAACTTGCAAAGGGAAGAGAACGTCTAGTTAAGGCGAACTTGAGGAAGGACATCTGTGAAGATGAACTTGCAAAGGGAAGAAACGTCTAGTTAAGACGAACTTGCGGGGAAGGACATCTGTGTGAAGATGAACTTGCAAAGGGGAAGAGAACGTCTAGTTAAGACGAACTCAGACGAACTTTACCAAGATGATGACATCGAAGGAAGTGTCTGCAAGAACTATAATATCCCTCAGGCCAAAGGCGGGGTATAATTCTTCAAGAGTATCAAACATTTGGATTACCACACACCAAGTATGGATACCCAGCGTCGGAAAGGTAATGCAAACACGGTAAGATAACCGACGATTTTGCACAAACGGAGGCGTGCGACTCATTGAAAAAGACAACAGGTCAAAACTTGAGTCAAGAAGAGCAAATCAAACTGACAAATTTCTAAAGACCCAATCTGAAGACCATTTCTGTTTAGAAACAGACTCAAAAGGGAGGACCCTACATTGAAGAGTATTCTTCAAGATATAGGAATTTCAATCAAACGAGTAATCAGGCATCATAGCTGTCACCCATCGCCACTTTCGAACCCGAGTGAAACATAGATAATCAACATGCCTTGTCTCCGAAAGGATTGGCCAACCTTGACAAAGTTGCCCCAGTTTTAATGAGCCCTGAAGGATATAATACCATTTTGAATGCCCCAGATTAAGATGATTCTTTGAAATGACGTTCAATAGATTTTCAGACAACCTGCCCCTTGGGACAATCGAGGTATTCATCTGATGCTCATTATGCAAGCTTACTGGATGTTTGAGCACCTGTTCATATGCAAAGAATGTTTTATCCTAAAAATGATAATTCTACTGCAAATCCTATGCTTGTCTTGAAACAAAAAGCTTTTGAAAAGATGCCGAAACATCGCATTTTTGTGCAGAAGATAACAAAAAATGGAATGATACCAACTCAAAGGTGTTAGCAAACCTCCTAGGAGTCAGGATACCGCGTTCTCATCACAGCTTAGCTTTCAAATTAACCCTGCTTCAGTTAGGACTTTTAAGGGTTGTAACGTGGCCTGGTTCACGGTTTTTAGAAAGAAAGATTTTCAGGCTCAAAATATTTGGTGCCCACCCCCTTCATGATATTCTCCGAACCTATGTTCAGTTAACTAGATGCGAGCAATCATCTCTCACAGGAGGAAATTGAAAGTTGAGAAACCATTGCAGTTTCTTGGTCGTGCCACTTTGACTTTGTTAAGGACGGGACTTCTTGGACACGATAGCCACTCACCCTTTCGCTTGGTGCCTGATCAACGACTTTGTTCTTTATTGAGGATGTTCTTGGATTATCCTCGCCTTTACGGCTTGCCAATTTGCTTTTTAACATTTGCCCTTTTATTTTGCCTAAGCGACTTATTTCCAAGTTCGACTTAGCGGGCTTTTTCTTGTTTTTTTGCTTTTTTTTTTTTTTGAACCAGTCGTTGATCTTCACACTGTCTTTGATTTGCTAGATGTGATTGTGGCGATCCAAGTCCTCTTCAGATAAGGAGTTCCCGTTGGGGTATTGTCCTTCCATGATGCACATTGTTGACAATTGAAACTTGACTGCTATAGTTTCTCAACCTTTGAAGGATAACCATTGTTATATCCTTTGAAATATACTCTTGATGAGTTTTGAGCGCTCAATCTGATTAACTGAACACTACCCTGCCCCGGGTTAAAAATGAGGTTTTCTCTGAACAGAAGAAACTCCTACTTCAAGGCTCAAAGGGGATTGACGAGGGTCTAACTCCCTTATATCTCCGGTGTTTGGGGATTTGAAACAAGGCCTGTACATCGTCAGCGGGGTTTTTATTTGAAAGCAATACCGTTTGAGATTTTTTGGTATATTTTCGTCATCCTCCATACAGAGGTTTTGCTTTATTAACAAGAGTTGAATATCAAAAGCGTTTGAAAACAATTAAAAGTGTATACAAATGGATTAGTTCAAGACAAACATATTCAATGCATTATGATAATCATTCAGAAGATGAAAATGTTCTGCATACAAGCATGTACTAAACAAACAAGAAAGATTACAAATGAGAATGCAAATGAATCTTGAAATTGCCGTTGAGGAGACTTGACTTGTTGCTTTTGATGATGCATTTTGAAGTCTTGACATTTGCTGAGCTAGCGGAGGACCCGAACATGACCATCTTGGTGTGAAACTGATAGCTTTTGCCTCAATCAGATCCTGTACCTTGCACTTGAATGCATGGCAATCTTCAATACTATGCCCCAAGGTTCCAGAATGAAACTCACAGCTAGCATTAGCATCGTAGTTTCTGGGCCATTTATCCAAGGGAGGGGGAGCAAATGCAGGCTTGGGAACAACCAGCTTAAGATAATTCAAACGGACAAACAAATCTGCATAGCTCATAGGAATAACATCAAACCTCCTAGGAGCACGATTCTCTTGTTGTCTTTGATTCTCCTGACGAGGCGCTAGATGAGCCGGTGGGCGGGGCGGTCGATTATCCCTCTTCGACGCACAAACTCTGTTTTGAGGTATAGCAGCAGGCATAACGGTCATATCAGCAGCTGGAGCAAAATTGACTTGTATGCTCAACCCTGTGGAAGTAAACCGGATAATCCCTTTGTCAAGGAAATCCTGAACCTCATTTTTCAAGGTCACACAGTCCTCTGTATCATGACAGGGTGCTCCAGAATGGAAATCACACCTAGCCATCACATCGTACTCGAATAGAATCCCTTCAGGCATGGCAAGAGTTTGGAGTTCAACCAATCGAAACTTGAGCAGCTGAGGAAGCAATTGAGCATATGACATCGGAATAGGATCGAATTTCAGTGTGGCGACCATGGTTGAAGAGCTCTACCTTCTAGACCTTTCTGAACAATAGGAATTGGACGTGAACGAGGAGACCTCGGAATACAGGGTGATGGAGTAGATGCATGCCCAGCTTTAGGGCTCAAAGAAAAACCCTGAGTATAAGGAGGAATAGCGACTCCTGTTGCTGTAGGAAAACTGGGGTCATCTCCCTTTCTCAACACGGTCCCTAAAATTTCCATCACCAAGCCTAGCTGAGTCTTCAACTGTTGGTTCTCTTCTCTCAAGTCTTGCATGTCCAGCATGAGAAATCCCATCTGTTCTTTCATCTCATCCAGTTCCCCGCGAAGTTGCTTCATCACTCGGTTTCAAACGCAGAATGGCATAGAGGCAAAGTTCACAATTCTGAGTAGAAAATACCAGATTTGAGTAAGAGAAATCCCAAGTTCAAATGTTTGTTATGCACAATGTATGTATATGCATGGTTAATGCATGATGCATGAAATGATCACTTCCAGGACATTCTTGCAATTTGTTATCAAACATCAAATAATAATAGGATAGTGACAACAATAATTATCAAGATCAAACACACAATCAGATTGAGAATCAGCTGCTCAAGTGCATAGATGAGATAGAGTCATACAAGAGTCCACGATCACAGAGTATTAATACAAACACAATAGTGAGCGAACCCCATCCAACAAGCCTGGAGGTGATTCGTCGAATCAAATAACATCAAATAACATTTGCAACTACTTATTTAGGGGCCACTTGCGCCTTGAGCGTATGGATCTCGGCTACTAGCTTAGCCACATGAATGTCTCGACCCCTCAACATGGTGTATGCTGCATATTCTCCATCTTTAGCATATTGCCACTTAGTCTTCAAATATTCAACCTCTTTAGAAAGGATAGTCATCTGCTCCTGTCGACTTTAGGCTTCAAGTTCAAGTTCTTTCCTTCTCTCAAGGGACTCTTTAGCATTGGATTCTTCCTTGCGGAGTCGCTTCTTTAAAACCCGGATTTCTTCACCATGCTTGGCTTTCAATTTCTCATTAGCTATCTGCATATTCTTCAACTTCTCTTGTACCCTGTCAAACTCTTTGGTCATCTGATCAAAAGAAGAGGAACTACCACCTTTGGCTCTCTTGGTTTCTTCAAGTAAGCCATAAGCCTTCAAAACTTGGTCTTTTTGCTCGACCTCAACAGATAACCTCTTTTTATCTTGAAGAGCAAATGCTAGGTCCATGGCTTGAGCTTGTAACTGTTCCTTCAAAGATGAATTCTCCGATTGGAGCTGTTTGTAAACCTCAATACGCACGAAACCTGTAGGAGAGATTACGGATGAAGAATAGGAAGTAGCAAAATCAGTACCGACTTTCAACCAAGGAACAGGTTGAGAATACAAAGGTGCTTCCTTTTGTATGGAAGCCGAATCTTGGAGACCCGATCTTTTAACCAATCTGTAAGAATCAAATGCATAATTTCCTTTTGGCCAAAGAAATCCGTGCCCTTTTGTGAACCGAGCTCCATGCAACGACAATGATTTAGCAACGGGTTCTCATCATTTGCAAAGAAGATAGTTTCCGCCAACGACGAGCAATGGGTACTTCAACAAAGGATATCCTAGTTGACGGTGCCAATATAGGATTATAACGATGCAACCTTTAGTTCCCATCAACGGTACATTTGGAAACTCTCCACAACTAGTAATGATCTCGAACCGCTCGACATGGTATTCCAAACTATATCATATGAAGTGAGTGCGATGATTTAGACCACTTCATGGTTTTAGCATAATCAACAAATGCCCTCTCTTTGGCAAATGTGTGTTGAACCAACGATGAAGTAAAGGCATACAACCCATAACACGCCCCTTTTGACCATGGCGAGAGTGAATGGCATAATATGTATCAGCCAAGATGGTAGGAACCGGATTGTCATTCATGAAAACAAAAATCGCAGCAACATCCACAAACTTCTCAAAAGAGGGAAAAATCACCATACCATAGATCATGACGGCTAAGATAGTATTGAAGCTTTTCCAACTACCAACCTTGGAAAATTCATCAGCTTTGACTAAAAGGAAACCCAACGGAAGTCCACAAGTGCAATCTTTCGGAACTCAATTGTCCCTTACTTCACTAACGCGCAAACCAAGGGCTTTAGCAATGGCTTCAAAATCGGGAGTACCCATTCTTTTGATAAAAGGCAAACTGCTTGTGATACTGATACCCAAAAGGAAAGAGTACTCCTCAAGAGTAGGTGCTAACTGATAATCTTGAAAGGTAAAACACCTGAGCTCACTATCATAAAACTGGAGTAGAGATTGCATGGCATAGAACTCATAATCCTCCATTAGTAACGGCAATATGTTCCCATGATCTTTTCTGAACTCTCTTTCAATCAGATCCTTTACAAGAATACCTGTGGCTCTTACTTCAGAGATGTCGAACGCACAGAAAGAGTATGAGGAAGTCTTCCTTAGGGCCTCGGTGTTGGTTTGATTGTTGGTATCCATCCGATGTTGATAGTAAACCACAAGAAGTCCGGAAATGATATGCATGCGGGTTAGATAAAATAACATGCTTTTCGACATTTCTTTTAAAAATAAACATGCTATGATGCAAATACATTATGCATTGATCATGGGTTTACTACTTCCATGAACACCGATCAAATACTGTTTCGCTCTGATTGAAGAAAAACCAAAAATCGGACAGAGTAACGGCTAGAAAATGCCACCGAATGATATCATAGTCACCAACAGAAAACATCAGATCATCAATAGAAAATACCAAGTCACCAACAGAACATAGTCACCAACAGAACATAGTCACCATCTGTACCTGTAATAATCATGATCCCGCCCCACTCACAGGTGTAGTCTAGGCCAGGGTAAGGTCAAGGGGTGACTCAGAGTCCAAAGTCTCCCGCTAAGTAATATCATCGTAACACCTACGTGAAGATGATAATACCGCGTTCGAACCTCGTCTGAGCGCGGAACCATATGAATGCGCTATTTTAGACCTCACGTCACATAGCAATCATGCGTCCACTCTAGTCCTACGTGTTCCTATATGTCACTCATAGCCTGTGTATTGGGCCTTTTACCTCATGGTAACACCCACCCAATCAAGAGAACAACCTGTACAGCAGCCCAACCAGTATATAAAAGCAGTAAATATGCCACATAGAATGCGATGCAAGCATACAAAGGATGGTGCGATAAAGCAGGTAAATAGATAAACAAATAAATAAACACCCAAAAGACATGAAAATAAAAGCTAGGATCGACTCCTGATCGGACCAGCACAGGTCTGCACGATCCCCAGTGAAGTCGCCAGCTGAAACAACCGGCTGAACGTCATCCGATAACTGTATCAATGAAGTCGCCATCGAGCGTTTTATCTCGCAAAAGGAGAAAGGCAACGCATCGCAAAACCTAAAAGGGATAAGGCACGGTCTTGCGACCGAGAGATAGGGTAAGGGAATCTATTACGCGAAGGGAAGGTATTAGCACCCTACACGCCCGTAGTACTCTACGGTATCCACTTCTATTTTCTATCTAATGGGTGTGTTATATCTATGCTACTGCTTAATTGCTAAATATGCATGCAAAAGGAAAAGAGAAAATAAGAAACCACGGGGAAAAGAAGGAAGTATTTACAAAGTTCGCTCGGTCGAGCTCCGTGACAAGATGCCTACGTATTCCCGCGTGCAATGGGAAAGTCAGAGCGCCGTAGTTCGGCTCACTTGTTTTGGTGTGTTTTGTGTTTTTTATTTGTGAAAATATTTTAAACACAAAAAGAAAGAAAACGCGCAAAGGCGAAAAGAGTTGGTGTTGGTTGGTTGTTTTTACCTTGAGAAAGGAATTTAAACCATTATTAAGTGTTTTGAGTTTGAAAGGAAAAGCAAGTTTTAGTTTTAATCACATGCAATATGCAAAAAGAAACTAGCAAAGCAAAAGGTTAGACCTATGGTTTAAGATGAGGGAATCTCTACCTATGTTAACATGCAAAGGATGTGAATCCTAAAGTCTAGGCTAAAGAACCAAACCTAACCAAGGGAACCTGCAAGAAACAAACAAGCAAATATGCACAGCTCACAAGTAGAATTGCCCTAAACGGGTGTTTAAATAAACCAGAGGGGTTCCTGAACATGCTCCAGCTATGGAAGCCCCTTCATGCATCTCTATTCCTACTTCTCATGGCAAAAGAAAGTCAGAAGCCCTACTTCTCATGATATCTAGGAAAGTGAAGAGAATGCGATAAGTGAAGTAAAATAAATACCCGACGGATATTAAATCCAAGAGCAACGCAGCTATAGAAATACTCCGAAAACTTCAAGTATCGCAGCCATGCAATGAGAGTAAACCGTGAGAATAGCTCGAGGCATCAAAGCAAAGAGGATGCGCGCCAGCGCGCATGTGAAGCAACAACGTCTGCAAGAAGGAGTTAGACCCAAAAGCAACAAAAGGATGTACACGGGTGTACAAACACAAAGCACCGCAAGAAGGGAGTTAGACCCAAAAACAAGTATAGAAATGCACACGTGGTGTACAAATGCAAAACACCGCAAGAAGGAGTTAGACCCAAAAAACAAGTATAGAAATGTCTTAATACTTCAAGTGGCATGAGTGAAACATACTTTTAATCATGTTATTAAAATGCATTAAAAATATTAAAAATGTCAAAATGTTCTAATATCCTAAAATGTCGAATATGTTTTCCATGTATTTTTTACAATGTCAAAACAATCGAAATCGGGAGCTAAATCGAACTAAATGTTAGTATTATGGCATATGAAATGGGGTGCAAAGCAGAATTTCAAAATTGAACTAATCAGTGTTATATGATGCTCTGGGCCCAGAAATGCAGAGGGTGTATCAGTAATCTATTAAGCCCAGAACGAAAATACACTAAGTCCAATTGCGGTTTTTTGTACTAAGCCCAGTTTTTGTATTTTTGAGTCTAAGTCCATTTTTGTATTTTTGAGTCTAAGTCAGTTTTTGTATTTTTTTGTCTTAAGTCCAAAAAACTATTATATTTTTTATATTCAGATTTTAATTAAATTAAAACCATATGTCACATTTATTTTTTTATATTTTTTATGTATGTCACGTTTTATTTATTTTTCTGTGTGTGTCACGTTATCATGTACATGTATGCTAGCTTAACAACAATATCAATTGGACATGTACAATTAAATGAGTTGTCAGATTTTGTTTTGTTAAATTAAAATGAAATGCCACATGTCGTGATTTGGTTGGCCAAAATGGAAAACAAGATGGGCCACATAGAAGGAGACACGCGAGGGCACGAGAATCATCCGCCGAACAGGAGTTTTCCGGTCGCCTTCTCCGACGTCACCGCCGGAAACGCCGTTAATGCAAGGAAAGCGAAGACCGCCTCGCTCGAAAACTCAGAGATTACGATCGGACTTCCAATCTTAATGAAATTTATTTCCTATCTATGAAATCTCAACACGAAATTGATGCGAAACTGAAATCTATGAACTCCATGCTTAACACCGCACCTATCCGTAGTAGAATGCTTGTTTCTCAGAAGAAATTTCTTAACTAATGCAAGAGTTTCGTATACTTACTTGACGACGAAAATACGGAGATTCTTCGAAAACTTCACCGCTTCTTGCTCGATTTCAACGAATATAGATCTCAAAAGCTTCGGACACACCGCGAAAAGAAACTCTCGGTACTCAACTCTTGCTGCAGGAATATAACAGGATGGAGAGATGGAATCGTTGAGAAGAAGAATGAAGGTGTTGATGGTTACGATAAAAAACGGTTATGGCGGCGAGAGGTTGCTGTCACGTAATTCTTGTTCAAGAAGCTTTCATGGCGAGAAGAATATACACCGACACTATAACTACTGAGAAATAAACTCAGTAATTCAAAGAATCTGCAGGAAAAAACGGTGAGTAATCGGAACTTCTTGCTTGCTTCCAAGAATTAACCATGGCGGAGGGGACGGTGAATGTGAAGACAAAAGTGTATGCGAGAGAGTGGTGTTGCATTGCGAGTTTTGGTTAAAGGTGAAAGAATGATGGTTGGTGATGATGGTTCTTCATGAGAGAGTGGTGGTCAGTGATGGTGATGGAAAGAAAGAAGAAGAAGGTTGGTTAGCTATGGCGAGAGAAAATGAGAGAGAGAGTGAAGGATGAGTGTTATTCTGTTATGATCCGTCCAAGCAAATGGAAGGAAAATTTCTGTTATGGATGGAGAGTGAGTTGTTTTGTTCCCGTTGCAAGTGGAGAGAATGCCGTGATGAGGTGGAGTGGTCGGTTAGAAGAAATTGGGAAAAAAAAAGTGAAAGAGTGCAGCGGGATTAGTTTTTGGAAGGAAGAAAAAATGAGAGTTCTGTTATGAAAAAATAAGAGTTGTGGCGTGAGTTTGTTTAAGCAGCCAGCAAGAGAAATGAACAAGTCCAAACACATTAACACCAAACTGCATCTTAACAAATCAATCTATATCCCTGTCTTTCGACGCATTTAACTCGAGCTACGAATCTTTTCGCGACGAGATCTCAAGACCGAAGTTGGAGATTGCACATTGACGAACAACTTTCGTGTTGAAAGTCTTTCGAATCGAAACCCGTAGCATGTCCGAAAATAGTCTCTAAGTCATGCCGACACAAGCTGGTTTGAGCATTTGGATTTTTTTCTAAGTGTTGTGTCCATTACATCAACTCATACACCTTACTTTAAGGATCTCTAACTTCTCGATAATTAACCCGAACGATATAAAATTGGTGCCGTTGGAAAGCTTGCGTGACATACGACAACTTTATAGTTCGACGAAAATTCGAACGAAGCCTAAATCACGGAGGAAAAAGTGTTTGAAGTTTATTGTATGAGTGTTCGATGAAATGCCTGGCCTGGCTGGGCGAGTCTTGCACACAACATGTAGCAATTTTCCAACTTCAAGTCTTCACTTACGGCGCTCCGTATCTCCCAGCTCCGACGTCCGAAACGAAAACGTTTCTAAACGGAACTTGTGGAATATACGGCAAACTTCACTTTTCATGTTCGTAATTTTCCGTGCGGCAATCGGATCAACGAGAAAACCGCTCCAAACATACGCACAAAAACTGTTCGATGAAAAGCGTCTCAACCAAGGCAAAAATGCTGTCTCGCATTTTAACAACTTCATGCTGTCACTTACGGCGTTCCGTATCTCCCAGCTCCGACGTCCGAAACGGAAAAGTTTCTAAACGGAACTTATAGATGGAATTACGAACTCAAACTTTCGTGTTCGGAATTTCTTCGTGCAGCGACCGAATCATTGACGAAAACAGCCCTGAACATGTGCACAAAAATACTCGAATTTAACAAACATAATGCGTTCTTATTTTCTGAGCTTTATAACTTCCGATTCAAGTCCTGAATGAATTCGACTTCTTCAGCAAAGTTTCAGATTGCCGTGAAATGAACAATTTTTCAGTTGAGCATTTTTCGATTCGGAGCCATGAACTATGACATAATCGACCCTGAAGCTGTCAGCAAAAGCATAGAAACAAACACTTCAAATTTTTTCTAAGTGTTGAAATTTGAGGAATGATAAATCGTAACTTCCGAGCTCTGTAATTTTTTATCCGTTTCCCGAATGGACTCGATTTCTTCAGCAAAGTTGTAGATTGCCGTTAAATGAACAACTTTGATGTTGAACTTAATTCGAACCGACGCCTCGAAACACGTGGGAATTGCCTCCGAAATCGAGTACTTGAACACATTAAAAACACTCAAAATTTTACTAAGTGTAAAACTTCAAAAGTTATGAACTTTAAATTTCGGCGCTGTATAACTCGAAATCCGGGCATTTCTAGAAAAATCTTCACCAGGACAAAGTCGGAGTACGAAATGCGCTCTTTCCAACGACTATCAATTCACAAACTTCTGACCACAGACGGGCAAGATACGAATGCGGCAACATGGCTCCATGAACACAAAGTACTTTAAACTTAGAAAAAATTTCTAAGTCCAAAATTACTTAAAATGCAAGAAACCTCATTTTCACCCGATTCTTCCGATTTTCTCAGCACATGATCACATTTTCTCAAATGTCGACTTTTGACCGTAATTTTGACCAAAAACTCCACTCAGTCAAACTTTGACTTTTGTTGACTTTCTGATACACGCGCTCAAATATCATTTTATCTGTTCGTTCTTGATTTTCTGATAAATCGCGTAGACCGATAAGCCAAATACCAATGCTTCACAACTCACGGAAGGCCATAGAATCAGTTCAGGTTCAAATATCCGACCACAACACACCGTAGCTTGAAATTGTAATCAGCATCCACCTGATAGACGATCAGAATACCAAAACTTGCGAGATAATAATCAGAAGCTTCTGGACACGCTTGCGTATTGAAATGACGCCCGAATTGACAGAACCTCAAATATTCAACTTTTGAGAAACAAACCTCTTCTTCAGAATTGTACAGATTCATACGATTGGAAAATCTCGAACCCATGATCAATGCATGAATGATATGTATGTGATGCACCTATTAATTAAGTGTTAGCCAATTATTTATTAAAAAAAAATGAAGAGGGTAAATTTTGGGGTACAACAGGTATTAACAGCTTTCCCCTTTTTCATAATCATAATTTCTTGTGTTGAAAATAATAAAGCTTGATGCTCGCGGGCATCTTTATAAACAAATCAAAAGAGTAAATCGTTTCGAGCTAGAGAATCCGAATTCAGATTCGATTCCCTCGCGCGTCACTTTTTAACGCGAACAGGTGTCACACATGAAGGCTACAAGAAGAATCTTGAGATGCTTAACATGATCGATAAATTGTGTAATTTTGTTTCCATGGAGTTCTGAAGGAGAAAAGTTGTGATTAATTGTTATTCAGGTGTTGATTGGTGTGGAGATAAGGAAGATTTAAGAAGCACAACTGGTTATTTCTTTCAAGTATTTGGTGCCCCAATCTGATAATGCTTGAGAAAGTAACTTGTGTTGGCATTATCATCGTGGGAGGATGAATATATAGCAGGATCCTATGTTGCATGTCAAAAAAGTTGGATCAAATGTGTATTGAAATAGATGGAGGTTGAAGTGAAGAAATCTCTGGTGCTACAGATCGACAACAAGTCATCCATAAATCTTGCAAAGAATTCAGTTATGCACGGAAGGAGTAAGCACATCCAAACTAGATTTTACTTCTTAAGGGAGAAGGTACATCGAGTTGAACTTGAAGTTAGGTATTGCTTAAGTGAATCACGGTTGACCGACATTTTCACTAAAGAATTGAAGATCGTCATATTTATGAATTTGGAAAAGAAATTAAAAATAATTTAAATTGACAATAATTAGTTTATGTTCGACAACTTAAATTATAAGAGGTATGTTTGATATATAATCTAAATTATTTATTTGGTTAGAAGGCTACATAGTCCAAGTTAATTAGGGTTACGGTTTATTATGTTGTTAATTAGTTAGTATATAAGTCATTTAGTTGTATATAAATACATATTATAATTTGATTTCTATTATCACGTTCAATAATAATAATACAATAATCTTTATTCTTCCTTGTGTCTCACACACTAAAAATTATATATATTTAACCAATAGTTATACAAGCACAATTTTATATTTAAACAACAGTTATACAAGCACGATTTTTTATTAAGGATTCAGATTCACTCTCTCGACACTAAAATAATTTTAAATGTATAATAAGCTTCTAAAAAAAGAGTGAGA
Source organism: Vicia sativa (assembly GCA_021764765.1). Classification (NCBI taxonomy): domain Eukaryota; kingdom Viridiplantae; phylum Streptophyta; class Magnoliopsida; order Fabales; family Fabaceae; genus Vicia; species Vicia sativa. The sequence continues at coordinate 298,612,704 of CM038792.1, read as the reverse complement.
GTAAAGGATAAGAGTAATATTTCAATTTTCTTGTGTGTTTTAAAGTGAACATGAGTCTTCCTTGCATAGAAAACAATTTGGCCAATAATATAAAGAAAAGATTTTTAGATCAGATCCGCTTCATAATCGAGTAGACTCTAATCGGTTATAACCTAGCTAATTAGAAAAATAAAATTATCAGATATGAAGTTTAATTGATGAAAAGGCTTTTTAACTGATTGATTATAAGATAAATTTACTCCATAATTAATTAGACAAATTTCATAATCGATTAGAGAGTTAATTTTCACCTTTTAATTAATTAAATAAGTTTCTTCATTGACTGTTTTTGACCAAAATTATGTTTAAGAATATTTTAAAGATATATGAAATTCATGAAAACCATGATGACCTGTATAACACATACACTCTTTTGATAGATGCATAAGAATTAAGAAATTTTATTTTTAAATTAAATTATATCCATGGCTTTTTAATAATTTTATTTAGAACAATGTTGAACTTTTGAAAATTTTATGTTATAGTTAAATTACAGTCATAGTAAAACGAACTAATTTCTTCTCCTGTCTTTTGTTTCTTCAGCCTCCTTCCTCTCTTTTACTATTCCAATTGTTAATTGAAAAAAGAAACAATACTACAATATTATTGATTTAACTTAAACATTGAATATTATACATGATTATTAATTTTGATATATTTTATAACTAATAAATAATTATGTATAAATAAATTTTATAGTTTAATATTTAAATTAAATAGTCTGAATAGTTCTTCCAACTTATATGTTGGTTATTGATTAAAATAGTTTATGTTAGATGTTTTGCATGTCATTGAATTTTATTTTTGTTAGTACTAAGTGTTCAAATATATTTTATCATTAAAATTTTATCTTAGTTTATGATTTATTTTAAAAAATATAAATCATTTTTAAGTTAAAAAATAAATATTAAATATTATTCAATCCAATTGAAACAATTGTAATTTGTAAATAATGGAGTTTGAACAATTAAATTATAAATTTTGACTTAATCGGTTAAAGACATGAGTTTGAAGAATTTAACATGGAACTCTCAGTTATACATGACACATCCTCTAAAAGGTATGAAAAAAATTAAAATTGTCCAAATTTAAAAGATATTAAAAAATTTTAAATTTTCAGTATTACGTCGGATTTTTGAAATTCACTAGGTGATATCGGAAATATTGTGAAAGAGTAAGAAATTTACGGTAGATTTGTGTTATTTTCGGTATTTTTTTATCGGAAATTTTGAAATATTTAGTATATTCTAACTGAAAATTTTGGATTTAGTATTTACCTTTTGTACCGAAAATTTGGAATTTTTCAGATTTAGTATCTACCTTTTGTCCCGAAAATTTTGAAATTTATGAAGTTTTGCAATAAATATCGGAAATTTAAAATTTCCAGTAGTTCAATTTTTTTATAAATACCAGAAATTTCAAAATTTCTGGTAGTTCATATTTTCCTAATTTTCCCCCTCCTTTTATTAATTGTTTCGGTGAAGACCACGTGCAAAGATGGTTATATTGTGAGCAGGATGGTCGATCGAGTGGAAGCTCAAGCTCAGGCTAACAAGGCACATGCTTTCAAGTTACGTGATGGACAACATATTATGATCGATTCTCACCAGAAACGCTAGACTTAACAGCAAGCGTAGTTCTGCGCACCCTGCCGTCAAGGACTTAGAGTTTCTACTACCGATGAGGTACATGCTCCTGCTCTTGTGGATGTGCTTGCTCCCGAGCAGACTATTGAGGATGTTGTGCCTGTTATGGAGCAGGGAATATATATCTCACCGGCCTCATCGTGCATTTGATGACTCTTCTTTATATTCATAGCATCTTAGGTGGGAGAACCATGTGATTAGACACTTTCCTGAGAGATGTCTACGATAGTATGGTTATATCCAGACATCCCTTGTCTAGTTCACGAGGCACCAACTGGTGGCATTGACAAATAGTTTCAAAGTCATAGCATCCGCCATGTTTGTGAGATTATGGATAGATCAATTGTGGTTCAACATCCTTCATAATGTGAGGATGGATATCTGAAGTGGTATCGCAGTGTATCACACTCGCAGGTCATTCCACCAGCAGCAACATCTGATGTTCCCGAACCTTCAAGTGCTAGAGTTTTTGCTGAGCCGCCACCTCCACCACCTGCAGGTGATCAGGACAGCCACCTATAGTTTATTGCATTTCATTTAGATAACCTTATGGGTTTGGTAAACCCTGGTGGTGAGATTTATACATGTTTAGCTAGGTTAGACGATGTAGCCCGTGGAGAGCCTATGTAGATCTATTTTATTTTGGTTGTATTATATGTATATTTTGTGACACACAAACTTCTTATTTATTGCATAATATTTTGGAGATTACATGTTTCGATTCGAAGATGAACATAACATAAAACAGTACAACAAACATAAATTAAGAAAAACTAAACATGAAAACCTAGGCACTGTCAGATGATTCTGGACATTTTTATGTTTCAACATCTTGATTATGCCATCGACGAATCTTCAAATCTCCGCATCCAACTAGACCGGACCTTTAGTTTTCCAACGACGATTTTTTCCCCATATGTCCTTCACATCTTCATCGGTCTTCAACTAAATCAGGTTGTATTTCACCCAATCATCTGCATCAATATAATGGTCCCGAAACTCGATATTTGTCACCCTTCTATTATTGAAATCAGACACTAATGCATTCAACGTTTCTAACAAGGTGACAAGGGATGTGATGTCATCTGGAAGCTTGAATCAACAGTATGATTGCTTCAGTTGTAATATACTTCTACCTCAATTAGAAATTGAGAAAAAACATTTTTTGAGATGTTTTTCTCTATAGCTTATGCCCCTATTTATATAAATGGCAGTGCATTCTAGACCACATAAATTTGTCGGTGCAATCAGAATCCTCCAAAGACGTTGACAAAATCTCGACCGTTAAAAAGACTTGAATAAATGAATTACCATAAATTGAAAGTATAACTCAAATCTCCGATACTACCTAGTAAATTTGAAACTATCAAAAATTTACATTAATCAAAAATTTTGTAGAGTTGTACCGAAAATTTTACGTGTATCAAAAAAATTTAAAACTTATACCAAAAATTTTGTGTGAAATTTATTTGTATCTCAACAAAATAATTATGAAATAAATAAAATTAGGAGGTGTCATATTTAATTTTAGAGATGATAGGTTACAAAATTGGCTATCTCTTTAATTCTTTCCATTTAAGTAAGGATATTTTTGTAAAGAAAACAAATTAAAGTTGGATGCTTTAGCATGGACCTTCGCTTTCTTGGTTATCACCAAGATCTTCGCAATGTCCGTCTTAGAGCCAACTCTAGTGTTTTCAACTACACATAAAAAAAAACTTATATACCTCTTACCAACGCTTGAAAGAATTCTTGCTTCCAAACTTGAATCGATTTCTCATCACAGAAGGGCTCATTGACAAATGGAACCTCAAAGGAGAAGTGGTTGGCAATTATGCACCAAGAGGAGTTTGGCATGTTATCCGACGAGGATAGCTTGGAATAAGAGAAACCTCACATTGCTAACTGCAAAAAGAAATTATTTATGGTAGCGTGATTTAAGGCAAGCTACTGGTCCAGTGGCAGAAAAAAGTGGTTGGTATGGAGCAGTATTTCCTGCAAATTAGGTTGGGGATTAAAATGGATTTTTGACACTACATATAGTGCGGCAAAGTCCTTTTCAAATTATTATTAATATAAGACTCGTGCGTCCGCATGAATATGTCATTCATATCTTATCTCATTCAATAGAAATGTGTTTACAATATAAATAAAATTTGAGATAGATAATAATTTACAAAGGAATTGAATAAAAATTATATATATTTGATTGCTTGGAGGAAGGGACTGAACAAATTGTACACAAATTTGAGATGGAACTAAATCTTTGTTTGACATTCAATTAACTTACACGGAAATGAAAATAAAAAATACATTAATGGCAACAAATATAAGCATTATTACAAATAATTTCTTTAAACTGTGGCACATATATTATGAAAAGTGCATTTGGACGGATAAAAAATTAGAATAGTAAATGCCATTATATTTATATTTAAAAACAATAAACACACATTTTATACAAAAGCAATAAACATATGATTAATTGTGTGATAATTTTGTAAAAAGTAAAAAATTATATTTATTTCGGAAGATGGAAAAAAATTCGACAATTTTTTAAGGGCTGAAAATGTATTCAATCATGTTTATAACTATGTTCTAGAAAAAAAAAATTCAATTAAAATGTGAAATTAATTTTTAATTCAATTAACCACAAAAACTTGGAACTAAACACAAAACCAACTTCATTTTGAATTGGTAGTTAGATGGAAATAAAAGAAAAACAACATTATGAGTTGCCATTTCTTTTTTGGTGGTTGACAGAAGCTGTATTTTGGTAGTGCTAGGAAGCATGAGATAGAGCAAATTTTCTATGTGTAACTATTGCTGTAGACAACTCAATTGTAAAACAGGAGTATAAGCCTTAACTTGAAACCTACGGTAGCTAGCCAATCTTTGGATGTAGATGCAAAAGGAAATTCATCTCATGGTACTTCAAAAGAAGTTTTTTCATAAGACTGGTGTGTTGTAGTTTGCAGAGCAGTGTGTGGCTGAACTCGTGTCAAGAGTTGAAGTGTTAATAGTTGACAGCTTTGCTTTCTGCACAATTATCAAAGCAGTGTTAGAAATTACCAATTTGTGTAATATTTTAATGGTAAAAGTCATAAAAAAAACCAGTTACTCATGTAAAGGCTTGAAGGTTAGTTTTTCAAAATAGACATTAGTAGGTTACTTTCTTAGCGATGTTGATATCTATAGCATTTAAGTAGTATAGGGTTAATAGACGCATTCATGGCAATGTTAGAAGTATTCTGCACATTCATGTGTTAAATTTTCAGCATCAACGTGATTGAGAGTAATAGTTAAAGTAAATTCAGAATTCTAATAAAAATACACACCTCATTTGGATGCATGGAAAACAACAAAATTCAGTAGTACATAATATACAGACATGTAGTTATAGTGCAAGACAGTATCACTTGTCACAAGTAATGGAATGGTAGCATGCATTAATCCAAACCAGCATAAATGTTTGATCAAGAAAAAGAGAAAAAACCTGTAATATTTGTTGACTTTTAACATTTAGTATTTTATGAGACCTCATTGATCAATCCATTCTACTAAATTATTAGGCATTGAAAATCTCAAAAGCTTCCATAGGCCATAAATGTCATACATTTCTAGTAGTGGGCTATCAACATGTAAAGGGAAAAATGAAAACCAGCTTAAGAATTATGGACAAAGAAATAAACTTAGCTATTCATAAAAAATTAATTCACTTCACCTGTCAGGAAATTGTATTTATTTATAGTCTTCCTGGAATATTGATGACGAAGTTGGCCTTAACTGTTTTTTTCCAAGAACAGAGTATATGGAGATTGTTGATATTCTTTTCAACATAACCCCAATATTATGGAATCAGAAGATTCTTTTATTTGGGGTGATATTCTCATGGTTTTACTGTAAAATCAGCTTATGCATATCTACTAGGCATCTTCGCTCTGGGAAGTCCATTAGAAGAAAATAAAGTTAAAGTTGTTGGATGTGAAGATGGAAATAGAAAATAGTCTAGAGGGAGTGAATAGACTTTAAAAAAAATCAACTGATTTTTCAAATGAGAGGACTCGGCGGTTTTTATTAGAGTTTGCCCGCAGAATATCATAGAGTAAAAATGAACAATTATACTCAATAGACAATTACAAGATACCAACTCAAATCACTTTACAAATATCTTAATGAATTGATGAAGAAATAATAAGTAGGAAATTTAATTACTTGAATAAATCACAAGGTGTGGTTACTCGATGTTTCAATAATTTGAATTCTAAAGTCACGATGTTTCTCAATTTTAATCACCATTAAATCTCTTAATGGTTTTCCAATTCTATTGTGCCCTAATTTTGACTTAATATCCCACCTCATATGCATCATTGCACCTCTAACAAAATAAAAAATAGCTTTTGTTTTTGCTCCTTGTGTCAAGTAGGTTTTTCAATCAAGAAAACTTCATCAATACAAGTCTTGATCAATTAGGGTTTTTAACTGAAGAAAATGGATCATTAACTTTTGACTTAGTGAATGACCTAATTGATTCAAGCATGATTTAAAGAATTCAAATGCAACATATTTACCTAATTGTATGGCTCAATACATTTCCAAAGATGTCATTGGTTGAAAGTGGAAGGATTGGAATCAATTGATGAAAAGTCAACTGCCACACAAACGTCATACTTTGACTTTTTGGTAAATATTGAACTTCAAAGATCAAGTTTCATCAAAAAATCTCAAATTATCAAACTTGTCCACCAAGAATCTAGAAAATCAAGAAAAGTCAACAAAAGTCAAGAGTTGAAGATAAGTTTCACCAAGTTAAAAAACCCTAACTTCATGGACAAGTTTCACCAAGATCCAAGATGATTCAAGAAAAAATTTCAACACAAAAGTTTTAGATAATGCAAATTTATACAAATGTGTCATTGAGGGTTGATCTCAAAAAATGCTTAAATCAAGAGATACAAGCATGTGAAGTTCTGGCAACACTTAGAGAAATTTATCAAACAGTTTTGACCTTAAAAAGTGACCAACTTTGTGGCCAATTTTCTCTAAGATACAAATTGATTAAAGAAAAGTGTTCAACATGAAAGTTGTAGATAAAGTTTCAAGCTTTTCAAAATGTCCAAGACTATGAATTTATCAAACTTGAGCTGGGAGAATCGAAGAGATGAAGTTAGATGTTCAAAGTTGCATTATAGGTAATTTTTGTGATAACCTTAAGATCAAATCTCCAAGACATGCTATACAATCTTCCTTTTCAGACCTCTAAACCTCTAAAACTATCAAATATCAGAAGATTACACAAGCTTTTGAGCCTTTGTCCAAGTGATGCAAGCTATTGTCCAATTAACTTGTCATTTTAGGAAGAAAGACACCATTGCCATTCTTGAAAAGTAACCTTTTGTAAAAAGTCTTCCTTGAGACTATACCCTTGTTTCCTTATGATCACACTCCACCCTAAAACAAGGAAGAAACATCTCTGCACCGGGAACTCTTTGTACTATGCATTGGAACCCTGGAAGATCACATAAACTTGATCTTTGAATTTGAAGCAAACCATAACTTGACAACTTGAGAGATTTTCCATACCATTACCTCTGAGTTTTCTCTATAAATATAGAGCTCATCTTCACTTCAAAGACACAATCTCACAGTCTAGAAACACCTCCAAACTCTCTCAAATTCAGAAATTGTTCAAAAACTCCATTAAAGCTTCAAAAAAACATTTCTTCAAAATTCTCAAACGTTGCAAGTTTTATGCAATCTAACCATCCAAACCCTTGTTAAACTTCTGTAACATCATCATCCTCCATTTTCACTTTGGTCATTTGCAACTTGAGGTGGTTAGAGAATTTCAGCAACTTTTAGAGAAAAATAGATATACCATTAGCTTTGTTCGCGTTAAAAGGTGACGCGCTAGAGGATTCGAATATGAATTCAGATCTTCTGGCTCGAAACGATTTACTCTTTTGATTTGTTTATAAAGATGCCGCGAGCGTCAAGCTTTATTATTTCAACACAAGAAAGATGATTTAATGGTTATGAAAAAGGGGAAAGCTGTTAATACCCTCAATTGATTTTGATATGCGTAACGACTAGCGCAAACTAGACGCAACGCATTGGGGAGATTCTGAGTAAGGGGGATTGTTATATAAAGGGAATAGATGGAGCACCCTAAATATATATAGTTATCTATAGCTTTATATATGAATATGTTTGATATGTTTGTGTGTTTTAATTGCTATTTCTATGATTGGGAAAGTTTCTCCTTTGGGATTTTAAGAAATGATAGATTATGGGATCCTAGGGTTTGTTATTATTGTGCTCGCAAAGATCCGTGGATCTTTCGCATACATATCCCTAGTGGGAATCGAGCATTTGTAGCTCGGATCTGGGATCTATGGTTTGTTTGGTCCGAGAGAGAAAGAAGTTTGCTCGGCAAGGATGAGACCTTGTGCTCACGATTCTCAAAAGGATGTTGAGAAAGTCAGAGCAATCATAGTTCCCACTTATGCTAGTGGAAAGCAACGGAATGTTAGTAAGAGACACATACGAATGTCATCTTAATGAAAAATGTATCTAATCTATTTTATCACATACATTTTGAAAAGTTTGATTGATTAAAATCTTTCATCGTAAGTTATAGGTGTTTTGCTTGAGTGTACAAGCGTTACCACTTACATGTTTAAGAAAGATGTTTGAAAAAATGATTGAATCTTTTAACTGTAAGCATTGGGTGTTTTGCTTGAGTGTACAAGCCTTACCACTTACAATTAAGAGGTGTTTTTGTTTGAAAAGAGTTTGAAAAGTTTTGAAAAAAATTTGACTGTATGTGATGTGATAGATGAGATACTTCTTCCATAGAGATGATAAACGTCTGAATCTCAAGGAGAAATTGATTGGATTAAAGGGATGCTTTTAAGAAGCCCATGGGTCCTTGTATTGTTAGCCCAAGAGGAGGCATTCCGAGGGTCATCGAGGGTCATCGAGGGTCCTTGTATGAAGCTCAAGAGGAAGCTATAGGGTATGGCTGGCTTTGTTTTAAAAGGGATTTCACCGAGAAACCATCCTTTTGGAATTAAGAGCAATTTCACCGGGAAATTATACTCTCAGGGTTCTATCCTAACATGGGTGATTCTTTGTATTGGAAGCCCAATAGGAGGCTGTTAAGAGATTTTATGGTCTCTTTCATTGTATGATGCCCAAGAGAAGGCTAAACTCAATGAGGAGTTCTTTTGAACGAAGCCCAAGAGGAGGCTGACTCAACAGGGGAGTGTGTCTTATATGAAGCCTAAGCGGAGGCTAAACTCAGATGAATGAGTTTTCTTATATGAAGCCTTAGAGGTGACTGAACTCTGTGGGAAGAGTTATCTTGTATAAAGCCCAAGAGGAGGCTAAACTCATGCAGGGGATGAATTATCTTGTATAAAGCCCAAGCGGAGGCTGCACTGTGGGGAACCTATTGGTTAGATTAATTGTTATGTTATAATTAGACAGTTGTATAAACAAGTGTGTGTGTGTGTGATATGTATTCACAACAGTTTATGAAGGAAATATAAATAATGCATGATGTTTATTTACAAAAGTTTATGAAGTATAAACAAGTGTCTGTGAAACGAACGTTTAAAATGAGCGTAACTTGATTATTTACAAGTTTGAACTGTGTACAAGGAAATGAATATGTACACGAACGAGCTATTTATGTACACACAAAGATGGATGTACATAGGAGGGTTGGGACTTACACCATAAGGGAGGCCCATTGGTTTGAAAGCAGTTTCACAGGGAATAATGCTCCTTTCAATACCAATGGTATTCAGTGTATATACAGATGAAACGGAAACGAACGATCAAATTTTATCTGTGAAAAGTATTTGTATTATGTACAGACAAAGATTTGTATGAATACAAAAAAGAATTTGATATGTACAGAAATATGTACATAAAAGAATGTTTTGTTTGTGTATACACAAGTGAACTGAAAACAAACGATCGAAGTTTGTCTGTACTTGAGTATAAAAAGTATCTGTGTTATGTACAGATAAAAATTTGTATGTATCTGAAGAGAGTTTGATATGTACAAAGAAATATTATGTACATAAAAGAATGTTATGGGACTTACACCGTGAGGGAGGCCCATTGGTTTAAAAGAAGTTTTATCGGGAATAATTCTTCTCCTAGAACCAATGGATTCGGTGTATAAACAAACGAATGAAAATAAACGAAAGAAGTTTGTTTATGTTTGAATATTAATAAAGATGATCTGAGTATGTACAAGGAAAATTGAATATGTACATAAAAGGATTGGGACTTACACCGTAAGGGAGGCCCATGATCGATTGAGAAATTCGAGAGAAAACGAATTCGGTTTTATCGTTTAAATCGGATCGATCATGGTAAAAGATGCAAGTTTGATAAAAAGTTTTGAAAAATGATTTTGAAAATGTTTTGAAATGTGAGGTTCATTTATGAGAAGTTTTGAAAAGAATCGGAAGTCGAAAACTTGAAAAATTCACCTTTTAAAGTGTTTCGAAAAAGTGCTCGTAACGTCGCTGCTCGATTAAAATATAATCGATGAAAGTTTTTCTGAAAATTTTGCACTATCATAAAATAGATACATTTATTGACAAGTGTCCAAAAAATCACCTCAAAATGAGGAGTTTTGATTGGTTAAAAAAAATGTGAAAGTTTTGTAAAAAACATGAAAAAATATGAAGAGTTTTAAAAAGAATGGTCTTGTGGAGAGTTGAACCCATGACCATTGGGTGGCTACGTGGCAAAGAGCCTTAAGAGCGAGCTGGCTACCACTGGGAAAAACACGTGTTTGTGTTTGTAAACCAAAACACGTGTAAACAACATATTGGAAATTTTGAATTTTTAAACTCAAGAACACGCGCGCAGGCTTGTTCTTCGTTTTTGATTTTCAGATTCAACAATCCAAGCTATAATCTTCGTTTCTCAATGAAATTTGATGAAATAAACATGAAAATTGCTCGGTTTTGAACAAGGAACACGAAGGTGGTTGTTAATTGCATTTATTTTTAGTCTAGCATGTTTGAATTTCTGGGAACCACGAAGAACCCTAGAACTGTATTTTGTAAATTAAATGATGTATGATTGATGATTCTTTGATTTTTTTGAGGGCTTATGATCGTGATAAGTGCAGAAAGAGATTGGCCAAGAGTTTTTTTACTTAAGTGCAAAGAATCATGATATTGGAGTTGAGTTCATACCGCTCAAGTTGAGATCAAGATGATGATCGCTTCCGTAACTTGTTTTTCGATGCTACAAAGATCATCGGCCTATGTAGAAGCTATAGAGATGGTCTGCACTTCCTGAGCTTGCTTGGATCGTGCTACTCAAGTCAACCTGCAGTCAACTTAAAATGGAACTTGAAATCGTGGTTAATGGAGTTACAGTTTGATGTTAATGATTTGGATCATGTCTATGAGGTTCATAGATGATGTTTGAATGATTACAACACATGTTAATCAAGCCTAGCCACGACTTTGAAACTTAAGGCGCTTTGATTTGAAAATGAAAATGCAATTCTGATTTTTACTTGCTTTCAGTTTGATTTTAAGTTGCAAACTAGTTATATGTTGACATTAAAACATGTTAGACACCAAAGATCTTATGTTCATTCACAATTTTTCAAAATTGCATGATCTCTCCATTTTGAACTATGTTTCTTGATTTTGAAGGAAGAAGAGAGAAAGCATAACTTTGCATTGCTTTGGTGTGGTTTTGAACTTGAAATGATGTTCTATTTATAGGCCAATGGTTCTGAAAATGTTAGGCACAAGGACATGCCATTTGGAAATTCAAAGATGCCTTAAAGGGCAAGAAAGACTTTTCAAAAAGAAAAAGGAAGCTTCCTCTTTTTATCATGTGTGAAAATCTTCCAATTGATCTTATCTCATCTCAATTATATCTAGCTGATATTTATCAGCTCTAAGCTTGAATTGGCAAGGTGGCAATGCTTCTAGATGAAGAAATCTCAAAATGACCTATAATTTGAAATTTTGACCTTGAAAAACCATGTTCATGGAGCCTTATGTTTCAATTTCAAAAGTATAGCTAGACTCCATGGATTTGAGTGTTCTTGTACATTTTGGAAAGCTTGTTTCAAGAGCTACAACTTTCATGTTTTGAGTTTTTTCCAATTCAAAATGGAACTAGGTGAAAAAATGGCATGAAGTTTGGAAAAAATAAGAAATTTTAACACTTAGAAATTTTTCTAAGTGTTGGAACTTTTGACTTTTTGTTGACTTTTCTAAATTCTTTGATTTTTTATGATCATGATGGATCATTTGAAGTATTTTGATGATGGAAAAGTTTTGTTTTGAAAAATTTGACCAAAAGTCAAAGTTTGACTTTTCCTGCATTTAATTTTCATCGATGTTTCTCAAATTGATTGATGAAGTCTGTGAACTTCTGTGATGTTTTGAATCCAGAAATTAGGTCAAGATTTTGTATCTAAGATATAATGACCAATCTCTAGCCAAAAAAGTCATTCATTGTTCAAAAAGTCAGAGAATACTCATGCTCGACCAAAACCCTAATTGGTCGATCCTCGATTGATCAATGAGAAAAATTGGGTATCTGAGGATCGAAGGTTGATATTTTGATCAAGATAGGTCAAATGAGGTGAGAAAACTCAAACCCTAATTGGTTGCCTCTTGAATCGATGAAAATCATGAAACCCTAATTTTGACCTCGTGATCGCTACACCATTAATCCTATCATAGTTATGCAATGATGCAATGTAAGGTGGTATATTAGGTCAAAAATTGGGTATGACAGATGCCCTATTTAAGTTTCTTTAACCGAGAGATGAGGATGAATATCTTCGCTTTGATAGGTGTAAAGAGACTTAAATATCAGAATACGCAAATTTTTGGACCTAAGATACCAAAAGATGCGAGTGATGCAAAATGATTGTAAAAGTTTTAACCAGAGGATATCAAAAAATGACATGGTGGGGAAAAACTTGTGAGGATAACTCGATCTGTTCAAGAAAGGAGGATCCTGGTTGTTGGGAAACAAGCAATATGTCCTTGCTGGGGAAAAATAGATTCGCAACACATGTGAATATCTGTTATGCTTTGGGAAACAAAGAGGTTACCTTCAGTCAGCCTTCTGACAATGTTTAAGGTAAGTGAAAATGATATTATCAATTATCAGCATTGTGATAGTTTATGGTAATGAATTCTAAAGATATTACCAATTATCGATAAGTGATAACAAGGTAAATCTTTTGAGAAAATTATCGATTCACCTTGTGAATAATGCAAGAATGGAAATAGATTTCGATGAGTTTTGAAGATATTACCAATTATCGAAAGTGATAACTATAACAAGGTAAGTCTTTGAAAGATTTTGTTGATTATTCACCTTGTGAATAATGATAATGAAAGAAATGTAACTCAAAATGAGTTTCTATTTTCTTGGATATAATCTTGCCGAGGATTTCTTTGAGAAGATGCGGCTTTTTGATGATACGTGTTTTCTTTTGATGAAAGACAATGTGGGGATTTTGAATTGTCGTGATTTGGCCTGGTTGAGAAGAACAAGACCTTTTTTGTGACAAGTTCAAGGATGAAAATAAGCGGCTCAAATGATGAGGCTATTGCTTATTGTTTTGTTGATTATAGACAGGGTTCTATCCAGGAATGAATTGGAAAGAAAAAGGTCAATCAAGATTTTTTTTCCGGAGGGATGATCTCAGCTGGGGAATATGGTAGAGAAAAAGATGTATTTCTCTACTTGGGGATACTCCGCCAGGGGGAAAAAAAAAGAAAATGTATTTTTTCTGTTTGGAGATACTTTACTGGGGATAGAATCGTACTTACATGAGTAAGTATGATTTAAACCAGTGATATGGAAGCAAACATTTCAAGGAATGCAAAACATGTAATGAATGATGCTATTATGTATGAATGTCATGAATGTTATATGCATGCTAACACTACTTGACAAAGATACTAAAGAGGTATTTGGGAAAAGGACCACGCCACGTCGAATAAATACTCAAAGGAAATTAGCGAATGGTGCGACGCTCAATCGATGAAGAATTTGAGTTGCATGCTTTAAACTTTCAGAGAAAGGCATTTTATTGGCAACTTTGTTGGGAATTCTTTTTGGATAAGAATACTGTCCTTTGATGATTTCTCCTGAGGAGAAGACTTCTGTAGCAGTCTCTTTATCCTTCGGAGATTGAAACACTTGTTGGAGGAACTGAAGTTCTTTCGTGTTCATAGTTCAAAGGAAAATTTTGCTTTTGTTTCAAAATTTTGAAGTAAAAATTCATTTAAAACATTTTTGTTTCAAAAAGTGATTTTCACAAATAAAAGCGTTATTTTGCAAAACAGAATAAAGTAGGAATTGCAAACAAAAAGCACAAGGCTCAAATTTATTGATAGAATGGTAATCAACCAAAGGCGTGATTCCATGAACTATTTACAAAAGTTGGAAATGATAATTTATTGGGAAAAGGCTACATTGAAAGCAAATAACCACTATTATCCCTATCAACTTTGAATTCCCACCGTGCTTGTCGCTTCAGAAAAGTTGATTGAAGATCCGTTGATGAAAGATTCTTCAGATGGACAAAATATAGACTGACTGCAGTTACTTTGTCATTTTTGTGTATCCTTGTTTTTGCCTAGATTTCCTTTTTAGGTTTCCAATCTATCAGGATATTTTCTGTTTATTGTCTCTAATTTTTGCCTGGATCTCCTTTTCGTGTTTTCAATCCACCGAGACGCTATTTTGCCTAAGCCGCCTTTTCGGTTTTCGACTTACCGAGCTGTTTTGTTGTTTTTTTTAGACAAAGTATTTTTCGCATCAAGATTCACTGGATGCGGAGTTCATCACCGTCCATGGTTGTGAGAGTCATAGCACCGCCAAAAGCTTCTTTTGACGATGTATGGGCCTTCGTAATTAGGAGTCCATTTGCCCTAGAATCGTTGAAAAGATGTAATCTTTTTAAGCACGAGGTCGCTTCTCGAAATTCACGAGGTCGGACCTTTTGTCGAAAGCTTTCATTCTTCTTTGATATAGTTGTCCATGACACGAGCGGTCGCGTTTTCTTCAATTGTTCATTGATCGATCCGCTTTGACACCATTCGCCTCGATAATTTGGTTTCCATGAGAACTCTCATTGATGGAATCTCAACTTCTACGGGGAGCACTACTTCCATGTCGTATACTAGAGAAAAAAGAGTTTCCCCTGTTGAATTGCGTACTGAAGTACGATACCCATGCAGAGCAAATGGCAACATTTCGTGCCAGTCTTTGTAAGTGATGACCATCTTCTGGACGATCTTTTTGATGTTCTTGTTGGCAGCTTCAACAGAGTCGTTCATCTTTGGCCGGTAAGGAGATGAGTTATGATGCTCAATCTTGAATTCCTCACACAGTTCTTTCATCATCTTGTTGTTCAAGTTTGATCCATTGTCTGTAATGATCTTGCTTGGAATTCCATATCGGCAAATGAGATTGTTCTTGATGAACCTCACAACCACTTGTCTTGTAACGTTGGTAAGATGTCGTCACCCATTTGGTGAAGTAATCAATAGCCACTAAAATGAAGCGATGTCCGTTGGACGCTTTTGGTTCGATCATTCCGATCATGTCAATGCCCCACATGGAGAAAGGCCACGGAGAAGAGAGAACGTTGAGTAGAGTCGGTGGCACATGGATCTTGTCTCGAGATCCGCACTTATGACATCTTTTGACGTGTTTAAGAATCGGATTCCATTGTTATCCAATAGTATCCCGCTCAAGATTTTCCTAGACATTGCATGCCTATTTGAATGGGTTCCAAAGGACCCTTCATGTACTTCATGGATGATCGTGTTCGCTTGTCCGTCGACGCATCCGAGCGTAACCATGTCAAGTTTCTTTTGTATAGCACATCTTCATTGAGGAAGAAGTTTTTGAAAGCCTCCTTAGAGTTTTCTTATCCTTGTACGCTGCCCGAGTGGGTACTCGTGTTTGAAGGAAACGCTTGATGTCGGAAACCACGGTTTATCGTCAAAGACCGCCCCATGAACACATACGCAGTCTTTCAAGGCGTCTAATGCGGATCTTGGGCATATCGTTCCAATCGTTGACTTTGAACATGGAAGATAGAGTGGCCAAGGCGTCTGCCATTCGATTTTGATCTCGAGGGATATGATGCAACTCAACTTTGTTGAAGAAAGTCAACAAACGTCTCGCATAATCTCTGTATGGAATTAGACCAAGATGATGAGTTTCATACTTGTCTTTGATTTGATTGATCACAAGGGCTGAGTCTCCATATATATCAAGGATCTTGATCCTCAAGTCAATGGCTTCTTCGATACCCATGATGCAAGCTTCAGATTCTCGCATGTTGTTGGTGCAATCAAATAGCAATCGCGGAAAATGGGATATGAGAACCCTCGGGGTGATAATGATCCCCAATTCCATTGCCAAAACGTTGATCGCTTCCATCAAAGATTAGGCCCCATCCGATTCGGTCCGTCCTTCTCCGTAGCGTTCGTTACAATCTTTCATCTTCAAGTACATAACGTCCTCGTCTGGGAAGTCAAATTTGAGAGATTGGTATTCGTTGAGCGGCTGATAAGCCAAGTGATCGGCGAGAATGCTTCCTTTGACCGCTTTTTGAGCGCGATACTGAATGTCATATTCAGATAGCAACATCTGCCATCGAGCGATTCTTCCCGTTAAGGCAGGCTTTTCAAAGACGTACTTGATCGGATCCATTTTGGAAATTAACCAAGTCGTATGATTGATCATGTACTGGCGGAGACATTTTGAAGCCCATACCAAAGCACAACATATTTTTTCGAGCATGGAGTAACGGGTTTCACAATCTGTGAACTTTTTACTCAAATAGTAGATGGCATGCTCCTTCTTACCGGTGTCATCTTGCTGTCCAAGTACGCAGCCCATGGATTCTTCTAGCACGGTAAGGTATAAGATTAACGGTCTTCCTTCGACTGGAGGAATCAATATTGGTGGTTTCGATGTATTTTTGATACCGCAAACACTTTTTGGCAATCGGCGTCCACACAACCTTTGATCTTTGGAGAAGTTTGAATATCGCCCATGTGTAGCGCCATTTGAGAGATGAATCTGGAGATGTAATTCAATCGTCCAAGAAATCCTCTTGCTTGCTTTTCCGTATGTGGCGTAGGCATTTCTTGAATAGCCTTGACTTTGTCAGGGTCAACTTCAATACCTCTTTGATCGACAATGAAACCTAGGAGTTTTCGGATCTTACCCCAAAGGTGCATTTGTTAGATTCAGGAGTTGAAATTTCCTTAGTCGTTGAAACAACTTTAAGAGATAGTCTATATGCTCATCTTCAGTCTCAGACTTTGCTATCATGTCGTCCACGTAGACTTCGATCTCTTTGTGCATCATGTCGTGAAAGAGAGTAGTCATCGCCCTTTGGTAAGTTGCCCCTGCATTCTTTAATCCAAACGACATTACTTTGTAGCAAAAAGTACCCCACGGTGTGATGAAGGATGTCTTCTCCATGTCTTCGGGAGCCATTCTGATCTGATTATAACCAGAGAAACCGTCCATGAAGGAAAAGACGTTAAATTTTGCAGTGCTATCCACTAGCATGTCAATATGCGGTAATGGGAAATCGTCTTTTGGACTTGCTTTGTTCAGATCCCGGTAGTCAACACACATTCTGACCTTTCCATCTTTCTTGGAGACAGGCACTATGTTGGCTAGCCATTGAGGATATTCGTATGAGGAAGCCACGAAATGCTTTTTGAACTTCCTTTTTGATTTTCTCAGCCATTTCAGGGTGAACTCTTCTCAATTTTTGCTTAACTGGTGAACACTCCGGCTTTAATGGCAGGTGATGCTCCACGATGCTAGTATCTAAACCCGGCATGTCCTGGTAGGACCAAGCAAAAACATCCACATATTCTTTGAGAAGATCTATCAGTTTGCCCTTGACACTGCTGTCGAGTGAAGCTCTGATATTTACTTTTTTTTTATCTTCCTCAGAACCCAAGTTGATTGCTTCTAGAGGTTCTTTGTGAGGCTGAATGATCCTTTCCTCGTGCTTAAGTAGTCGAGAAATCTCATCTGGG
Organism: Vicia sativa; assembly: GCA_021764765.1. Taxonomy (NCBI): domain Eukaryota; kingdom Viridiplantae; phylum Streptophyta; class Magnoliopsida; order Fabales; family Fabaceae; genus Vicia; species Vicia sativa. The sequence goes on along the minus strand of CM038792.1, from coordinate 298,594,916 downwards.
ATCTCTTCTTCAACTTCTTCCTCGGCGACTTCACAGGGGATATCAAAGTTGGGAGAGAGCAAAGAGTTATTGCTTTCAATGGATTTGTCCATCTGTTTTAATCTGCATGTTTGATTTATGTCTGATTAATTACCTCCTTATCATCATTTTTTTTTTGAAGAAAGTTAATGTGAAAGTGTATGCAGATTAAAATTTTTTTTTTATTTGAGATTTTTTTTATTGTGTTTTTTAGGATTATCATTTCCAAGAAAGGGTAAAATGAAAATAAACACAAAGTGTGGAAACAAAACAACGCGTTTTATTTATGATTTACACTATGAAACAGGGCCCTAAAATACAAACTCATTTGTCTTGGGCAAGACAAAGAGAGATTATTTAAAAGCTAAGCCCTATAAAACATCTCTACACTTTGGGAGAAGTGAGAGTTCAAAACAAAAGCAAATATAAACTACTTAGAACTAGGAGCGTTAGTCCGAACTTCAACGGGTTTCCAGTAGTGACGAACTCCTTGGAAGTCGAGGTACTCTGGTAATTTTCCTTTTGGTTTAACCCTTGAGTAGACTTTGGTCGTTGGTTGAGCAGGTTTTGAAGACTCTGGACGACGGATTTTGCCTCTCGTGCTGCTAAAGCAGTCTTCTTCCGCTTGATGAACAGATCGGGAAGTATGGGATACAACATATGTGCTTCCTGTTGATCTTTGTGTTGAATTCTGAGGATGTACCCTCCAATCTTCAGAGTGAAGAGACTCGTTGTCGGCGACACTTTCCACTTCGTATCCTGAATCATATTCTTGATCTTTAGTGATCACGTTGATGTAGTGGTAATCAGGATCTGGTTTAGTGAATTCCACAGGCGTGTTAAGGCAGAGATCTTCATTCGGGACCTCGATTGGCTGATTAGACTGAGAAGACGAGTATACCTCCTCTGATTGACTAGGATACTCAAAAGAATCACCCCATCCTGTGGGTTAGATATCTTCAATTCTAATTCTCGAGCTTTCTGGCGCAGTATACTTTACCATGTAGTCAAATTTACCGCTTGGTTCTCCCAAGGTATCCCAAACTTCAGAAGGGACAGGGGGATTTTCATGTCGCTGCAGGGACATGTCTTTGAATTGATCAGTCGGTGTATTCAACTCTTCTTGAGACACATATTCAGGGCTGTTTAAATAAGTGCTCCACTCTTCAGATTCAGAGGGATCCTCTTTATCATCTTCAATGGTCACAACACTAACCTCTTGGAGAACGGGGTTTAAGAAACCCCCACTGTTGAATACTTCTTTGATTGGACAAAGTGCTTCATCCTTTTGCTTGTCTTTGGAGAATACGGGTGTGAACCTGAGTCCGGCTTTTGTTTCATTTTTGACAGGTTTGATTACATGTCCCCATCCCTCAGCATTGCCATCTTTCACCATTTGTGCCGCTTCTTTATACGAAGAGATAGATGATCTGTTCTTGCTGGTAGATTCATCTTCTAACGGATGTTCGAGGAGATGTGTTCCTTCAATGTCATTTACTGTGATGAAAGAGAAACTGGACAAATGACTTACAAGCAAAGCTTGTTCACCACTGATGGTCACCAACTTTCCATTTACCGTGAATTTTAATTTCTGATGGAGAGTAGAGTTATCGCCTCGCCGTGGATCCACGGTCTTCCTAGTAGCAATGGTGTACGTCCATGACTTGGAAAGTAATTTGGAAAGTGTGCGGACCAATTGTCATCGGTAGGTCAACTTCCCCAATAACTGACTTTCTTGATCCGTCAAAAGCTCTTACTACAATGTCATTGAACTTCATTGGTGTCCCTTTGTAAGTCAAACGAGCGAGTGTCGTTTTTGGCATTACGTTCAAAGATGAACCAGTATCTACCAATACATTGGACAGGGAATCTGATTGGCAAATCATCGAGATGTGCAAGGCCAAATTGTGATCTTTCCCTTCCTCTGGAAGTTCCTCGTCACTGAAACTTAGATTATTACAAGCCGTTATGTTGGCGACAATACCTCCAAACTGGTCTATAGTTACATCATGGTCTACATAGGCTTGGTCTAGTACCTTCATTAAAGCTTCTCGATGAGCTTCGGAGTTGAGGAGCAGAGACAGTATTGAAATCTTGGAAGGAGTCTGCATCAGTTGATCTACGACTCGGTATTCGCTCTTCTTGATTAATTTTAGTATTTCATCAAAATCTGCGTTGACATTGGCTCTATCAGGAGGACCAACATTTGTGCTTGGGTTAACAATTGGAATCGCGATTCTCAAGATATGTTAACCGGATTTTGTCGACAACAGAACCGCAGCGGTCTTGGTGGCAATGAGTGTGTACTGTCCACTTCGTGTTACTCGTCCGATTTCTGTTATATTAACATTAGCTGGAAGAGTAGGCATGGGTTTCTCTTTCCCATCCTTTATCAGGGTTGCATTGTATTGGTAAGGAATTTCTCTGGTAGAACTCTATGGAACAGGACCGGGTAAGCAAATCACCAAAGGAGATTCTGGGGTGTTGGAACTGTTGCATTCAATCTCCACATGTTTGGGTATGTTGAAACAAGGGATGATAACGTTTACTTCGGGGTTTTCCGAGTTGATATCTGAGACTAAAAGCTCATGCGGAAAATGCCCTATTGTATTTACGCTATGGTCATCTCTTTTCAGATCCGTAGGTCACCGATATCTAACAATCGAATGTCCGCTTATGGTGGGACATCCTTGAATATCCTTGAGAAGATATGGCAAGCTGCATAATCGTGCTTAGTGAAGGTGCTCATTGTATCAGTATGCTTCATGGAGATGCACCAAGTTTCCTCTCGAAGTTTACGTGTAACGAGATACCGTCTATTTTTAATATCAAACTTACTGAATGTCCACTGTGACTGGGAAGGATTAGCTTGCATGTTCGGATTGTATTTCGGAAGGAAAGAAGATTAGATCTCACTAATCTCAGACGCTTTAATGCTATGCAATGCTCAAGGTCATGGCCCGTGCCCTTGGTGAAAAGGGCAAGATACGTCTGTTTTGTACCACCACGGTAATTTTTCTAGGACCGGAGGTGGTGACCTTGTCTGTATCAGGTTTTTTTCTATGAGTGCAGGGTAAAGTTCTGTGTATGTCATTGGAATTGGGTCGAATGCGTGACTCGTGGCGCACGTTTTGATTGTGAACCGAGCTCGCTGACGAGGCCGTTGAGTTTGTTGATTTTGTTGAATTTGTTGGAATTGGAGCAATTCCTGTTTGATTTGTGTTGACGGGTGGTGCCGTGGCACACCGTCGTTGTTGAATGACATTCTTACGCGTTTCCTGGATACCATTCCTATGTCATGTTCTTTTTCCTTGGAAAACCGGTTCCAATCTTTTAGTTCCACTAGAAGACCGCTTCCTTGGTTAGGCGTCCCTCAACCCCTCTTCTAATCGCATTCCCATGCTTACCATCTCGGTGAAATCTCCGGAGCTTAGCGATCATTCGCCGTAGTAAAATGAGCCAAGGGTGTTTAGGAATACCTTAGTCATCTCTTTTTCTTCTAAGGCGGGTTGACTTGGGCAGCAATTTCCTCCATCGTTGAGCATATTCTTTGAATGTCTCTTCTTTCGAGACATGGAGCGGAGTTGATCCCTATCGGAGCCATATCCAAGTTGAACTTATATGGATAAAGGCTTCACCTAAGTCATTGAATGTTTGGATACTTACTGCCTAATCCCATATACCACTTCAAGGCACCGTGAGACTATCTTGGAAGTAGTGGATTAATAACGGTGATCTTCATTGTATGTAGACATTTTCCGGCATACATCGTGAGATGACTTTGTGGATGGACTTTTCAAAGTCGGACTTTGAATTTTGCAGTATCCTTATGCGAGGAACTAAACAAAGATCTGGCGTTTTCCCAAACAATTCTTTCCCACGAATTGTTTTTATCTCAAGTCGCATTTTGTGGAGTGTTCTCGAGATTCTCCATCGAGCCACGTGAATTCGTGTTATCGCCGGAGAATGGTGAACTTCTTTCCATGGTAGTGTGTACTACGGAAGTCGAGTTCCATGATCGGTTGAGAAACCGCATTGTTACTAGGAAGAGTTACCCACGCTATGGAGTAAATGTAGAGTTTTGCTGCAAAGTAGGTATTCCAAGAGAAGTTGTTTGAGAAGTCGGTTGGCGAAATCTGATGCCAAAGTTGAAAGGCATGCCCCATGGATAGCCTTCTGGCATACTGAAAGGTGAACTACTGACTGCGACAACTGAAACTGGAGTAGTAGTATCTTCTGAAGTCGCTGCTTGGTTTTGACTGCTCGATGCTGCTTGTTAACTTTGCGTTGCGGCAAATGAGTTGTCCAAAGATGTGAGTCTCTCCACTTCTTCTTGTAGTGTTGTTACTGTACTATGAAGTTCAACATTCTCTTGTTCAAATCCTTCCATTACTTTTCTTCTTTTTGATCTTGTATCGTATGTTCGAGTTGGCTGTGGACGCGGTCGAGAAACTCTAAGACGCGACAGCTTGGCGATCTTTTCCTATCTGTTGAAACTGTTCAAACTGTTCAAGTATCAGACTCTAGACAACAGACTTAAATGCAAAGTATGATGCATGATTATGATTGTAAAGAAAGATTTCCAAAGAATTTATGCTAAAAAGAGATATTTCTGGCAAATATTTGGATGGAAAACACGAATTTATTAATTAATGAAAGTAGATTACAACAATTTTGTTTTTTTTGGAGCATTGCTCATACAAATGATAAAATAAATGATAAGATTACAAACTAAATTAAACTAATTGTCCTCGTCGGATGAAGATCCGAAGGCTTGATGCAGCTTCAACTTCAGGATTTCTTTCCCATAGTGAGCTTTCAGTTCAGCTTTCTCAGCTTTTAGCTTGCTAATGACTTTTTTCCACTTGTCGGGAGCAGGATCACTGGTTGTCATTTCCTCAAGCTTTCTTTTCCTTTCTTTGACGTATCTCTGGATTGCGTTATCTTTCTGACGAATTTTCTCATCCTTCTCCATGAGCCATTCGTCTTGGAAATAAAGCGTCTTTTCATGATCTTTGACTTGCTTCTTGAGCTTTTCATTCTCAAGATTAGTCTTAAGGAACTTGTTTTCCAAGGCCTCCTTTTCAAACCTTATTTTGGCCAAAGCTTCTTGGTATTCTCCCATAGTTTCGACGGGAAAAATTGTTAATTTGGAAGAGGTTGAGAACATGGGTTCTTCATAAGCATAAGGCATTCGAAATTCCTTTGCTCTTTTCTTTACCCAAGAAGTGTAGGTTTCCATGGCTACACAATTCTTTGCTTTCCCTTTTTCTTTCTTTCGGATGTGATGCCAAGCTCTGATCATTCTAGCCTTCAATCCTTGGGAATCTTCTCCTTTGTGATAGAAATAACTCTCCACTGTAAAACCAAGAGGTTTACCAGAGTTTGCGAATCCGAGTTATCGTCTCACCAGGAATGGGTTGTAGTTGATTCCTCCTTTTGTACCAATGAGGGGTACGTTGGCAAATTCTCCATAGCTCTCAATGATTTCCATCTCATTGTCTGCCAAGGTATACCAATGAATATCGTCGTTTGTAAGAGACATGAGTCTTCTTGACCAATGCCACTCGTCTTTGTTTTCGCGGGAGATAGGAGATTTAGGCAAGTGTGAGGTAATCCATTTGAAAAACAGAGGTACACAACACACTATAGTTCCGTCTCCTTGACGATTCCTATGATGAATGGAGAAGTACGTGTCACCAAGTAGAGTGGGAACGGGATTTCCAATCAGAAAGATCCTTATGGCGTTGATATCAACGAAATTTGGGACGTTGGGAAACAACACTAATCCATAGAGGAGTAAAGCTAAAATAGCTTCGAAGGCTACCATACTACCAGCTGCATAGAATTTAAGAGCCTTTTCCATTAGGAACTTTGAAGTTAGTCCTAAGAGTTTTCCTCTGGTAGTTAGGTTTTTGTCTATCTCAGATTTCTTTAAGTGAGTCATTGTTGCAATGACTGGTGACTTAGGAATGGCTTCCAAACCATTGAAAGGCACTTTGTCTGATACTGAGATACCTAGGATATGCGCGTACTCTTCGAAAGTAGGCATCAACTGATAATCAGGGAAAGTGAAACAGCGATGGACTGGATCATAGAACTGAACGAAAGTTTTGAGAAGTCCTTCATCAACGTTAGTGTTTAGAAGAGTTAAAAGAGTTCCATAGCGTTTTCTGAAATCCGAGGGATCTTCTACCAAGGATGCTAACTCTTTCAACTTTCCTACATTAGGAATTCTAAGACTGTATCTCTTGGTGAATCTTCCTCTGACGTCCATCACTCTAACCTAAAATATTTTACAAAGAAAAAATTTCTAAATTCTTTGGAAATGGGAAGAGACATGAAGTTTTTTTTTTGAATGAATGAATGCATGAATGCGGCAAACATGGTTAGTAGTTATACACACGGGCAAGCGTTCGAAGTCACGAGCATGAAGCCAACGATAAGAATCAACGTGGTTAAGTTCTAAGGGCTTATTCATCTGTGAAACGGGTTCTACTGATAATACAGGCTCAACACTCCTCTTTGAAATATTATCGGATTTGTTGAATACTCGATGGTCCAATAATATTTTTCAAGAGAAACTCGCCTGATCGTAGTCTCGCATGACAATTACTCTAGGCTTACGCCCGAATAATCTCTGCACTACATCCTAAATGGCCAGGATGGGTTATGTGTTCTACAGCCCACTCAGCTTCGTAAGTCCCCTTGAAAGAAAAATGTCTTCGCAAATACTTGCTAAACACTAATACCCCCAAGACAACCTCCACCGAGAGAGAGATATTAACTTCGTAAGCATTGAGACTTCTCACGTATTAATACCTCTACCTAGATCTTAAAAATGTTTCTTAAATCCGGGTTAGGATTTCTTTCCATCAGATGAAATCGCGAAACACACAATAAAGAAAAAGATATATGCATAATATGAAAGCTTATCCCTTTCTTTTCTTTTGAAAACAAAAGTTTGGTGCTCTTGAGCGAGTCACATTTTTTGAAAATCAAAGTTTCAGACTCCCCAGAGTCGCCATTTTTCCTGTCGCAAAGGTGACGCTAGAGGATTCGAATATGAATTCGATCTTCCGCTCGAAACGATTTACTCTTTTGATTTGTTTATAAAGATTCCATGAGCATCAAGCTTTATTATTTTCAACACAAGAAAGATGATTTAATGGTTATGAAAAAGGGAAAGGTTAATACCCTCAATTGATTTTGATATGCGTAACGACTAGCGCAAACTAGACGCAACGCATTGGGGATTCGAGTAAGGGGATTGTTATATAAAGGAATAGATGGAGCACCCTAAATATATATAGTTATCTATAGCTTTATATATGAATATGTTTGATATGTTTGTGTGTTTTAATTGCTATTTCTATGATTGGGAAATTTTCTCCTTTGGGATTTTAAGAAAGGATAGATTATGGGATCCTAGGGTTTGTTATTATTGTGCTCGCAAAGATCTGTGGATCTTCTGCATACATATCCCCTAGTGGGAATCAGAGCATTTGTAGCTCGGATCTACAGGGATCTATGGTTTGTTTGGTCTGAGAGAGAAAGAAGTTTGCTCGGCAAGGATGAGACCTTGTGCCTACGTATTCTCAAAAGGATTTTGAGAAAGTCAGAGCAATCGTAGTTCCCACTTATGCTAGTGGAAAGCAACGGAATGTTAGTAAGAGACACAGACGAATGTCATCTTAATGAAAAATGTATCTAATCTATTTCATCACATACATTTTGAAAAGTTTGATTGATTAAAATCTTTTATCGTAAGTTATAGGTGTTTTGCTTGAGTGTACAAGCGTTACCACTTACATGTTTAAGAAAGATGTTTGAAAAAAATGATTGAATCTTTTAACTGTAAGCATTGGGTGTTTTGCTTGAGTGTACAAGCGTTACCACTTACAATTAAGAGGTGTTTTTGTTTGAAAAGAGTTTGAAAAGTTTTGAAAAAAATTTGACTGTATGTGATGTGATAGATGAGATACTTCTTCCATAGAGATGATAAACGTCTGAATCTCAAGGAGAAATTGATTGGATTAAAGGGATGCTTTTAAGAAGCCCATGGGTCCTTGTATTGTTAGCCCAAGAGGAGGCATTCCGAGGGTCATCGAGGGTCATCGAGGGTCCTTGTATGAAGCTCAAGAGGAAGCTATAGGGTATGGCTGGCTTTGTTTTAAAAGGGATTTCACCGAGAAACCATCCTTTTGGAATTAAGAGCAATTTCACCGGGAAATTATACTCTCAGGGTTCTATCCTAACGTGGGTGATTCTTTGTATTGGAAGCCCAATAGGAGGCTGTTAAGAGATTTTATGGTCTCTTTCATTGTATGATTCCCAAGAGAAGGCTAAACTCAATGAGGAGTTCTTTTGAACGAAGCCCAAGAGGAGGCTGACTCAACAGGGGAGTGTGTCTTATATGAAGCCTAAGCGGAGGCTAAACTCAGATGAATGAGTTTTCTTATATGAAGCCTTAGAGGAGGCTGAACTCTGTGGGAAGAGTTATCTTGTATAAAGCCCAAGAGGAGGCTAAACTCATGCAGGGGATGAATTATCTTGTATAAAGCCCAAGCGGAGGCTGAACTCATGCAGGGGATGAATTATCTTGTATAAAGCCCAAGCGGAGGCTGCACTGTGGGGAACCTATTGGTTAGACTAATTGTTATGTTATAATTAGACAATTGTATAAACAAGTGTGTGTGTGTGTGTGATATGTATTCACAACAGTTTATGAAGGAAATATAAACAATGCATGATGTTTATTTACAAAAGTTTATGAAGTATAAACAAGTGTCTGTGAAACGAACGTTTAAAATGAGCGTAACTTGATTATTTACAAGTTTGAACTGTGTACAAGGAAATGAATATGTACACGAACGAGCTATTTATGTACAGACAAAGATGGATGTACATAGGAGGGTTGGGACTTACACCATAAGGGAGGCCCATTGGTTTGAAAGCGTTCACAGGAATAATGCTCCTTTCAATACCAATGGTATTCAGTGTATATACAGATGAAACGGAAACGAACGATCGAATTTTATCTGTGAAAAGTATCTGTATTATGTACAGACAAAGATTTGTATGAATACAAAAAAGAATTTGATATGTACAGAAATATGTACATAAAAGAATGTTTTGTTTGTGTATACACAAGTGAACTGAAAACAAACGATCGAAGTTTGTCTGTACTTGAGTATAAAAAGTATCTGTGTTATGTACAGATAAAAATTTGTATGTATCTAAAGAGAGTTTGATATGTACAAAGAAATATTATGTACATAAAAGAATGTTATGGGACTTACACCGTGAGGGAGGCCCATTGGTTTAAAAGAAGTTTTATCGAGAATAATTCTTCTCCTAGAACCAATGGATTCGGTGTATAAACAATCGAATGAAAATAAACGAAAGAAGTTTGTTTATGTTTGAATATTAATAAATATGATCTGAGTATGTACAAGGAAAATTGAATATGTACATAAAAGGATTGGGACTTACACCGTAAGGGAGGCCCATGATCGATTGAGAAATTCGAGAGAAAACGAATTCGATTTTATCGTTTAAATCGGATCGATCATGGTAAAAGATGCAAGTTTGATAAAAAGTTTTGAAAAATGATTTTGAAAATGTTTTGAAATGTGAGTTTCATTTATGAGAAGTTTTGAAAAGAATCGGAAGTCGAAAACTTGAAAAATTCACCTTTTAAAGTGTTTCGAAAAAGTGCTCGAACGTCGTTTTCGGCTTGATTAAAATATAATCAGATGAAAGTTTTTTCTGAAAATTTTTGCACTATCATAAAATAGATGCATTTATTGACAAGTGTCCAAAAAATCACCTCAAAATGAGGAGTTTTGATTGGTTAAAAAAAAAGTGAAAGTTTTGTAAAAAACATGAAAAAATATGAAGAGTTTTAAAAAGAATGGTCTTGTGGAGAGTTGAACCCCATAACCATTGGGTGGCTACGTGGCAAAGAGCCTTAAGAGCGAGCTGGCTACCACTGGGACAAACGCGCGTTTGAGTTTGTAAACCAAAACACGTGTAAACAACATATTGGAAATTTTGAATTTTTAAACTCAAGAACACGCGCGCAGGCTTGTTCTTCGTTTTTGATTTTCAGATTCAACAATCCAAGCTATAATCTTCGTTTCTCAATGAAATTTGATGAAATAAACATGAAAATTGCTCGGTTTTGAACAAGGAACACGAAGGTGGTTGTTAATTGCATTTATTTTTAGTCTAGCATGTTTGAATTTCTGGGAACCACGAAGAACCCTAGAACTGTATTTTGTAAATTAAATGATGTATGATTGATGATTCTTTGATTTTTTTGAGGGCTTATGATCGTGATAAGTGCAGAAAGAGATTGGCCAAGAGTTTTTTTACTTAAGTGTAAATAATCATGATATTGGAGTTTGAGTTCATACCTGTTCAAGTTGAGATCGAAGATGATGATTGCGCGTTTCCAGAACTTGTTTTTCGATTGCTACAGCATCATCGGCCTATGTAGAAGCTATAGAGATGGTCTGCACTTCCTAAGCTTTCTTGGATCGTGCTACTCAAGTCAACCTGCAGTCAGCTTAAAATGGAACTTGAAATTGTGGTTAGTGGAGTTACAATTTGATGTTAATGATTTGGATCATGTCTATGAGGTTCATAGATGATGTTTGAATGATTACAACACAAGTTAATCAAGCCTAGCCACGATTTTGAAACTTAAGGCAGTTTTGCAAATTTGAAAAATGAAAAATGCAATTATGATTTTTACTTGCTTTCAGTTTGATTTTAAGTTGCAAACTAGTTATATGTTGACATTAAAACATGTTAGACACCAAAGATCTTATGTTCACTCACAATTTTTCAAAATTGCATGATCTCTCCATTTTGAACTATGTTTCTTGATTTTGAAGGAAGAAGAGAGAAAGCATAACTTTGCATTGATTTGGTGTGGTTTTGAACTTGAAATGATGCTCTATTTATAGGCCAATGGTTCTGAAAATGTTAGGCACAAGGACATGCCATTTGGAAATTCAAAGATGCCTTAAAGGGCAAGAAAGACTTTTCAAAAAGAAAAAGGAAGCTTCCTCTTTTTACCATGTGTGAAAATCTTCCAATTGATCTTATCTCATCTCAATTATATCTAGCTGATATTTATCAGCTCTAAGCTTGAATTGGCAAGGTGGCAATGCTTCTAGATGAAGAAATCTCAAAATGACCTATAATTTAAAATTTTGACCTTGAAAAACCATGTTCATGGAGCCTTATGTTTCAATTTCAAAAGTATAGCTAGACTCCATGTATTTGAGAGTTATTGGACATTTTGGAAAGCTTGTTTCAAGAGCTACAACTTTCATGTTTTGAGTTTTTTCCAATTAAAAATGGAACTAGGTGAAAAAATGGCATGAAGTTTGGAAAAAATAAGAAATTTTAACACTTAGAAATGTTTCTAAGTGTTGGAACTTTTGACTTTTTGTTGACTTTTCCAAATTCTTTGATTTTTTATGATCATGATGGATCATTTGAAGTATTTTGATGATGGAAAAGTTTTGTTTTGAAAATTTTGACCAAAAGTCAAAGTTTGACTTTTCTGTGCAGACGAATTTTCATCAAATGTTTCTGAAATTGACTGATGAAGTCTGTGAACTTCTGTGATGTTTTGAATCCAGAAATTAGGTCAAGATGTTGTATCTAAGATATAATGACCAATCTCTAGCCAAAAAAGTCATTCATTGTTCAAAAAGTCAGAGAATACTCATGCTCGACCAAAACCCTAATTGGTCGATCCTCGATTGATCAATGAGAAAAATTGGGTATCTGAGGATTGAAGGTTGATATTTTGATCAAGATAGGTCAAATGAGGTGAGAAAAACTCAAACCCTAATTGGTTGCCTCTTGAATCAGATGAAAATCTGATGAAACCCTAATTTTGACCTATGACTGCTACACCCGATTAATGTTGTCTGAACTGTTAGTTATGCAATGATGCAAATGTAAGGTGGTATATTAGGTCAAAAATTGGGGTATGACAAGCTTCACTAAGGTCCAAGAAAACTCATTGAATCCTTATTTCTCATATGGAAGTCGTAGAAGGGGAATTGATATTTTTTCAAGTGGTAAGAAAACTTGAACTGTGAAATCTTTATGCACGCATCATTTGTGCATATATTTTAAAGCAAAATGTATATATGAGGTCTTTGAAGTCGACCATGTGTTTATCTTTCATTAATTTTACTTGTGAGATGAGAATCGATATTCTGAACATTTAGGGCACCAACTGATTTTTGATTAAATTCATGCTTATCTTTGAAAATTACACCATTGAATTCCTTGTTAAATTTTAGTCAAGTTTAGTTTTTACACTTTTCAAAATGGTTGAGAAATGAAGTTTTTACATGTTTGACAATGGCGGAAGTGGTTGTTGTGTTGACTCAGGGAAGAAGAAGAAGAAGAAGAAGAAGAAGAAGAAGGAAGGAAGGAAGGAAGGAAGGTGGCGCGAATTTCAAACTAAAAAAACAAGTTTATCATATTTTTTTAGTTTTTGTTTTATGAACGGATGAAACAGACACCCCGGTGGTAAGAACGCGCGTACAAAGTCTTAACAAGCATAATGGCAAGGGTTCAAACCAGTGTGAACCCCCTTTTGGCCTTTTTTCCATTTTAAGTAATACCTCCCCTTATACCAAGTAGCGGTACATTAGGGAATTCTCCACAACGCTCAATGAATGTGAAGTCCTTTTGAGAGAAAAGATTCCAACGGATATCGGAATGAGAGAGAGTGACATCAATCTTTGAGACCATCTCAACCTTTGTTCATTCTTCAAAACTGATGGAGGAAGGTGCGAAATAAACCACCTGGAAAGTAACGGTATACAACACATGAGAGTTCCTTGTCTTTTGGTAGTACGAGTGTGGAGAGAATGTAGGATGTCTCCAAGTAAAGTAGGCACAGGATTGCGGGTAAGGAACAACTTGATGGCATTGATATCGATGAATTGATCCGAGTTAGGAAATAGAACCAAACCATAAATTAGCAAGGCCACAACATTCTCAAATGCATGGAAACTCATAACTTTGAGGAATTCTCGGGCTTTCTTAATTAAGAACTTAGAAAGTAAACCCTTAGCTCCACTTCTAGTTTCCCAATTGGCTTCGATATCTGAACGCTTAAGGTGTAAGGCTGATGCAATGTCTTCGTACTTAGGAACCTTTTCCAAACCGGTAAATGGCATTTGGTCAAGAATAGGTACCCCAAGTAGCTTAGAGAACTCTTCTAAGGTAGGAACCAACTGATAATCTGGAAATGTAAAGCAATGGTGTTTCGGGTCAAAGAACTGGAATAGGACATGCATCATATCTTCTTCAAAACCGGGAGATAACCAAATCAAGCAGATAACCATGTCTTTTGATGAACTGAGCATGGTCGGGAATTTCTGAAACCAATTCTTTGAGTTGAGAAGGGATACCCATGAAGTTGATTCGGATCGTCTTTCTAGAAGCCATAATCCCTACAAAACAGAGCAAAGATAAATCCCTAGGTCCTTGAAATAGTTAGAAATGATATGCAATGCGAATGATGTCATGATGTCATGTTTAGCACACACAAACAATTCACACAATGAGCCTAGGGTTAAGGCTTGCATGAGGTATAGGTGATTACCCTACCAAAAGTTTGAGTTGGTTCATCCTGTCCTAAAATAGTAACCGGTTCTAGGAATCTCACATCACGATCTTTCTCAGGCGCTTATTTCAATCGACGGCCAAGTGGTCGATCGAAAATGTCCCAAAAGTCTAATCTCAATGAGCGTAGCATCGAGTATCAACCAACCTCGGTCTACACCAAAGCCGCCATCTCACTACCTTCTAATGGCCAAGATGGGTCAATTAAGGTTCTAATAGTTTGGTTAGCTTGATGACACCACGCGAAGCCAAATATTATCTTCAACTTGGGAATGAAGAGTATCGGACAACCAAAGTGTCACGCTAACGTAGCCATCATGTTGACCGCTTAGTTATCGTCCAGCGGTCGCGATGATCTAATGCCACTTACCTAAAAGGAAACCCGGATCCGGTGTAGGATCCCCAACAATATAATACCCAAGCAACCCTTAAAGATAAAGCATACAAGTCAAACAAAAAGCGATAAAAGTTATCTAGAAATCCCTAAGGCAATTCTCTCTTTTAGGGTGTAGTCCCCAGCAGAGTCGCCAGTTCTGTAACACGGTGAACTGACTTTGTAGGATTTTTTGTATCCAAATGTGCGGATAGCAAGAGTCGCCACCGACTTTTATTTTTATCCAATTAAGGGAAGGTAAAAGTAAAAAAGACCTTCGTTAGATTCGAGTTCGGGAGAATGGTTATGAAAAGGGAAGGTATTAGCACCCCTTTCCATCCGTAGTTATCTACGGGCTCTTAGTTGCTCTAGATCACCTTTTAAAATTGCTTTCTGTGTGTTTGACAAAATGTTTTGAAAAGGCATTTCGCTTTGACTTTGTAATGACTCATGTAGGAGTGTATACAAAATGTTCGGAAATGTTTTTGTTTTGAAAAGAATTTGAACTTTGAAAAAAGTGTGTGGTGTGAAAAGCATTTGATAGAGCAAGCAACTAAAAGACTTATTTACCCACTCAGAATTGGTCGTTTTGTAGTACTTCTACATTCCTTTAGAATAGCGCTAGCCATACCATTAGTTAGTAGGTAGCTCCATTCGTTGGATGTAAACGGGACATTCGAAGGGACATTGGATGGTCATAGAAAGCAACTTGTAGGAAGTATCCTAGCACATTCGAAGGGACTATCATCATTTTTCGTAGGCGACAATCGAGGGTCAAGATCATGTATTCGGAGGCGACATCGTGGGTCTTATGATCTTTGTATCGAAGGGACTATGATGATTTGTTTGGAAGGCAACGGTGCTAGAATACCTCTACGTTCGAGGGACATGACCATTTTAAATCGAAAGGCATCGAGAGAGAATTACCCTAAGGGGTGCATGTGTGATAGAAGTGTGTTGATTTCAGAATATGTTATCTTGAAATTAATGGGCTATATTCGTTATTAGTCTTGCCATACACGCCTAATTTACTAGCAATTGATAAGGGTGCGGAAAGTAAAAATGCGGAATGTAAAGGCGGAAATGTAAATGTCCTACGCTATTACAAGGCTTTGGGGCAGATACATAATTTAAAATGCGGAAAATAAAGTCCTAAATTAAACTATTACATCCCATGAGCAATTACATTATTGGAAAAATAGAATGATAAAATGATAAAGAGAAAATCGTCTGAATCGGATCAACCTGTACAAAAAGAAGAAATCGGAAAATGCAATATGAATCGAACAAGAGAAAAAATGTTAGAAAAATGCAAGTTTTAATATGGGAAAATTACTACATGCTGGAAATAAGATAAATAAGCTAAAATAATTTTTTGGGATTTTTTGGAAAAGATTTAATAATTAAAATGCAATTAAAAGTGAATTAAATGCAAAAATATAAATAAAAATAAATATGCATGCAAAAATATGTTTTTTAATTTATTAAATTAAATAAAGATTTTCAGAATATAAATGTAAAAAAAAATATTTTTTGGTAATTTTTTAATGCAGAAATAAAATATGAAAGGAAATTAAAATATAATGCAAAAATATTAGAAATTAAGAAAAATATGAAAAGTTTGTAAACTTGTAAAAATACACTGCCATGGTTAAGAATCGAACTGGGGACACCAACTTCAAACCTTGAAAACCAGCACTTTGACCAACTGAGCCACGTTGCGTTTGTGTTTTGAAACGGAACGAATGGAAAATAACACGCGTCGCTTTCCCATTGCCACGATCTCGCGCCATCCAGTCATCTTCTTCGTTTTGAATTTTCAAAATTCTGCGTCGGCCATGGCTCGACGCTAAGTCCCTGGCAAATGTCAAAAATGCAGCATACATAATATAAATAAAATCCAAGGCCATGGTTCGATTCCTTGAAGCATTCCGAATTCAATGGTATAGGTCCTGTTGGCCAATTTTTCCTATTAACGAAAACCCTAATTCGTTCACAGAAAACCTAACAATGGCAATACGAGTTCTAAGCCATGGAAACTCAATCAAATAACCCAGATCGCTTGCAATCTTCCTACTAATCACAAAAACAACAGCCAAATGTGTTAATAATGCATGAAAATTGAAAATCGATTTTGGAAAAAAGATGAACAAACCGAAATCGTATTTTCTGATTCTGGATGTTTTTTGGCAATGTAAGTATCTGGAATCACTCCTGGGGTATCAAGGAATGTGTTTGGATCCTCAAAACCAATTGAAAACGGCTGGAAGTATGATCTCCAATAGCTTGCAGGTCACGATCTTTTTGAGTTTGGGAATAGGGTTTCTGAGCAATTTTTTCGTCCCTTTGCAATTGGTATGCATCAAGTATATATGCTGGATGGATTTGGGATTGATTTGGGAAAGAATTGATCAATATTCAATGGAAATCAATTTTGATTTTTGTCCAAAATCAAATTTTCAAAATTTGATTAATTCTCAATCCAATCTTGCCAAATTTGATTTAATTTCGAAAATTGCTGGCATTGGTGAGTTACTTGAGTCCCAAGAAAAGAATAAAATCAATCTTTCAATTAATTTTGATTTTATGATTTATTTTAAAATTTAATTTGTATTTAAATGAATAAATTCAAAATTAAATAGAAAAAATAAATCAAAAATTCATGGCATTGGGCTTGGATATTCCTAATTGTATGAGGAATAAGTTAGGATGAAGAAAAAGTAGGCCCATTTGCAAAAGATTTGATTTCTTGAAGTATCTTTCTTTGTGCATTCTTTCAAAATTGCCCAACTTGTGAATGGTGTAACTTGCTCAATTTTCCACATTTTGAGTGTTCTTGGACTTTTTGGAAAGCTCTAAGAGTCCTCTAAACAATGTCTTTGGTCTCATCTCAATTGGAGTTACCATGCTCAATATATCTTCAAAACAAAAAGTTGACGTTTTGTTGACTTTGAAAATGACCTGTAATGTTTTGAGCTATACCTCTCAAATGAAGCATTTTTTGGACATTCTTGTGAGACATGAAGTTGTAGAGAATTGAATTTCCTTCAAAATGAGCTTTGGTGGGAAAATTTCTGAGAAAGTATGAGAAAGTTATGATCAGTCAAAGTTCAGTTGACTTTTCACCTAGAAACCCTAATTTAGAAAGTTTGACTTTTGAGCAAATCTTGAGTTTTCTTGATGAATCATGATCAACCCTTGATCAAATGATGAATGTAACTTCAAAATGAGGATGTTGACCAAAAAATATGAAGTTTGACTGTATGTTGACCACAGTTGACTTTTTGTCCAATACAACTGATTTTCAACCATCTGAGCAATTGCCTGAGAAAACTTGACTTGTGAGGCTTGAAACTTGACATGGAGAATCTTTGAAGCATATAAGGAGGCATGAAGACCATTGGAGATGTTGGAAACCCATCTTAACTTGAGAGATACCAAACCCTAATTTGGATTGGTTGTCTAGGAGAGAGTTTGTCTGATCAACTCTTGAGGAATCCTTGAGCATAGATGTATGAAATCTCTTGAATAGATGGAGGGAAAATTTTGGGGTATGACAGTGTGGCCTAGTGGTTAGTCTTTTAACCAATGACCTGTGGGCGCAGGTTCAAGTCTTGGCATCCCTTTTCCCTAATTTTTATCACTAGTTTCTTTCTTTTTTTTATCAAACTTCACTAATCTTTTTCACCAATCTAAATAACTCCTGTTAAGCTTATTTTTCACACATTACTTACTCGTCTACCCTATTTTATAAATATGTGAAAAAATTTAAAAAATATTATTTATTTCTCCTCTTTTTATTTAATTCAAAACAAGTCCTTTTTACAAGACTTTTTCTTTGGTTCTCTTGTTGATTTCTTGATTAAATCCATGTTAAATAACCACCCCCATATCTCTTTTAAATATGTTTTGATAACATGACCCTTGTGTATATTTGTACCATGAAAAAATTGATCTTAATTAGGTTTAGGATTTGACTTTTTTATGTTTAAAATCATAACTTGTTCAAGACCTTGATCCATGATCTAAAAACTTCACACACTTTGATTCTTTTAGTAGTTTACCTATGTGTCTTGATATTGCATGTCTTTAAGGATATATTTACTTCATAAAATTTCATTGACCCAATGTGATACCATGCTTGCTTGTTTACTTGTTGTTTAAGATATCTTTTGTCATAACTTTTACTAGATAAGCACGTTGATTTTCTCCTCTGTGTCCAATATTTGTGATATGTGTGTTTTCCCTTTATGGTAGTAATTGATATTTATATTATATAGTTATATCCGAAATACAAGGAAAAGGATAGTATTGTTGAATTTTTAAAGTCATATGCATGTGCATTCCCCTTTGTATAAAATTCTTTTGACTGTTCACCCTATATATCCTCATGTACTCTAAATTTTTTTGTACTTTAACCTTAAAAATCGTTTTCAAACTTTCACCACTTTCATATAAAAAACTTGACTTTGTCATTGCATTTTCAAACTTTCTTTTTTATTAAATGCTTCAATATAATTAAGCTTATTAAAACAATTTCAAAAGACTAAAAGTGACTTAACCTCACTCAAATCCTTTTGCCACTTGACTCTTCAATTTAAAACATGTTCTCAAATAGATTGAATATAAATCATCTTTATAGTTGAGATGTTATTCTCCTATCTCATAGTAATTGTTGAAGTAAATGGGATTCTTTCCACATGAAGACGTTAGTTGGCAACTTGTTGATCTTTATATCTAAGTTAGTAGTCTTCCTTCATGATGATGCAAGATCCATCTTCTCATACTTGTGGTGTTGTTAGTTGAGCTTTTTCTCTTAAATATGATTAAATATCTTTTTTCTCCTAAAATCGACCACAACAAACCCTTTTATTATTTCTACCATGAATTACGAGGTTTTGATCCTTAATTGGTACGTAGGTATAAGACAATGTCTTTCCAAACAAAAATATAAATAAAATATATTTTCTCTCCCCATCTCCAAAATAATTTAGCAATAAAACAAATTTTTAACAAAAAAAATACTATAAAAGGTTCATGTAGAGTACTACAGATGCATAGGGTGCTAATATCTTCCCTTTGTATAAACTGACCCACGTACCTTGGATCTCTTCCTTATGCTTTTCTCTTAGTCTTAACTTCTTGCATTTCATGTTAAAACAATAGGGTTTTGATCTTTTTCCTTTTACGTGAAAACAATAAAGTTCGGTGATGACTTCTTAAGTCATTGTGAGTCAAGTTCCTCAATAAATTGGTCTCCTCAATTTTTCACCGCAAAAAATTCCAACAAAACCTAAGCTTGGATAATTAAATCTTTATCGCAAAAATTTAAACTTGTGCAATCAACTCTACGAAATGCAAATAAAAGAGTGAGATACATGACATGCTAGTGCTTCGACTCTTTCGTCCTCCTGTGAGTCTACATGCACTATTGAAAACACCTACATTATTTCATTAAATTTTGACAAATATACAAAGAGTTTATATAATCACTCATATGTAATAATTCTAAAGACAATAAAACTTCGATTCTAGATCTTGACTTGTATAGATGGACAACTGCCACACTCTTCTGCAAAATCTTTACTCGATCAACGCTTCTAATCTTCCAATAACACCGATTCTTCTCCAAGCCTTTGTCTGTAGCAATCAACCCCTTGATACTACTGATACATTGAGCAGTGAAATTATCTAAAGATGTAAAAATAACTCTGCCTTATTCATAACCTTCTGCATAGCCACTACTAAAGAAATTCTGGAGAGAAGACCTTCTTATTTTCACTAGAATTTGTCATCACTAATGACAACAACCCCAATCTTGCAAGAACATGAAAACCTTTGAACAAATATCCAAGAATGATTAGTTTTAAGAAAATGTCTCCTCCAATAAATTAACATCCACACATGATTAAGATTTAAAAAAATGAGGTTGAAGATAAAAGAATTATGGTTGCAAGAGTTTCCAAGAGATGATAGCAAATTGTGTAGTGTTATCGGGACAAAATGATTTTGTATGTCTATTGTGTTTGGGCCCCGAGGAAACCCACCTTCACCTCTTCCTCTGGTGTTCCATTTTTGTTTTCATCTGGAAATATATTTTCTATTGGCTAAATGTGTCTTTGATAACTTGTGAGGATTCCCCGGTGGTTCACTTTCTCAACTTCAGCGCACTAATGAAAGGTAGAAAAATAAAAAACTCAAGCTTTTAATCTAGATGTCCACCATATGGTCAATTTGGATCATAAGAACTTAAACCTTGTTCAAAGGAGGGTGTAAGAGATCAGATAACATTGTACTTATTTCTAAATCATTATCGTGGGATTGGTTAGATGCTAGATCTATAAAGCCTTTTTGAATTGATAGGCACATGTGGTTTTCATGTATGTCGGATGCTTTTGTAATTAATTGGTGTGGAGAAAATTTGTTTTAGGTGACATTGTATCAATTTGTAACTCCTGTATTTGTGGGTTTTAAAGCACTCGAGTGCTTTAATATATGTGTGTGTGTGTGTGAAATGTGTTTTAGAATGGTTAAACTCTATGAAACCAAAAAAAAAAAGATCCTTTTAGTATATACATCATTTTACCTTTTCCTACTCTATCACTTTTTTATTTTACATTTTATCTTTTTTGAACCTTGGTTTTTCTTTGAGTTTAAAACCGATGTAATCATAATAAGATTCGAATTTGAAATGGTATGTTTTTCTTCTCTTAAGAAATTTGTTAGTATTTTTTCTCCCAAATAATGAACTTTCATTTTAATGAATAAAAAATCCAAGCTTCTATCACATACTTAAGAGACTCATTGCTTATTACTCAATCAATGGGAATAGATTCTATTAAGGGTGACAAAACAGGTCCAGTTCGTCGAGCACGGGCATTAGGCACATACCCTCTAATATGCTCATCCAATTATGCATTATTTTTTCATAGACTTTTGTGGGCGTGAACATTAGCATGAAAACTTATAATTTTTAGGCTTAAAAGGTGCAATGTCACAGGCCCGCTCTGTCCCATGCTCATTTTTGGCGGGTCGGGGCAAAAAAATTGGCCACACCTCTGTTTTTACGGGCTTATGCATAGTGGGTCTAAATGGGATGGATATGCCCGTTTACCACCCCTAGATTCTATGCACCTAAAGTTTCTGCAATGAAATTTGAAACCTCCATTGATTTTTACTTTATCTAATTTAATAAAAATAATAATTACATTTAAAAGTTAAAATCTGCATTGGACACTCTCCAATAAAAAATCTTAGGGTGGCAAATTAGACAGCCCGTCTAGTAGATACCCAACCTATTTAAGTTCGTCTATAAATGGGACGGGTCAAATTAATTGTTCGAGTTCAAAAGTCAAGCACGCCCCATTTACTAATGAGTTGGTACGCTGACCCACCAACTTTTTTTTTACGGTTTGATTTACTACGTAATTTATAAAATTTGTATTCATTATCAAAAGAAGCTTACAAAAGATATTTTTAATGACAAATAATAGAACATTAGGAAAATTAAAATGAACATCCAATCAGAAAAATAAATAACAAAATATGAGTCAAAAATGTAAAGGAAAAAATAACAAAATAGTGGTTTATGTTAATGAGTGCTAATTTATATAAATAAATTATATTTACAATGGTTGTGTTAATATTTTAGAACACATTATTTTTTTCAAAAAAACATCATTCATTTGTAGATACACAACAACTTGTTGTCGGCAAAAGACCAATAAATCATTCTATAGGAGAAAAGTTAGGTATATCAAGGTTAATAATCAATCTAATGTTCAAACATTAACAAGTAAATATGCATAAACTTCAAAGGAATAGTCATATTCTAAATAAGAAAATAATCAAGGTTTTTTGTGAAGTTTGTCTTGAGATCGTGATAGTATAAATATACAATACTAGAAGTGCAATAGGTCTAAAATTGATCTCCAAATGTATCATCCCTACAAAGTTCAGTAAGGTGTTTGAGTGTTTGTCTCACTTTTCATATAATATCAAAAATAGAAAGATTGAGTTGAAACTTGTCTTAAATGTGTGTATCTATGATGAGGAAGAAGAATAAAATAGACGTGGTAGTTTAGATGATCGAATATGACGATGGTGGAGTGGAGGGATAAACACGATAGCGGATGAAACAATTGAAAAGAAACCTAATTTTTAAAGGATGTAATAATATTATATTTATATAAGAAGAAGGAATGTTTAATTGTTTACTATTAGATAGAGAGAAAAATAATGGATTAGCCTCCTTAATACACTGACCAATTTTCATTCTAAGTAAAAACTTATAACAAAAAGTCTGCGGGAAAAATTCACTTGTCCTTCCCTCACTATTTTTAAGCAATTGTGTCATCCCTAAAAATAATGTGTTAGATGATTAGTCTGATGAGCTCAATCAATTGTGTCATCCCTAAAAATGGGGGATTTCATAATGCGCGCTATAGATTACTAGCACACCACGTAAAAATATAACAATACCTCTAAATTTTTTAGATGTCTCTTGAGACGCACCATCACATACTATTAACGCTGATTTTGAGTAAAGCCATGTGATTGTGGATATTTTTAATCCATATATTCATCTCTGTAAACCTTACGGAGTTAAATTTCCGTAGCATACTAAATCAGAAGCATAATACGATAAAGTTGACAAAATAAAATTATCACTGATAACATAAAATCAGCATTACGATGTTAACAAGAATCAAACATTATATTTCAATATCTAGGTGGACATTGTAACATCTTCATGATATCTTCGAGTGATCTCGAAATTGTCCCATTCACCTTTATAGGAACTTTTATTTCTAAACGAAAAAAAATTCCATGTATCCCTTAAATTTTCACTCATCTTCAACTTAAAGTTGTTGAACTCAATCTTCCCTTCATTGTTAATCGACGGTGAATGATACTTGGGCTTCACAATTTTTTGATTGTCATCGTATAGTAGGATATTTTAAGGTATGTATTTCAAATCTGCAAGAGTGGTGTACTCATTGATCTTAAATTCAAGGTTTCACATCATTAAAGTAGACGTTTGCAATATGTCAATTGATGTTCATTCTGGTGTAATGTGTTTTGGTATGAAACAATGAGACAAGTGCCTCATATTTATAGTAGTTGTACAAAATGTGCCTCTGAATTTCTATCTTAAACTAGAGGATATTCCGGAAATACATCCCCAAAACTATCATTTTCTGTTATTTCAGAGATGTATTTCCGAAACCACTAAGAACATAATGAAATTATGTTTCAAACATAAACATAATTTGTTATAAATGCAGAATTTTTTGGCAAACTTTAAAATGTATATTAGACATGACTAATATTAATACAAGATTACATATAATATACTTGATGAAGAAAAACAAAAATAAACTGGAAAGTTTGTTGTCGGTTAAATCTATAACTATGGTTAATTTTTGTTTATTTGATTTTTTTCAATCTCGCTCAATTTGGTGAACTCTTACATCCTTTCCACAAAATAGTTCGAGTCTCGATTTTTATTGTTGAATGAGTTGTCCATTTTGGTGATGTAAGTGGTATAGAACATCCCGATTTCAAATAAACTTGAACAAAGTGTCGCGAATATAAAATCCACTCAACACACATAATATGATTATTTGGATTTTGAGGTGGGACATTGCACAGTAAAAAAAATTATGAGAAATTGTATCTTGTAAGATCAATACACACTCTATGATACACACTTGCTATGAGATAACTCATTTCATAAAAGTATCGATTTGTCCATCGATGTCGGTCCACTAATGCAAGGAACAAGAGAGTCATAAATTGCATCATTTTTTTTTGTGTGTGTATGACTTTTTTATGAACCCTTAACTCTTGGATAATTTGATGGCAAACAAGTGTGTGATCCTGTTCTCCTTTACCAAGCAAAGCAAAAACAACTCGAAAACCACAGTTATTGTCGCTCTCAACATTGACAATATGTTTAATGTATGTGTGCATAAAAATTGTCTTATAGTCAATGAATGAATTTTTTAGTAGAGGCAGTGAATGAGGTGGTTTGCTAATACGAGGTCCTTTAAAAAAATCCTTTTTTTTTTAAGATTTTAGAGTAGGTGAATTCAAAAAAAAATTGTCAATATGTTCAAAATATACAAGACACTACATTGTTGATTATCATTTGGTTTAAATTTGACCTTTTTAATATGAGCAATAAGGCTTGAAACAAATGAACTTTATCTTGAATTCCAACTTCTTTTGCTTCTTTTGATTTGATGAAACACAAAAATGATGTGATGACATACAAAAATAAAAAAATTTAGTGAAAATTTTGATTGAGAATGGAAGAATTTTGAAAAAGAATTTGAAGAAAAAATAGGTATCGTGTCTGATTATACATGTGATTGTTTTATTAAAATTATATTTGATATTTTCGAAAATGCATTTCCAAAATTATAGTAAATTTTTTAACCCATCCCCGTGGGGTGGAATTAAACCCTATGCATTTCTGAAAATGCCCCCAAATAACCATAAGTATACTTCCGGTGTGCATCACTTTCTGAAATATTTGAGTGAAACCGGAAGTATAGCTCCGATTTCATACTGAAAGTATACATTTGATTCTGGACATGACAGTTAGCAGAAAAATAGAACTAAAGCAATAACCAATTTAACAAACTATTAAATTTATAAACCGAGATAAAGACCTACAATTTTTAAATCGAATAATAGAACTAAAATGTTGTCCAAAATATATTTCATAATAATGATATTCAAAATACAAATTCGATACAATGCAAAATAAAAAACTTAAGTCAAAATACAATCAAACTAAACTACTGCGTATGGCGAATGATTAGTCTTCCTGTCACCCTCGAGGCGTCCCTCCGTTGCCTCCTTTATGACCGGGCACCTTGAGCCTCCTCAATGATGGCCTCCAAAACGCCTCTGACATCGGATTCGTCAAGAAACATCCTTTTTGTCAATGCCATCTATAGCAAGCTCCATGATACGACGATACCAAGGCAGCACATCCTGGGCATGATCCCTCCTCGCCTGCTCCTGCTCCAGAATCTCCTGATGAACTGGCCTAGGTGGGTTCCTTGGAGCATCTTATATCATGTATGGATAGGAAACCCTAAAGAACCATAACATGTAATCGTACGCGTAACTCCAGTCGTCTGGAGCCATGGTACTTCTGGACACCTCATGTTCGAGATGATTCTCAAAATCATCAAAAATCTCATTCATCTCTCTCATCTTCACTGTCGGAGGGGCAGATACAGTAGGATATTGAAGAATGGTCTGAATATACCCAAACTGACGCATCACTCGCTCAGGCATATAAGCAGCAGTGTTCCGAGTACTCCAGGTCAACCAACCTGTAAATAGAGAAACCTCATCAAATGGTATTGTCTCGCGGTGGTCGGCATAGGCACAGAAGTGAATGTTCTTATGCATTATCCGGTCCAGGTAAACTTGATACGACAGTGTCGCCTGGTTCCCTCTGAGCGGCTCGTATGCGCAGGCATGCAGCATATCCTCAGTATAACCCTCAGCAAATGCCCATCCAGAAATGCGAGGGAAGTGTTGTAGGATCCATCCATGAAATGTCAAAATTAAACCAGTTAGTTTCAAAAATTAAAATAATTAAAAACAAAGCTAAGAGAAATAATGTATACCGTCAACAGAGACATGCTTTCGGTGATCTGCCTCGTTCTCCACTTAGTCCCCTCAGCCAACTTGGTATACAAGTAAACCAAGCAGACAACACCCCAGTTCCACCCACTGACCTGCTCAAAATCAATAAAGAACCTAAGATACATGATGTCAGTGTAAGTGGCATTGGTGTCCACAAAGATCTGGGTGCCAACAAGATACAAGCGGTATGATCTCATGGCATACCCCCTATGAAGGGTAACATGCTCGGGATCACCATCGGCAGTTGTAGCAAGCGCAACTTTATCTGCAAAAACCTCTGCCAATCAGCTATATCTCACGTGGCAACCACGTGTCTTATCAACCTCCACCAGGGTCTTCTCCATAGTAACTCCCGACCTATCAATCAGCAAAATAATTGCCTCGTTGAAGCAACTCGATTTTCAAAAATCGTTTAAATTTCCGAAAACTAGTGAAATCACCACCTAATTTTATTTGTTCTAAAAAGAACGAGAAAATATAGATAAAACCCCAAAGATGCGGATAAGGCGGTCTACGTGACCAAAAACATGAAATCGGGAGTCGGTTATGTAAGGGGAAGGTATTAGCACCCCTTACATCCATCGTATTCGATGGGACCCATTTAGTTCTACGTGTTTGTGTGTGTGTTTATTGCTAAGCTATGAATACCAAAAGAAAAAGGATTTGTTTATTATTATTTTGAGTTTGGCACGGTTTCGGAACCGTGTGCCTACGTATTCCCTTGTGCAATGGGAAATTCAAAACTCCGTAGTTCCTCTTAAAAAGGGTTTAAATTGGTTGTGTTGATTTTATAAGAAAAATCGTGCATTAGACATTTCAAATGCTTGAACTTAGACTTGTTTAGTTTGTTTGAAAATCTTTAAGTCCACGTTCGTGTTTGAAATGACCATTGCACATTCTTTGTCAGAAAAGAGTTTGATGATCGCATATGAGCGAGAAAAGGGTTTTGAGTGAGTTGAATTGTTTTTAAGTGAGTGAAAAAGTACCGAACAATAGGACTAACGTCTTACGATTCAAATACTAGAAACCCGAGGAGCTAGTGCTCAGACGAGTCGTCTATCACCCAAAAAGGTTTTTCTTATGAAAGAGTGAGGCGAAACGAGTTTCACGTTATTTAGAAGTCTTTAAGCAATTGGTCTAGCGTCCAACGACTTAAAAACTAAGAGTTCATTTGGGACAAGTTTTTAAACAATTGGCCTAGCGTCCAACGACTTAAAAACTTGAATTTATTATGAAAAAGGTTTTCAAAATGCACTCGACGTTGGATCGAGGTTTGTAAGTTGATTATGAAAGTGTTTTGAGATACGTGCTGAGATGAAGTATGGAATCGGGTTATGATTAATTAAGTATATGGACTTAATTAACCTCGTGAGGATAGGTGCTCCTATCCCCAACCATGAGACCCTGGTGCATGGAAATTGGTATATAGACCAATGTTGTTTTCGGGTTATGATTAACTAAAGCAACAAGGGCTTTAGTTAATCTCGTGAGGATGGTCATGCCCATCCCCAACTATGAGACCCTTTAAGAAATCGGCATATGAGCCAATCAGGATGGAATCGAATTGATTTTAATGTTATTTAGGTGCGAAGTGTACAATGGTGAATAATGCAAGACAAACAGATAATCATCACACAATACAATCGGAAATTTAAATAATTATTAGAAGCGGTTTTTCCTATTTGATAAGAAATCGACTAATAGTTTAATCGATAAATTATCAAATAAGAACTATCAGAACTAATTATTATTTAGTACATCGCACAAAATATTATTTACATAAAAATAAAATAATTGAAAAGGTGGAGGTTTAGAAATAGCCTGTATGACGCGAGTCTGAGCGGTGCGAAAAGAAATCCAGAGACGATACTCTTGGGCCCAAATAAAGGGCCCAATGAGCCTTCAGAAAACTTCATATGGAGCGTGATGCATCGTTGATCAGAAAAACGGAAGCTCAAGGCACACGGAAGTGGTGACAGCACAGGTATATTGAGAACAAAATTAGAGAAAAGAAAGCTCAAAACTCCCTACTACGCAAAATAGTCTAACTAACGTTATTATTATTGTTTTTATATTTTTTAGAAGTATATTAATTATTTTATTGGTAAAGAAAATAATAATAATAATCATTAATTAAGAAAATTATAATAATAATTATTAAATTATAATAATAATAATAGTTATTAATAATACTAATAATAGTTAGTAATAATAATAATAATAATTAACAATTTAAAAAATAATAATAATGATTATTAAGTTATAATAAACTAATATAACTATTAAACAAACAAAAAAAACAAAACACTCAAAGGGTTTTTTCCACGATACTCATCTGTTCTCTCTTCAAACGCGATGCATGTTTCCCCAGAAAATCCCAATCGCTCTTCCTCACCGTTTTACCCAAAAATTCGTCTCTCTCTCACTCGAATCCTATTGGAAACCCAGTAAACCCTAATGTTCTCCCTCTCTCTTGCGATTCTCGTACTCATCATCTCTCTCAAACGCTGTCTGATGGAATCCTAACCCCTTGATTCGGTGTTGTTCGACCTATTTCTTGCGTTTTTTGGTTTATTACTTGTTTTCTGATGTTGAATGTCATTGATTTTGCAGATACTTACCTGATTTTGGCCGAAACTGGAAAAGAAACCTGAACCTCGATGCTGGATTCCGGTGAGATCATTCTAGTCCCTTCTCTCTTCTCTCTTTGTATCAGAAACTAGTTTCTGAAACTGATCTTTCTGAAGGGTTGTGTTGAGAAAATGATGAATGGGGTTAGATTTTTTTGATTGTTCTGTGTTGGCTATCTCTGTGTTGCTTTTTGGTTTGGTTGGCTTGAGTGCTCTTTGTATCGTAGAATAGATGCTAGGTTGGTCTTGGTTCTCTGGTATTGAGGGTTTTTCAGAACTGATGCTATGTTTTTCTTGGTTTGGGACTTAAGAACAGATGCCTCGTTTTTGGTTTTTTGCTATGTTTTTGAGTTTTGGTCAAGAACAGATAACATTTTGGTCTTGGTCTTTTGAATGTTTTTCAAGAATAGGCTGCTCTTGGTTTTTTGCTGTGGTTTGTATTGAAGGGTTATATTTTTGAGCTGGTTGTATATAGAACAGATGCACACTAGGTTCTCTTTTGTTTTCACAGATACTTAGTTTTTGTATGGATTTTTTTTTGCTTTTCTCTTCTGTTTTGAATGTTATAACAGACCTCTTTTGTCCCTCTGCTACCCTTGAACAGATACTTGCTTGTATGTTTGGTTATCCTCTGATCCTATGCCATCTTTCTGATTAATTGGAACAGATTTCTGCCTTGGTCTTCCTTGCTTAATATTGGCTTTTTTATCACTTCTGTGCAATTTCATCTGTCTCTCCTTGGAAACACACTCTGTGGCATGTAGTTGCTTGTAGTTAATACCAATTTTCCTCTTTTGGCTAAGCTGCCTGCTATGCTTCTGCTGCTCTGCTTTTTCTTTATACATACTACTGGCTGTTTGCATACTATTGGCTGTTTTGGGTGAAAATTTCTCACCTTGTGCTGATAATCATGTGTTGATGGGGTAAAATGTGGCTGGTTTTGCTGATCTGTTGCTGAAACATGTTGAATTTATCTTTTTGGGATGAACTGATTTTTTTTTGGAACTCTTTTGGCAAACTGTTGGGCTGTATTTCATTTGGGAAAAATGATGTTTCTGATTTTCCGCTTTACACCTCCCTTTGTGAACCAACAAGGAAAGTTGTTGTGATTTGCAATAGAGGTAACGGCCGATGAAGGAACTTCGGTTCTGAGGCTTTTGAAACAATTAACCTTACAAACCTGATTCTCTAACACAACCCTCATGATGAGTCCAAAAAAAACAGAAACTCTCTTGATTTTCATGTGAATTTCGTTCATGTTTTTTTTGCAATTGCTAACTTATGTTCTTCTTTCTTGTTTCATGAATGGCGGCAACGGTCGAGTGGTTGGGCGTGAAGATGAAGAGAAGCACTCGAATATGAAGGAATGGGAAGACAACAGCTCAACCGAACAAGCCTTAGAAATTCGTAGCAATAATGTAGAATTAGGATCTTTGTACTTTTTGTAAAAGAAATTAGAATATTTTGTAATATCGAATTGATAAAATAAAAGTTCCAAATTCAAATTATAATTCCAAATTCTTCTTGCAAAAACAATCAAATACCAATTTGAATAACATTCTTGGATTGAATACCTATTGACATATTTGCTTGAAACGAATTAAACAAGTAACATACTCGTTATGAAACGAAACTCTTTGCACCCAACGTTTCTCCGTTACAAATAAGATCAAAACCCAAGAACACATCCTCCATTGGGCTTAAATTCCACAAAAACACAAAGTATTCTCTTTTAAAATTAAAACTCAAGAAAATAAATAATTATTATATTTTCTTTGAATTAAAATTCCAAAAACGAATAATTCCTTTCAGGCAAATAATTCCCAAACAGATCCATTTGGACCAAATAACTCAAAATCTCTTGAATGACAATTTAAATCAATATTGAATCTTTCCTTCGAAACCAATGAATGGACGGATAAAACAAAAGGGGGAATTTTGGGGTGCGACACTCGTCTTTCTTCAACTTTTGGTGATCCAGAAACCTCCCTCTGGTCGGCAGGTAAAGCAGACATGTGACATCATCTAGTGTGATCATCATTTTTCCATGTGGTAGATGAAACGAAGACGTCTCCTCGTTCCACCTCTCTACAAACGTGTTGATCATCCCCCAGTTGACAACGTTATATCCACAGAGTGTCAAATGATGTAACCCTGTAAGACTAAGAAGCTCATCAAACCATGGCTCGAGAGGGGGATTAAGCATGTTGATCTTCCTCTCATGGCTTATGACCTTCAATGTATCGCGATCCTGTAAGAAAAAATTCATTGTTAAAATTCATAATAATACTCATAACATAATTAATAACTGTAATATAAATTTAAATTTCATATTTCTCCATCCCATATATGTCTAGCCACATGGGTGGGATAAAGAGTGAGCATAAATAAGTTAGAAGGTCCCCCTCCAAAGACCTGAGGGACCTGGGGTGCCGTCGCTGCCACCTCTGTCGCTGGTGCCTCTGGTGGCATTGGTGCCTCTAGTTCCACTGGTACCTCAGGTGGCACTAGTTCCTCAGGTACTGAGGGTGTAGCATCAAGTCTCACCTCAGATGGCCCCGCCTGTGAGGAATGTGAGGATCATGTCTCAAAAATTTACGGTGGTGAGGATGGTGAGAAAGTGTGTCTACGGTAGGACGGAGGTGAAGATGGATGGACTGGAGACTCTCGTCTGCTACGGGAGGAAGAAGTAGAAGGGGTAGAATCGAAACCAATAGAATATAAACCCGATATAGCATGTCTGGATGTCTAAGGAACCTGTATGACCTGAGTCCTCTCTCCGCACAGAAGCATGTTGTGTAACCCGACCATGCCTCAAACGTGACGGTCTCTTAGACATGTCTCCTGTAGAAGTAAGAACGAAACGTTAGTATATGGTTACAGAGGAAAAAATGAAGGAAAAAAACAATGCAACAAGAAACCGGAAATAAACCTCCGGTTTTGTTATTGCCCAGAAACCGGAAATAAACCTCTGGTTTCTTCTGCGAAATAGGGTTGCGTGACAGTCAACCCCAAAACCCCAAATGCGTCTAAAAGCATACATTGATCATCAAAAATAGTTTACAACTAGTGTTCTAATGACTCCTAATGATATAAACTACAAAAAACAACACATTTAAAATCCTATTTCACTAATTTCAATAGAAATTACA
The DNA here is from genome assembly GCA_021764765.1 of Vicia sativa. Taxonomy (NCBI): domain Eukaryota; kingdom Viridiplantae; phylum Streptophyta; class Magnoliopsida; order Fabales; family Fabaceae; genus Vicia; species Vicia sativa. The sequence continues at coordinate 298,563,399 of CM038792.1, read as the reverse complement.
TAAACTCTAAAAATTTCTTAAATCACTTACTTGATTGATTGTAGATGGTTGTTGCTTGATTGATTCCGTTAATTGTTGTATTTATCAAATGTTTGATGGTTTGAGAAAAAAATTGAGTTTGAGAGAAATGGTTGAAATGAGTGATTGAGAGAGTTTTAGGGACATTAGTGGAAATTCTGCACTAGAAGAATATGGGTGGAACATGCAAAGGTGACACAGATTTTCAAACTCCCGCTTCAAAACTTCAAAAATATATTTTCGAAAACTTTATTAAATATTCAATAAACAATAATTGATATGTCTGAATATACATCTCTAAAATAAAATTTAACTTTGAAATATAATGACATTGTGTGAGATGCAAATGGTATGTTTTCTCAAAAAATTAAAGATTTTTTCAAAATTTCATGAAATTGAAACTTCATAGGACAAAATAAAAAATTCCCAACAAAGATTTGCTCCCCTTAAACCCTAGCATTTCAACTTGATATATTGACTCTTCCCTAGGGTGCGGTATCCGTTATTGATACAGGTTACAGTATTTTTTTAATGGTAATCATACATCAATAGAAAATAAGATTTGTCTATGTATTTATAGAATACTAAATTGATCTATAACAAAACATCACAATAAAAAATTAAAAAATCAATTTAAAAAGTAAAAGATTGTATTAAATATCATTAAAAAAACTAAAAAACTAAATACTGTGTTTGTTTGATGGATTAGAATTATAATCCTGAGAATATAATTCTTTGGAATCTTATTGTAATGAACTTTATTTCTATCCATATATTTGACAAATAAATAAATAAATGTGTTAAAATAATATGAAAGTTAGAAATTATGATTGGTTATTTTATATTTTCATGAGAATATAAGATTCTCATCCTTTGACATAGAAACAAAATTGTAAAAATTCATAAACAAAACATATTTCTGAGAATAAAAAATACCCGGACATAATTTATCAAAACTTGAAGCAAACAAGAGAATATGTGAATTCTAATGTCGTATTCCCATAAATAACATTTGTATTCATGAAACAAACACCCTCGTGTCTCTACGTGTATTCTATAGTTATGTGACAATTAAATAAGACCTCATATTATATTTGTCATTAACCAATGACTAGCCTATATAAAGATAAGGCCTTATACTATAATGTTTTGAAGCATATTAATACATCATATTGGAGTTTAGAAGAAAAATGAGGTGAAATATAAAAGTTGTGAAATTATAAGAAAAGTAAAACAATTATATCACATCGCCAGCAACTTTGCCAGATATGAAATGCACAACATATGTTATGTATAATGTATCAAAACTCTTCCATAGTGAAACATTTACATTTTGTTTAACAAGAATCAAACCTCCTAAATTAACAAAAACTATAAGTAATTTTCCAATTTGCAACATGCTCTTATCTTTTTCTTCCTGAAACAGTTTTCTTGACAGCTCCAACTGACACCAAAAACTGGTCTAGTGATGATAAGGTCCTCATGTCATCAGGAGGGAAATAGCTTGCTGCTTTTCCTTTGATTGATGAGAACAGGAGTGAAAGCGAAGGCCAAGCATCGTACCGGTCGTCTAAAAACTCGTCTAGAAATCCAAATGCGGCCCGGAAATCAGACCTACCCGCGTTTATTGGTCCCGCAAAGTGAGCTGGGATGATTCTTCTGAATTTCCAGTCTCGCAAAATGCTATCGACCCAGTCTCTTACCTGAATCATCGTAAAACAAAGTCAAATAAGCGCATATCGTATAAGTGACTTACATAAAATCCAAATTGATGTATGATTACCTTTTCTGGAACTTTACTGAAGACAAGCGTCTTGACAATAGGTGAAACAATCAACTTCTCTGACATCTGTTCAAAGCTAGCATTAGGTTCCAAAAGATTAGACGGACCGAGAAACAAGATTTGTAGAACCATTCTTTCCCATCCTGCAAAAAAGAAAAAAAAACATTGTACTTTCAATTCACTTTTAACCAGAATCAATTTTACCGATGGAACCTGATACACGCTGGTTGAAGTGAAAATAAAAAACATGAAACGTAAGAACTAAACGGCCACCTTTTTGCAGGTTCCTTTTGTTGTCAACTACCGGTTCGTCAGGCACTTCTTTTCCTTTACTAAGAATCTTTACAGCCAGGCCGTTTTTCGCAGATGCTAAAAGTGATTCTTTGTTAATACACTCAGGTGGTTGTCTTGATACAAAAATAACAGCATCTGTAACCAATAGTGTCCTTGAAGGTTTGTGGTAAAAAGCTACTTCCACATATGGCCCAATTCCTATAAGAAAATAACGAAATGAGACTGTTCATAAGCTATTATGAAGAGTTTATGAATATAAGCTTAAAACAGCTTATAGGCATGTCAAAAGTTGTTTGGATAAACTCTCTCAAATGGTGTCGTAAGCGCTTATGTTAGTAGACAAAAACAAAGAAGTAAAGCTAAATAGACTTTGGGTATGAAAATGTGCAAAAACTAATCTCATCATTACCAACTTCGGGTGAACTTAGAACCTTTTGCTCTATGTCAGTTGCCCAAGGAGTGGACAAATCATCGTCTTTCAAAGTTCTAGCGCGAAAAATGCCAAAGAATTCTAGAGGTAAGTTCAACGGCCAACTCCATTGCCTTGGTGCCACCCATACCTGAGCACGCGGAAATTTTCTTGAAAATGGACCGACGAATATTTTATGCTCGTAAGCAAAAGTGGGGAGGACAATGTATTCCACCGGAGCCCCCAATTCCTTTATTAACTACAAGAAACAAAAATAAACCATATGTTATGAAAGTATAACAAAATCACCCTATCAATAATGTGGATTCTATAATCCTGCCTTCACAAAACCAACCCTCTTGATCTATGAAGCACCAACACAAACACCAAACACGGTACTAACAAGTAGACATCAATTATAACTTTTTATTTTTAAAATAGAAGTGGTGTGAATGTAACTAAAGTGTCAGACACCGGACACGCCTTTAATCTGAAGTGTCGGAAACCATATGCGCCTTCAATCTAAAGTGTCAGACACCAGACGCGCCTTCGATCTAAAGTGTCGCGCCTACAAAACTCTTCATTGTAGCAAATTTGTTTACATAAGAGATCATTTCAAGTTTGTATATATATGCAAAGAGATTGATAATCATAATGGAACCTGAACACACTCATCAGTTGGAGCAATAGGTGCATGAACCCACAATCCACCAGATTTGAGTTTAATAACTGTCATTCTAATGTTTGTTGAAACACTGCTAAAGCCTAAGGCCTGCTCTTGTTCAAATAGCCATATACTTCCCTTCACAGCCTACATCATATGATTAAAACAAAAAGGAACAATTAGTGTCTCAAAAAACAGAATCCTAGATAAAACCAAACATAATACAAATCAAAATGGTACAAACCTCAGTCCTAATAGTGAGTCTATTGAGGAAAGGACCAAGTGGAAAAGGAAAACCAGTGATGTTGAAGTAAAATCTTCCATTAGAGTTGCTTGTTGTTGCAGAAGAGGTTGTGGATGAAGAAGCAACAACAAAATTGATTGAGTCTCTTCTTTGTTGTCTTGATTTGAGATTCAAGGAGAGACCCTTTAAAGAACTACCATAAAAATTTGAACTTGAGTCTTTCAAGTAGATGGGGTTCTTCAAAAGTGTGGAATTTGGAGAAGAAACAGAAATTGTTGCCACCATTTTTTTTTTACTTTGTTGACTGACATCAAACATAAACTAAGACACTGGTTTTGTGGTGGGTACATGGAGTGAAAACACATTATTGGATGTGGTTTTGACACGTGGGATTTTGGTCTTAGGATTTTGTCCAAAACAAGGATGTTTAAGAACCTCATCTTAATTCTTCCACAATCTTGTAGACTTCTTCTTTCCTTCAAGGTATTTATTATTTATATTTATATCATCAAAATTATCGTGTTTTCTAAATTTATTTTTTGAAATATTTCAACTAAGTGAAATAAAAATAACCTGCACATATGTTTTTTTTAATTATAATTTTCACTCTTATAGACAAAAAATATTGTAAATTATCTTATTCTAAAGTTATTCTTTTTTGAGAGACTATGCTCTTTCAAAAGCCAATATTTTTAAATATGTTCCAAGTAAATGCATTGTTCTTTAAAGACACATGTTGTGTTGTTTTAAGCTGTGTATATTGAAGATTAGCAAGAAGATATGCAATAATTTGTAATCATTTTACTATAGTGAAAATTCTTTCAATTTTATTTTTAATTAAAGATGTTTTTTTGTTTACAAAAGTCAAAGATGTTTTCAGCAGTATCAAAAGCAAGTTTAATTTCAAACATGGTGTCTTCTATCAAACTTGATTTTTAAGGTTGCCAATGACTTTTCAAACATGTTGTAAAAGCTGCATGAGCATTTTGGCCTGCAGAGGACACACAAGAAATTGGCTTGTAGAAAAATATTTTCCTATCTTCGGGTTTTCGGGCGTATTTGAAGGTGTGCAAGGTCCTTCATCCACATATTCAACGGCTCATTTATGGTTATATATGACCCCTTACAAAAATTCGGCTAGATAATGTGCTTGAGTTGAGACATACATTTCTTAAGCATGATCCAAGCCAATTATACATAAAACATATATAACCTAAAGAGTTGCGGAATTTGTAGCAACCAAGCACAGAAAACAATTCCAAATTAAACACACAGTACTTCAAATGTAAACTAGACAAACAACACAATTGTTATATACAATTTACAAACAATATTAAAAGAACTATCCAAACCATACAAAACATGACATTGATTACTGAAGTCCCCAAGCATCGCAGTAGCCTTCAGAAGAAGGGGGCGGGCATTATCATCGCCCAATTTCACAGCATTGGTTGATATCAACGATATTAGTGCCAAAAACTGATTTTGTACCTACCCAGTACTAACCAGTCAAACTCAACTATAGCTGAAATCAAGACCGACTCGCGTATACTACTACATAAAATTGAGCAATGTTGTATGTCGAAAGAGAATCGACACAACTTGTAAAGGACTAAAGGTTCGGTGGCAAATCATGGAACTTAGCCTATGGTGATCTCACGCAACGATTTCCCTGACAAGCCAGTCTAAGCTAGGATATGAGAAGTACAAGATAAGAAAAGATGGGAGTGCAAAGAGGATTGTAACAAGTATATACATAGCCAGAATGGCTGCACTGGCCGGTATAGCATACAGGATAATCAAAAGAAATATAAGGATCAATGGGAACTTAGCGGTCAACTGGACAAAGAAAATCAGGGACTTTCGAAGAGTTAAATGGGCTCTTTCCATATTGAGGTAATTACCGGTATTACCTTGACGCTGGCTGGAGCTCGATGTATCCGGAGGATGAACTTGCCCCCTCTGAAGGTTTCCTTGACCTCCTAAGGTTAAATTCCCCCTGCTTGTACAATTCTGTTGACTATCCCCGCAAAATGTCGAATGAGATTTTACTCGATCACCATTCATACCCTCAACCATCCAAAGAAGAAAGTAGTTCTTGCGAGGGAATCTAAGATTTCCCCGATAAACTAAACGGAATGATAGTAAGTTGCACCACGGGCAGGAGATGAAAAGTGGAAGCTGAACCGGCAAAGTCGGAAATTTGACAACAGCCCATTGTAGTCCCAAGATACAGTTTTTGCAGAGGGTATGACCACACCATAAAACATAAGGCACGTTTTCAACAATGTTGAAAGATTCCCAGCATACCGGGCATTCAAGCCCTTCCTCTCTTCCTACCACAGAGGTCTCATCATCAGAACATTCTGAAGTGGAATGAGTTGGGTTTGGAGTATCCTTTTTCAGTCCCGCATTTCCAGCAATACAATTTGATGCAAAATTCCACATTCTGAATCACAACAAGTACATAACCAATAAGAAGGTATCATTCCGTCTTTAATCATGTGATTAACTAATGACTGACTCAGCACATAAAATCTGAAACAAGCAAGTAGGACAGAACCACAAAACAGTAACAGGAACAACAACAACAACAACAAACAACAATTTTTTCTTGCTAACTGACATCAGCCAGCTACAGGGATTATACAGCATCATATATTTCTATCATGGGTGAAAGGGATGGCAAACGGGCATGTCCGCCCCGCAAAAAAGCGGGGCGGACATAATTCAGGGTGCAGGCCAAAACTTCAGTCCACTAATGTATAATGTGAGTCAACCTATCACAAATCAATAGCTGAAATCAATTGAAGTGTTTAACTACTTGTTCTATTTAACACAATGAATCCAGATCCTAATAGTGGAGCTAGGACAAAAGAGTTCAACAAATCAAGTATGAGTTTTCAAAACAATAGCTTTCTGCATCTGATTTTCTGTACAAACTGATCAACATCAAAGTTCATTAATTTAATAGCATATCCTCAATTGAAATAGTTGTTGTTCAAAATTAAGTAATGGAAAACAAGCTAAGACTAAAAAACTGAACTGGAAAATTGCAATCATGTATAATAATTTGGGGATAAACAAACCCTAATAACAAGGAAAGAGTTTAGAAAGGGGAATTGGAGGTACCGATTACGCGAAAAATGGGAAAGCAGAAACGGATTGGAAGAGTGGGACGAGCAGAGAATCGCTGGTTGGTACCAATCAATTCGATTGCAAATCAGCTCTGTTCCAAAACTACGTCGTTTTCCTGATTCACCTCGCCCACTACGTGTACCTATAAGATGTCAATTTCGCGGGGTCTCCGGTGTCTATGAAATATTTTGTAAAATTTTATTGGTTGTTGTAAATGTTTAGATTTTTAGTGTGATGTGTGAATTTTATTATGCAAAATCATTCTAGTGAGTAAAAATTGAATGTGTTTTAAATTATTAGGTGGGAAAAAGAGAAAAAAAATTGAATGTGTTTTGAATTATTAGATAGGAGAAAGAGAAAAAAATTGAATGTGTTTTGAATTATTAGGTGAGAGAAAGAGAAATGATGTGGAATATAAAAAATAAAAACTGTCGGTATTAAATAATAAAATTATTTTACATAAAATAAGAGAATTTCTCTTTCCACCCTCATCCTCTTTTAAATCCTAATTGTTTTCACACAGATGAATCTCTAAAACTATAGTAAATCACTTCATTCTTCCTAAATTAAGTTGTCACTATATTTTTGTTAGAAAATTACTTGTGAAATATTATCGGATGCAACTCTGAAAACTCTCATACACGTATCTTGAATGTAAATATTATCCTAAGTTTATAGCATTTTTTAAACGAAAAAAAATATGCATTGATAGGGAAAGTATCTTTATCAACCAAACACCAAGTTATATTTTTAATTTGAAAATACTTATATGAAATGGTTGAATGTTTAATTATATTGGATGGTGGTGTAAAACTAGTTTACACTATTAGGGCACTATCTTTAATATTTTTTTAATCCATTTTAATCATCTAAACATTAATAAACACATAAATTATACAACAAGGTAATCCATTAATTCAAAAAACATCCTATAATATTACAAATATTATTCTCGAAGTATTAAAAATAATACTAAAACATCTCGAAATATAAATAAAAAAATATAACTTACTGCATATGTTTAATTTTAACTCTTTAGCTCTTCCTCTACCTTAAGAATTTTTTTTTGCCACCCCCAAGTTTAACCTAACACCCCCAAACTTTTTTTATTCCCACTTTACTCCTGATTCATTACAAAGGTATTTTCGGTATCACACCAAATTTTCAGTACTACCAAAATTTTCGGAAGCGCATTTGAAAATTCTGACACTGAAAATTGGATAATTTTTTGTATATCCAAATTTCCGAAAGTGTTTTTAAATATTCTGGTATACCATAAATTACATAATATTCGATATTACTTAAATTTTCGAACGTTATTAAAAAACCCGATATATCGCAAATTACCTAATTTTCGATATACCAGAAATTTCGTTTATAACTGGTATTTTTGGTAAGTATAAATATTATGTTTTTTCAACTATTGAGATTTTACCGACACTTTTGGAGGGTTCATATTGCACTGACACTTATGTGTGGTCTAGAACTCATCATCATTTGTATAAATAAGGGTTATTGAATAACACATCTTAACAAAATGTCTTTTCCTCAATTTTTGATTAAGGCATAAGTGTATTACAACAGCCGCAAACCTGTTGTTGAATTTAAGCTCTCAGATGGATCTGAGTCCTTTGCCACCTTGAAGGAAACGTTGAATGGTTTATTGCCTGATTTTGAGAATAGAAGGGTGACAAAGATTGAGTTTCGGGAGGATTACATTGGTACAGATGGTTGGATGAAATACAACCTAATCGAGTTGAAGAATGATGAAGATGTGAAGGTCATGTGAAAATCATTTAGTGGTAGGACAATAAAAGGTGTGATCGAGTTGGACGCGGAGATCTGGAGATCTGTTGACGATATCATGAAGTGTCTGAAGCATCCAGATGAATCTGGTAGTTTCTAGGTTTTCATGTATCGGAGTACTGTTTATGTTTGTTGTTTTTCCTCTGATGTTTGTTAACTTATTCGAGTTTTTCTTTGTGTTATTTTGTTTTCTTTATATAATCGAAAGAAAATGTCCTAGCCAAAAAATATTATGCAATAAACTAGAAGTCTATTTGTCACAACATACACATATAATACGATAATAAAAATAAAAATCTACATTGGCCTTCCACGTGCAATATCGGCCAACCTAGCTAACCCCTAATAAGCCTCACCATCAGGGTTCACCAACCCCGTGATGTCATCTAATGCAACTGCGATGAGCTGTAGACGGGTGTCCTAGTTAGCTGCGGAAGAAGGAGGTGGTGGTAGATCAAAAGAATCTTTGGTATCTGAAGGCCCTGAGACGTTAAATGTTGAAGTTGGCGGTATAACCTGGGGGTGTGATACACTAAGGAACCACTCAAGGTATCCATCCTAACATTGCCCAGGCTCCTGAACCATGATGGGTGCATCAATGATCTTACGGGGGAGCTGATGGTGTGACTTGGAAACCATTGATTAATGCGACCAACTGAGGCGTGTGGGATCGGCCGTGGGATGCCCTGTACATAACCATGCTAGCGTAGACACCTCTAAGGAAAGTGTCTAGCCGCATAGCTCTCCCATCTGACTTTGCAAAAATTCATTTCGACTTTCTACAATTGTTGTCCTTCCAAAACTACCTTCACAATTTTTGAATGAAGTCATCTCAGCAATTAATTTAGATCGCAAGTCCTTACTATCATAAGCATACTTTTCAATGACATCTGTCGCACCCCAAAATTTACCCTCCTAAGTTCAGAACTTCGTTTTCAGGATTGACTTTAATTGATGTAGGGGTTATTGCAATTCCATGAACATTTGGCTATGTTTCATAAGAATTGAAGTTGTTGGTTTGTTTGTTATGCATTCCAATCATTTCATAAAAGAAGAAGGTGACTGATGGAATCAAGGTATCTAAGGCCTTTGAGACATTAGGACAAAGTTGATTTATTTGGATATTCTTGAAGTGTAAGTCAAGTTTGGATTTGATAATCCAAGTTTCGGATTTTTAAGTATCTACTTGATACATTACAGTTGATTTGCTTAAAAATACGTGTTTCAAAAGAAGATTGGTGCTCAAGCTGTTCTATGCAATAATTCAAATGGACTCCATTTCAAATCTTTCAAATGTCAAGTGAATCTTTATGATTTGTTAAATAAGAATTGTTCCCTCTTGTTTACGAATCAAAGTTATGTGCTCTACTCAAACCATTCAAATGCTTATCATTCAAGTTGTGTGGTAATGTTCTTTTGATTCATCACGGCATTAAGGCATTACAAATTCATTCAAGAATTCTTACAAGTTGTGGAAATTTTGTCAAGTTATTTCATTCAAAGTTCAAATTATGAGAACATTTTTATCAACACTTCAAATGATATTCAAACCAATTTCAAAGGATTGTTATGTTATTACAAGCATGGTAGGATTATTCAACATCTATTCAAACTCAAAACGGTTTACATTTGTATTGATTCCAAACTACATAAGAGTTGATTTTTTGTTGTTACAAGATTCTACAAATTCCTAAATCCTAAAACTACTTTCTAGCCGTGTCTTCAAAACATCGTCATTCGATCTTCGAGCTTTCCATCTTTTATCCATACTCCACCATCTTCTTGTCAAGCTTTCCTATTCTTTGTTCACATGCCACATGAAACAAAGAAAAGAGCAAGTTAGAAGTTACAAAACATAAATGAATTAGGAAATACAAGAAATTATCAGAGAATTATTCGTTTGTCGAGGGATTCATCATTAGGCGTTGGCGGGAATCAGGTTAATTGCTAAGCCTCAGAATCTTGTTTAAATATTAATCATCGGCGAAAACGGCTTGCTTGCAAATCGCGGGCTAACCCGGTTCACAAACAAGCATAACGAAGCGACAGTTTTAATCCCGGGCAGCAAGCAAATCGAGGCAACAATACCCCAACAGCATTGGCCCAGCAGTTTACCAAGGTTTTTTTTCCAGATTTTCAGCCCAAGATGTAATCCAACAAAGATAGCATGGTTATCGCAGACAAAATAGTTTTTACCAAGGTGTAATTTTTTCACCCAAACAATAGCGGAAAAGATACACAAGAATGGAAAGATGCCAAATTCAAGTTTCAAATAACAGAGCAGGAAGTAAAGCCGAAAGAAGAAGTTTGAGTGTAGTAATAAGCAACACAGGGCAGCAGAAGAAAATAGATAAATTGGGAATGTACTCAAGTGTGTATCAGGACCAGCAAAAGAGACATCAGAAAAAGAGAGCAAGGATCAAAAGCTGGCAGTGGTATCTGTTCTTATAGAGGACCAAGACCAAGAAGAGAGGCATCAGTTCAAAAACATACCAATATACAAAACAACAGCAAAAAAATCAAGGGCATCTGTTCTTACCAAAAATCCCAGAACACATTCAAACAAGAGCAGAAAACCCAGTTTTTCTTCCAAACCTAAACCAGAAAACGAACATAACATTGCATACTCATCATTTTCTCAACGCCCAACAACCTTTAGTTTATTGTTTTCAGAAATTCATATTCTGAAGCGAAAGAAAAGAAGAGGAACGGTCTCACCCGGAACAAGGTTAAAGCAAGCTTTCACTGACACGTCTCCAAAGCTCAGGTTTACCCACCGTCGCCGGAATCGGCCAAGCCTAGGGTTCCTTCCATTCCATTCACAACCTGAAACACAAACCACAATCGAAAATCAAACAAATATTAAGCCCAGAAATCAGACAACATGCAATACAGTTCGAGAGAGGAGAGAGATGACGATCGCGGTTCGAGAGAGAAGAGAGATGGATAGCGCGACGCCGTGAGAGAGAGCGGCGATGGCGAATCGCGGCCATGGTGAGAGAGAGACAGAGCGGTCATGAGGGTCGAGAGATGAGAGGTGAGGTTTGAGTTCGAGAGAGATGAGAGAAACCCAGGATGCATGAAGAAGAGAGAGTATGCGTGAGAAAGAAACATATTTCATCTGTTTTCTTATTTTGACCCCTTTTTCTTTTTCAATTCAATTTATTTTATTTTATTTTTTCTAAAAATATGAAAAAAACAATTTAATATTTTATTTTACTTAAAAATCTGGTGGTGACAAATGTCACCACCTTGTATTTTCAATAAAAACTTTCTTCTTTATTTTATCATTATTAGTAAATTCATTTTTAGGAAAATGTTCATAGTTGAATAAATATAAATGTGTGTGGTGTAATATTATTATTTTTGGAACCGTCGGAATACTTTGGGAGTGGACGTATTGGACTCAGTTCGCTATCACGTGGAGGCATTACGAGCCGGTCAAAGATCAGATGGATTTCTCTTCGCACCGCCTAGAATCACTGCAACCCAGGCTATTTCTGAACTTATTCTATTTTAATTAATTTATTTTGTCGTAAATAATTTTGTTGCGATGTACTAAATAATTATTGGATCTGATAGTTTTTATTTGATGATTTATCGATTAAACTATTAGCCGATTTTTCATCAAACAGAAAAAATCATCTCTAATAATTATTTAAATTTCCGATTGTATTGCATGGTATTTTGTCTGTTTATTTACTCATTCAGTATTTATTCACCAATGTACACTTTGCACACAACTAAAATTAAAATCAATTCGATTTCATCCTGATTGGCTCATATGCCGATTTCTTAAAGGGTCTCATGGTTGGGGATGGGCATGGCCATCCTCACGAGATTGGTTAAAGCCCTTGTTGCTTTAACCGATCATAACCCGAAAATAACATTGGTCTATATACCGATTACCATGCACCAGGGTCTCATGGTTGGGGATAGGAGCACCTATCCTCACGAGGTTAATTAAGTCCATATACTTGATTAATCATAACCCGCTTCCACTTTCTCCCAGCACGCGTACCAAAACACTTTCATAATTAAATTACAAACCTCGATCCAATGTCGAGTGCATTTTCAAAATTCTTTCAAAAGAAAACTCAAGTGTTTAAGCCGTTGGATGCTAGACTAATTGTTTAAACACTTGCAAAAAATGAACTTCGAATCTTTAAGTCGTTGGATGCTAGACTAACTGCTTAAAGATTCTTAATAACGTGAACCTTGTTTCACTTCACTCTTTCATAAAAGAAAAAACTTTTGGGATGATAGACGACTCGTTGAGCATTGAGTTCATCTTGTTTCTAGTATTTGAATCATAGGATGCTAGTCTTATGGTTCGGTACTTTTCACCCGCATAAAAATCAATTCAACTCACTCAAACTCTTTTGTCGCTCATATGCGATCATTAAACTCTTTTCGGATAAAGAGGGTGCAATAGTCATTTCAAATACGAACGAGGATTTAAGCTTTTCAAACAAACAAAACAAGTCCTAGTTCAAAGTAATGAAAATGGCTAATGCACGATTTTTCTTATAAAATCAATACAACAAACTTAAAACCATTTTTTGAGAGGAACTACAGAGTTTTGACTTCCCATTGCACAAGGGAATATGTAGGCACACGGTTCCGAAACCGTGCCAAACTCAAAATAATAATAAATAAATCTCGTTTCCTTTATTTCTCGATCATAACTTAGAAATTAGCAATTTAACACACACACACAAACGCGTAGAACTAAATGGGTCCCATCGAGTACGATGGATGTAAGGGGTGCTAATACCTTCCCCTTACATAACCGACTCCCGATCCCACTACTTTTTGGTCACGTAGACCGCCTTATCCGCTTGTTTGGGGTTTTATCTATATTTTCCCGTTCTTTTGTAGAACAAATAAAATTAGGTGGCGATTTCACTGTTTTCGAGAATTAAAAGATTTTTGAAAATCGAGTTGCTTCAACATCCAAAAGGCCTTGGGTGGTGGACTTGTTTTTTTTCATACTCTGGATTGAATCTACAAGATGGATTTAACCAATAACCAGCCGCATGAACATTTTTGCAAAGTTGTGCATCCCAACGGTTATCCAAGATCTTCAAATAAGGCTCTACTTTCAACTTATTTCTTCTAAACCTCTTCTCAATCTCCTCTATTGCTTTATACATAGCTCGGTAGAGATATCCCATAGACGGTTTATCTTCATTATCAACAATATGCAACACACGTGCAAGAGGTTGTGGAATATTGAGTTAAAATCTACAAAGATGACTTTGCAATTGGCAGACAAGTCTATTACTCACCCACATGGAGTAGCCTTAGATTTGTTGGTTAAAGAGGATAAATTCTTTTTCCCCGTTGATTTCGTTGTGATAGAAATGGAGGAAGACTTGGATGCTCCTTTGATTCTTGGTCGACCATACATGAAGATCGCGAGAATGATGATAGATATTGATGATGGTTTAATGAAAGTGCGTGTGCAAGATGAAGAGATTTGTTTCAATCTTTTTGAGGCAATGAAGCACTCAAATGATAAAAAGGATTGTTTCAAGTTGGATATTATTGAAGAAGCCATATAAGATGTTACTAGCCAAGTGCATCTTACAAATCCTCTTGAAAGAACTTTGACCGAAGCTTTTAATGTTCTTGATGACGGTTAAAAGAAGGAACTTAAAGAGTGTTTGGAGGATTTGAAGGTTTCAAAGGAAGTGCAACCATGGGAGAATGAGATGGAGATTTTAAAAAAGGATCCATTGGATGAAGAACCAAAATGTAAGTCAAAGATGTTACCTTCTCATTTAAAATATGTGTTTCTTGATGATGGTGGTAACAAACATGTCATTATTAGTAACATTTTATCAAAAAATGAGGAATGTAGTTTGATTCATGTTTTGAAGAAGAACCAAAATGCAATAGGTTGGGTGTTATCTGATTTAAGAGGCATAAGCCCAACTTATTGTATGTACAATATTATGATGGAAGAAGAGTTGAAACTGGTGGCCCAACCTCAAAGGCGCTTGAATCTGGTTATGAAAAAAGTGGTAAGAAATGAGGTCGTTAAGATGTTGGAAGCGGGTATGATTTATCCGATCTCAGATAGCAAATGGGTTAGTCTGGTTCACGTGGTTCCCAAAAAGGGTTAGTCTGTATTGATTATATAAGGCTAAAAAAATCTATTAGAAAAGATCACTCTCCTCTTCCTTTTATGGATCAAATGTTTGAGCGGCTATCGGGGCAACAATTTTATTGTTTCTTAGATGGATACTCGGGGTACAACCAACTTTCTGTAAATCCGAAAGACCAAGAGAAGACGGCTTTCACATGTCTATTTGGGATTTTTACGTATAGACTTATGTCTTTTGGCTTATGTAATGCGCCGACTACTTTTCAACGATGCATGCAAGCTATCTTTGACGACTTGATTGAAAAGACCATTGAGGTATTCACGGATGATTTCTCCGTCTTTGGAGAGTCGTTCAATTTGTGTTTGGAGAATGCAGACATCGTCATGAAGAGGTGTGTTGAAACCAATTTGGTTTTAAATTGGGAGAAGTGCAACTTTATGGTGACCGAAGACATCGTTCTTGGGCACAAAATTTCTTTGAAAGGGATCGAGGTTGATAAATCCAAGATTGAAGTGATAGAGACGCTTCCCCACCAACCAATATCAAAGGAATCCAGAGTTTTCTTGGTCATGCAGGCTTTTATCGAAGATTTATCAAAGATTTCTCCAAGATCGCAAAGTCGTTGATCAATATTCTCAACAAAGATAAGTCTTTTATTTTTTATAAATATTGTTTAATTGCTTTTGAAAAATTAAAGGGAAATTTTACAAATGCACACATAATCACCGCATCGAATTGGAAATTGGATTTTGAATGAATGTGCGGTGCGAGTGATTATGCGGTGGGAGTCGTGCTCGGTCAAAGAAAGAATAAGATTTTCCATGCAATACACTATGCGAGAAAAGTTTTGAACGATGCTCAAATAAACTATGCAACAACTGAAAAAGAGTTGCTTGCTATAGTGTTTTTTTATGGAAAATTTCGTTCTTATCTTATCGGCTCCAAAGTTGTGATTTTCACGGACCATTCGGCTCTAAAATAATTACTCACAAAGTCGGACTCCAAACAACGACTAATCCGATGGATTTTGTTGCTTCAAGAGTTTGACTTGGAAGTCCGGGACAAAAAAGGTTCGAAAAACTTGGTGGCGGATCATTTATCCTGTTTGGTAAACATGGAAAACACAAAGAAGGAAAAAGAGGTGATAAAGGAGTTCCCTGATGAAAAACTTTTTGCTATCCAAGAGAGCTCGTGGTTTGCCGACATGGCTAATCACAAGGCCTCCAAATTGATTCCGAAAGATTTGTCATGGAATGAGAAAAGGAAATTTTTGGTCGATGCCAAGTATTATGTTTGGGATGGACCATATTTATTTTGGTTGAGTAGTGATAATTTTGTAAGAAGATGTGTGATAAGTGAAGAGTCTAAAGACATTCTTTGGAATTGTCATAACTCCCCTTATGGAAGGCATTATAGCGGATTGCGAACGACCACTAAAGTACTTCAATCGGGATTTTATTGGCCATTATTGTTTAAAGATGCCTATGAACATGTTAAGAGTTGTGACAAATGCCAAAGGAGCATAGGAATTGGCAAGCAAGATGAGACATCCCTAACCAACATGTTGGAAGTGGAAGTTTTTGATTCTTGGGGTATTAATTTCATTGGCTCATTCCCCTCGTCTTTCTCTAATGAGTACATTTTGGTGGCCGTTGATTATGTGTCGAAATAGGTGGAGGCAATTGCTTCACCTAAGGCCAACTCCAAAACCGTGATCAAATTTTAAAAGAAAAATATATTTTCACATTTTGGTGTGCCTCGGGTGTTAGTGATTGATGGCGGTTCTCACTTTTGCAATACACTTTTAGAAAAAGTTTTGGAACAATATGGTGTAAATCACAATCCACAAGCCAACGCTCAAGCAGAAGTATCCAATAGATAAATAAAAAGGATTCTTGAAAAAACAATGTCAAGTGCTTGAAAAGATTGGTCGATAAAATTAGATGAAGCTTTATGGGCGTATCGAACTGCCTACAAGGCTCCAATTGCACTAACACCTTTTTAGATGGTTTATGGGAAGACTTGTCATCTTCCGGTGGAGATGGAACATAGAGCACTTTGGGCTCTTAAATTCTAAAATTTTGATTCCACTTTAGCCGGTGAAAAGAGAAAACATCAACCCAACGAGATGGAAGAATTGAGAAATAGTGCTTACCACTCCAAGAAACTCTATAAAGAGAAAGTTACAGTTTATCATGACAAGAAAATCAAGCACAAGGATTTTGAGCCTGGTCAAATGGTGCTTTTGTTCAACTCTCGGTTAAGGTTTTTTTCGAGAAAACTAAATCCAAATGGTCAGGTCCGTTCTTGGTAAAAAGATGTAAAAGATTATGGAGCAATTGTGTTGGAAGATCTGGGGGATAAGAAAGTTTGGACAGTTAGTGGTCAAAATTTGAAATCATACATTGGCGGCAAAACAAACTGAGAGATTTTCGCATTGTATTTTGATGATCCATGATCATCATGAACCGTCAAGCTCGAAACAATGTTAAACAAAACGCTTATTTGGAGGCACCCCAATATTGTAAGTATTTACTTTGAAAGTAATTTTGTATGTTGCATTAGAATTTTTCTAGTTCTTAGGCATTTTTCTGAAATTCTGCAGACCGGGCTAAGCGCGATATATCAGGCTTAGCGCGACGTTTCTGTAAAAAGCAAAGCCAAATTCTAGTGAGTTTCGTGCTTAGTGCGGTCTGTTTTTTTTTTTAAAAATAAGTTATTTTTTGGGGCCCAAACTGATGGCCCAGACCTTGTGCACGACTTAGGGTTTGTAAAGTGGGTAGTCAGCCTCACTTCTTACCCTTTTCACACTTGCTCCTCCACTTTCAACCACTTTCACCACACAAACAAAGAACACAACTCCAAATTCTATTTATCTTGCAAATTTCTTGTGTTAAGTCCTTGTCAAAGCACTAAAGGTATGTTCTTTTCCTATTTCCTTTTTTATTTTCTGTTTTTTCCCTTTTGCATGTTAGAAATTAGGTTTAGGGTTAGGATTTTAGGGATTTAGTTTAGAAATAGGAAGTTATAACTGTTTTTGTTGGTTGAATTTGGAAATTCAAAGTATGTAGGGTGTTTTTTTAGAAGAAACTTTGTTCTAAAACCGAAGAATTTTTCTGAGTTTTGCAGACCGGGCTTAGCGCGATGAGCAGGCTTAGCACGTTCTGGAAGTTTCTGAAAAAACTTTTCTGCTGTTCTGTGTAGTGATGTCCATCCTTGATGTTTTGATAGATTCTTTTGCACTTCTTTTTGCATGGAAATAAATTTTAATGGACATTTCGGTGTCATTTTTGGTTGTTTTTTGTTGTTGTTTCAGATGGATCCAAAAAGACAACGCGTAATGTCGTCGGGTGCGGGGGTCATCTAGACCTCGTATTCCACTTGATGGGACGAGGTTTCTTGGTCCAGAAAAAGAGGCGCGTTATAGAAAGTTGGAAGAAAAGAACATTTGGATGGAAAGGTTAATCTGCATCAGTGAGAATGGACATTACACACTATGTGGGTCTCTTTTGGAGGACTATAATTTGGATGTTCTTTGTGAGCCCCAACAAAAGGTTAATGTTGAGATGGTTCACGAGTTCTACGTGAATGCTCTCTCATCTGAGGGGGCCCCATTTGAATTCAAAACCATGGTTCGTGGTAAGATGATTCAATTTTATCGTGCTGCTGTTAATCATTATTTGGGACTAACTTGGATAGCACCCGAAGAGGTCTTGGATGCTGTCATACCCCAAAATTTTCCCTCCATCTTCTCAAGACATTCCATACACCCATGCTCAAGGATTCCTCAAGGGTTGATCAGACAAACCCTCTTCAAGACAATCAACCCAAATTAGGGTTTGGTGCTTCTCAGATCAAGATGGACTTCCAACACCTCCAATGTTCATCATGCCTCCTCATATGCTTCAAAGAGTCTCCATGACAAGTTTCAAGCCTCAGAAGTCAAGTTTCCTCAAACAATCCTCAGAAGTCAAGTTTCCTCAAACAATTGCTCAGATGGTTGAAAATTAGTTGTATTGGACAAAAAGTCAACTGTGGTCAACATACAGTCAAACTTTATGATATTTGGTCCACATCCTCATTTTGAATTTACATTCATCATTTGATCAAGGGTTGATCATGATTCATCAAGAAAACTCAAGATTTGCTCAAAGGTCAAACTTTCTAAATTAGAGTTTCTTGAGGAAAAGTCAACCAAACTTTGACTAAGCATAACTTCTTCATACTTTCTCAGAAATTTTTCCACCACCTCTTGTTTTGAAGGAAATTCAATTCTCTACAACTTCATGTCTCACAATAATGTTCAAAAAATGCTTCATTTGGAAGGTATGGATCAAAACATTACAGGTCCTTTTCAAAGTCAACAAAAAGTCAACTTTTTGTATTGAAGATATATTGAGCATGGAAACTCCAATTGAGATGAAACCAAAGAGGTTGGTTAGAGGACTCTTAGAGCTTTCCAAAAAGTCCAAGAACACTCAAAAATGTGGAAAATTGAGCAAGATACACCATTCACAAGTTGGACATTTTTGAACAATTGTACAAAAGGAGATATTGGTCAAAATGCAATTTTTTTCCAAATGGGCCTATATGATCCAAACTTGTTCATGATATTATTTGTGACCCATTGATGCTTGGCTATGGCAATTTTCTATTTTATTGATTTATTTTTGAATTTAAAACCATTTAATTCAAAATTAAATTATATAAAATATGAAAATAAGATATTTTTCCAAAATGAGTGAATTTATATCAAACTTGAGGTCCAAGATAGCCCATGGAACATGCCAAATTCATGCTAGCTCTCACATTAAAGAGAAAATCAAATTTTCTCCAAAATTTGATTTTATTTGAAAAATATTTATGGCACATTCATGATCCAATCTTTTTTCCTTCTCTTTGCCATCCCAAATCACTCTATAAATACCCAGCATTACACACAACAAAGGACACGAAACCCTAGCCCTTACAACAACCCTCACTTTGCTCAAAATTTTCATAAACTTGTGAAAATCGAATTCTAATTTGTAGCCACTCTCAGCCAAAACCATCCATCCAATCTTGTTCTTGAGGTTCCCAGGAGTCAAAACCATCTCTTACTTGAAGCCAAGACTGCCCAGAACTCGATCCCAAGCTTGCTCCGATTTGGTAAACTTTTGAAATTCGAATTTCATTGTTCATGCATTATTAATGTCTTTTGTGTGTTTGTTTGAACTCAGGATGCATATTAGGTCACATTAGAACCATTACATGCAAGCTTGAACGTCCAGAAACCTATTTGCCATGATTAGGGCTTCGCGAGCTGTTTGAATCGAACCGGCTTGTACAAGCATTTTTAGGGCAAACCAATGGCACCAGCGAACTCGCAGCCCTCGATTTAGGAGGGTAGGGTACCTCTTGCTTCTTTATTTCGTGTATTTTTTCAGGTTTGATGATTGAGGCCGCCGGAGAAGACGACCGGAGCTAGGGCTCCGACGTCGTGGACTTTGTTGACCGGCGAGAAGCTGGCGTGGCGTTTCTGGGTGATCTGATTCGTCCATTCATAAGTCATGGGGTCCACGCACGCTGACTGTGTTTCAAACCTTTCCAAGACATGTTACCACTTATATTCAATTGATTTCAATGTTTTAAACACCAAGTGTCAAGTGGCGCAGCGGTTAAGGCTTTGTTTTGAGAAGATGCTCTCAAGGGTCATGAGTTAAACCCCTACCAGGACCGGTTTTCCTTTTCTTTTTACAAACTTTCATATTTTTCTTATTTTCTATTTTCTATTTCTTTTAATATTTTCATTCATTTTATTTTAACTTTAAATATTTTTATCATGCATTTAAAAACACCAAAAAATATTTTTCCTTTTTGCATTATTTTCAGAAAATGTTTATTTAATTTATAAAATTAAAAATATTATTTTTGCATGCATATTTAATTTAATTGCTAATTTATCATTTAAATAGCTTTTAATTGATTTTTAATTATTAAATTACCTCCAAAAAATCCCAAAAAATTATTTTAGCATATTAATGTTGCTCCTTGCATGAAATATTTTTCTCATTTAAAAATTATTATTTTTACTAACATTTTCCTCTTATTCGATTTTCTCGTATTTCCCGATTTCTCATCTTTTCACAGGTTATTCCGTTTCGGACGATTTCTTTTATCGTTTTCTTTTCATATTTTGTAATTGCCTATGGGATGTAATAGTTTAATTAGGACTTTTATTTTCCGCATTTTAAATTATGTATCTGCCCCGAAGCCATGTAATAGTGTAGGATTTATCTTTCCGCATTTTACTTTCCGCAATTTAATTTCCGCATCTTATAAACTGTTAATAATTAGGCGTGTATGGCAAGATAATAATCGGACATAGATCACTCATAATTTCAAGATAAACATATCTGAATTGACACACTTCTTCACACATGCACCCCTTAGGGTAATTCTCTCTCGTTGCCTTTACGAATTCAAATGGTCATGTCCCCTCGAACGTAGAGGTATCCTAGCACCGTTGCCTTCAAACAAATCATCATAGTCCCTTCGATACAAAGATCATAGACCCACGATGTCGCCTCCAAATACATGATCTTGACCCTCGATTGTCGCCTACGAAAAGATGATGATAGTCCCTTCGAATGTGCTAGGATACTTCCTACAAGTTGCTTTCTATGACCATACGATAGTCCCTTCGAATGTCCCGCTTACATCCAACGAATAAGGTTACCTACCAACTAATGGTATGGATAGCGCTATTCTAAAGGAAAGTAAAATAACATGAAAACGACCAATTCTGAGTAGGTAATAAGACTTTTAGTTGCTTGCTCTATCAAAATACTTTTCACACCTCACACTTTTTTGTCAAAGTTCAAACTCTTTTCAAAACGAAATATTTCCGAACACTTTGTATACATTCCTATATGAATCATTACAAAGTCAAAGCGAAATGCCTTTTCAAAACATTTTTGTCAAACACACAGAAAGCACAATTTTAAAGTGATCTAAGAGCAACTAAGAGCCCGTAGATAACTACGGATGAAAAGGGGTGCTAATACCTTCCCTTTTCATAACCCTCTCCCTTACTCAGAATCTAACGAAGGTCTTTTCCTGTTTTTTTCACCTTCCCTTAATTGGATAAAAGAAAAGTCGGTGGCGACTCTTGCTATCCGCACATTTGTGATACAAAAACCTACAAAGTCAGTTCACCGTATTACAGATGCATATCATGCTCAGCTGGCCAGAGGTAGTTGGGATTTTGCGGCGTAAGTTATGCTTGGAAGGACATTCCTATGAGGTAAATAATTTTGGCCAACCTTTGAAGTTCAGTCGGTCCAGCCTGAAGACTAATGCTAGGATACTCATAAGCGTGGCCCTTTACAACTTAAGACCATAGAGTCACACCTCTTCCATTTATGTGGAAATTGCCGATTTAATTGCTGCTATGCTTGATAAGACTCAAATAGATTTTGGCAGGATAATTGAAAACGAGCTGAAAATGGTAGCTTTGAGTTACACCACTAATGATGAAAGACTCAAGTGCTATCTAACTTATCATGGCTTGATTATGGGGCTTTGCAAGCAAGCCATAGTGCAGTTTCCTACTATGGGTCACCTGACCATTGATGGTGTCATTGATGACCAATACATTGACCGTTATTATCTAGTTGCAGATATGAATCCTACAGCTCAGGTAGTTCCGGTAGTTGTTGCTCTTTCACATGTTGGGCAAGATGCTGAGTGGAACAGGAAAATGCACATGGCTCATCAGAGGGCATTCATGCATATGCACCAGAGCATAAAGCAAATGGTTCTGCATATCAAAGAGCATGTTGTTGATCACTTTAGTTGCATTACTGTCGATCTGAGGGCTTATGAAAATTTGCTTGGGGTCGGGCCAAAGGAAAAGGAGGACACAGTTGATGGTGATGATGGTGATGATGATGTTGGTTCTAGGAGTCAGGGTGACTCGATTCTGGAGGATTCTAATTGATCCCTTGTTATTTCTTTTTATTGCTTTTAGTTGATGTTTTTTGTTTAATTATGTTAAAAATCTGTTGGTTTTTATTTTGTTGGTTGCCATCCTTTTTAGGATGTGGTTGTAGTTCCAAGGATATATTTTGAAGGAATTATGCCTTAGCTATATTATGGAACACTATTTTTGGGGTGTCTTTTTAATTTATGCATGTCTTTTAAATTTTTGCATTGTCCATTTTAATTTAATTTCTTTTGGTTTGTCCTTGTGAATGAATGATGTTCAAAAGAAGCAAGAATAATTGTTTTGAAAGTGTGTTTTCACCAAAATGTGATGGTCGTGATATGATTCTTGATGTGATGCGCGCTTAAGGTACATTTTTAATTGCTTTATAGTACGTTAACATGTGTATGAAATTTGTGCTTTATGCAAAACATCTTGGCATGTATATTTTTGGGGGAGAAATTGTGTTCACATTTGAATCAATTAGGACATAAACCACAAAAGTAGCTTTCCACTTTGCACAAAAATAAGTGTTTTTTAGCAATTATTGTTGACTTGTTTGGTTCAAGTTTAATCTTAATTTGTTGTTGACAATTTAGAAACTTAGAATTGATCAAGGAATTTTTTGTGCACTGTGAGAAAAACCATCAATTCCAAAAAGGCTTAATTTAACCTTGTGAGTGTGCGAATCATAGTTACCCTTTCGAGCTTTAAAATTGAAATTTTTGGAATGGATCATTCTTAATCAACTAAGTATTAATTAGGCCACTTAATAATTTGTTGATGATCAATAAAAATCCAATGATGATTCATTCTATGCAATTTTTCTTGTTTGTAAACACTTTACCCAATTGTTTTATTAGCCTTGTTGAAGAGCGTGTTCTAAAATAAAAAAGGAAAGAAAAAGTAAAATTTGGGGAGGTTGTTAAAAAAAGAAAGAATGAATTGATGGCACAATGTATCCTTTGAAAAAAAAAAGAGATTGAAAAGAAAGAAGAAAAAAAAGATAGAACTTTGAAAAAGAAAAAGAAAAAGGAAAGGATCATTGTGTGAGAAAAGAAAGAAAAAGGTTGTGATGAAATAAGAATGAAGTATGAATAGATGTTGTGAAATGCTCTTCATTATTTTTACCCATTTTGCTTCAATGACTTTGTATATATATCATTTGTTTTTAACCCAAGCCAAGTTACAACCCTTGAAAGTCCTTAGTGATCTTTGTTTCCATTTTGTTCATTTAACTTGTTTTGATGAATGCATGAATTATTCCGGATGTGCAATATTGCTAGTGATAGTATTTTATCCTTTATAATTAGTGAATTTTTGTTCTTCAAGAAATATTGAAGAAAGCTTTAGGTGATTCAAGTTTGAACATATCTTTTTCTTTTTTTTACATGTGTCGATGTTTTGTGTTTAGAACTTAATTCATAACCATGTTATGTTTTGAAGAAGCAATTATTGTGTATCTATACCGGGTATGTTGAGTTTGAACCATCCATTTTGTGTTGATTGACATGATTTAAATTCTGTGATATTGTTTTCTTGTTGAGTTTTTGACCTTTGTTCGAGGACAAACAAAGAAGTAAGTTGGGGAGAGTTGTTAAGGACCAAAATGTAGATATATTTGTAGATAATTTTGTGGTCCTTTACCATATCTTTTGATTAATTAGTAGTATTTAATATAGTATTTTGATATATTTATGGAAGTATGTGCACATCGCTGTTTTAAGTTACGACCGGTGTCAACGCACTGGAAACATCTCTAGACGCGATGAAATGCCTCAGAAAGGCATTCTAGAAGTAGAAGTCTTCGACGTGTAGGGAATTGATTTCATGGGAACCTTCCCATCTTCTTTTGGAAATAAATACATACTCGTAGTTGTCGACTACGTGTCGAAATGGATTGAGGTCGTAGCCTCTCCAAAAAATGGCACACGAGTTGTAATCAAACTATTCAAAGATACAATCTTTCCGAGATTCGGTGTGCCGAGACTAGTCATCAGTGACGGTGGCTCGCATTTCATCTCTAAAATCTTCGAAAAACTCTTAGCGAAATATGGAGTCCGACACCGAGTAGCAATACTTTATCACCTGCAAATAAGTGGGCAAGTAGAAGTCTCAAATTGAGAAATTAAGCAAATCCTTGAAAAGATCGTTGCTACGTCAAGAAAAGATTGGTCTGCTAAGTTACACGAAGCCTTATAGACATATAGGATAGCCTACAAAACACCAATAGGAACTACGCCCTTCAAGTTAGTTTATGGTAAGTCATGTCACCTGCCAGTAAAACTTGAACATAAAGCCTATTGGGCTATAAAAACCCTAAACTTCAGCTATACTGCCGTAGGAGAAAAGAGAATCTTAGACATAAACGAACTCGAAGAGCTTCGACTCGATGCGTATGAGAATGCCAAAATTTATAAAGAAAGAACAAAAAAATGGCACGATAAACGTATATCTAGGAAAGTGTTCAACGAAGGCGATATAGTACTCTTATTCAATTTTAGGTTGAAATTATTTCTTGGTAAACTGCGTTCTAGGTGGTCCGGTCCGTTTGAAGTTACTAAGGTTTTACCTAGTGGGGTTATAGAAATTAAGGGTAAATCATGTAAATCGTTCATTGTTAGTGGGCAGCGCTTGAAACATTATCATTGCGTAGAAAACTGAGATTACTCTGCTAGTCTCTTACTTGTCAAGCTATCCAACGATTCTCAAGATTAGGAAGTAACAAAATTTTGTCGAGCTAACGACATAAAACAAAGCGCTTTGTGGGAGACAACCCACCATTTAATTTTTATGTTTAATTTTATTTCATTTTAATTTATTCTTCTTTCATTCTTATTTATTTTTCTCTCATTTCTCCTATTCTCTAAATTCCTCTTTATCTTATTTTTATTTTCATCTATATTTTCTTTCTATCGGCATTTGGCCAATGCTGACTTTCTTTTATTTTACTAATTTCCAGGATATTTTTTTCAGTCACTAATTCTATTCTCACAATGTCTCGAGTTGATAATATGAAAGTTACTTTCAGAGGAAGGCATTAGCTAGGAAAATTTGGACTATTGGCCGAGCGGGAAATGCTTCCCACTATTTATCCTCATAACAGTGCTATGGAAGCACTGGGAATTAGGGATAGTGTACTGTTTTTACTGAACAAATTGGGTGGGAGACCTCCCGCCTAATGATATGTTATGCCACTTACCGAAACTTAACCCTAGAATTCCTTAGCTCCTTTACTTATATACCAAACCATGGGTTAGGTACACGTCGCGGGCTCATAATTTTTAGATTATTTGGGATAAACTACAAGTTTAACCATATGGAGTTAGCTGACCTCTTAGGTTTTCCTAGTGGTGTAGGAGTCTATCATGAATCCCAGGAGGAGTATTTTGGTTTTAGGGAGCTCAAACATTTTTGGGGGTCCATTTCTGGTAATCTTAACCTTGAGCCTGCTGACTTTCGCTCAAAGAATATCCACAACCCAACCATTAGGTATCTCCATAAGATACTAGCTCACACCCTATTTGGCAAACCCCATAACATTACTACAGTGTCCCGTGATGAACTTTTCATCATGTTTTGTGTATCACAAAACCGCCCGGTTAATGCAGTAACCTATATGCTACGTAGTTTTGAGCGTCTCATTGAGACTAATCACATGCCCATTCAGATAGGTGGCCTAGTAATCATGATAGCTAATATTCTTGGATTGAGACAACCATTCCAAATCCTAAACCCCTTCAGTTGCATCCGAGCCATGAATATTCAGTTTTGCTTTAATATAGGTCTTATAGGTAATCCTGACCCGCACTAGTTTTCTCTACTTATCAACAACCAAGTAGTGGACCTTTTTACTTTACCTTACCATGTTACCAGTGTGCACAACTGGGCCAATTGGCTTTATGGTTTAGATCATCCCCCGTCTTGGACATCCACTCTTGAAACCCCTCAGGCTTATGTGATTTTGGAAGACTCTGAAGAAGACCCTGAGACACCTCTGGGATATAATGATAATGCTTCACCTGCTGCACCCGCTTATGCTCCACCTCCTCCCATTGACGTCGCTGTTGCTCTGACAAATTAGGACACCCAAGTTAATAATCTGAGAGGCGATTTTACCACTTTACGCATGGACTTTCACGGCTTTATGGATGTAGTTGCTTAGTAGATGGATGACTTATACCAACATATTTTTTCTCGACGTGGCTAGGATTTAGTTTTGGAGATTTATTAGTAATCTGGACCTTACATTTAAACAATGAGGTTATTGTTTTGTTTTGGTGTAGGGCAAGGAATTAATTAGGATTTCATTATTGTTTTTGTTTTCAATTCATTAGAATAATTTTAGTTTTTAGTATTTAATTTTTGTCGTTTTATCAACACTTTGTTATTAATGCAGTTTGATTTTTCTTTTTACGTCTTAGTTTTACTGCTATTTGATTTATATGTTGGGTTATCATTATTATTATTATTACCTGCTATTAAATTTTGTTACATATTGACTGATAAAATGTTTTTCTACACGGATATATGTATGCATATTATTTAAGAACAGGATCATGAGACTTGTTTTTCAAAACTGCTACAAGCACTAGTACTATTTCCCTATGTTACTGTATTTACACTTTTGCTAATTGTTTGTTCTATCTAGACTGACAAGTCAAATTTATGATTAGCTAAATCAATGAGTGCATAAGGAATCTAGTCTAAATTTATAGGGAATATTAATTGATAGTGGTGATGTTAGTATAAATCAAATCGTGTCTCTTGCAGTACCCATGTCACATGCTTCCAGTCAACTTTCCATTTTCGATGCATGCATGTGACCCTGTAAAACAAGATGATGCATAAAGTAGTGCGCCGATCAACACACTTTCCCTCTTCCAAGAACGCCGACCGACATGCAGTCCCTATCCCCAAGCTATCTGTGCCGGTTGGCACATGTCCTTTGCTTGCATGTGACGTTCGTCACAGGCCTTGTCCCTCGTGCTTGTCTTTCCTCTGCTCTTTTCCTTTCATGTGCAGGCTAGCAATAAAGAACGAATGTTGTAACGGTAAATTATGAATTCTATTCACCCTATCTATTAATATTTAAACCGCTTCATTTTTTCTTTCTACAATTCATTCATAACTCATTTCAACCATCCTATCATCTCCTTCTTAAAATCACACTCCACCCTTTATTCTTAATTTACAACCTTCAAACTTACAACGTTCAAACTTCCTCTTTAATTTTCAATAACATCCATTTTAATCTCATAAATTTCCACCCATCCATATCCATAAATTCTTCCCTATTTAAACCATCGTTCATCCATCCAACCAACCAAACCACTCCATTTCCCCTCATTCATCTATCAAAAACCCATCTAAATCGTTATTGAGAAATGGCCACCTGAAGAATTAATGAGGAAAACCCGACATGGCACATATTATGCTCAAAGAAGGAGAAGCGGGAGCACTCCAGAACCAACGTTACCAAAATTTCTACCGAAGAACAATAATTCTAACTCGGTACGTTGATGCCAATTATCTGCGTGAATTGGGTTTGCACCAAAGTGTGCAGTTTTTGCTAATGAGAACAGGTTTAGTACGAGTGGCCATACTCAACCTTCCCACTTACGAATCACTGACCTTAGAGTTTTTGAGTTATTTTGCGTGTGACACACTGTCGGGCAGTGGGATGTATCTCACCGAAACAACTACGTTCAGATTGATGAATCGGGAGCGCACCTTAACGCAAGAAGATATCAGCGAAATATTCCAATTCACCTATGGCGATGGAGTGAACTACCAAATTTCACCTGAAGAAGATTGGAAGACCTCAGCATTCCATTTTTGGAGAAATATCTCCAATGAAGTTCCCACCCAGTGAGAGGATCTCAATTTCACACATATTCACAACCCTTGTATAAGGTACTTCCATCGCATATTAACAAACACCATTTTTGGAAGAGCCAACAACAACAGGGTCAATTCAAAAGAGTTGTACTTCATCAACGATGCATTCACACCCAACTACCGAATCAACGCTAGTTCTTTCCTTTTAGCCCACATTCAGTCCCTAGTCACAAGAAAAGGGCAAGTACCATTCTGCATCGGAGGTATTGTCACAGCCATTGCACAATACCTAAACCTTGCACCCGTAATGCAACAATTACCTTTCCAGCAAGCTGTCTATATGGATATTGACAACTGTCGTTATGGGCACTTAATCAAAGTAAGGTCGTCTGGAGGGTACTATCTTTTGGTACAGAATAGGGAGATTCTAAGCATCACTCTCCCAAACCAGGAAATTACCCGAATTGATCGTCAAGAAAACTGGTTGTACGATTTGGATTAGGATGCCCCAGGGGAAAACGAGGCAAATGAAGCCAACAATGCTGAAGGGGACAAAATGGATCAAGGAATGGAATAACAAGTCCCAAAACCTGAAAATCACCAACCTGCCGCCCAAACACCTCTTGAAAATGTCCCACCACCGGTCACACTGGACTCCATTTATGTTGTATTAATGCAATAGAACCAACAATACCAAAACATGGAAGCCTGCCAAATACAGCAAAACCAGCGCTTCTATAACATGGAAGTTTGCCAAGACTAGATGATGGAAGTAATTCGTCAGATCGAAAGAGAGCAAAATGCGCAAAGACAACGAGGACCAAGAATCCGTGGTGGATCCAGCAGACGCGACAGTCAGGAGTGACAAAATGTTTATCTTTTGTCCTCTTAAAACATTAGGGACAATGTTTATTTTAAGTGTAGGGAAAAAATTCTTATCACTTTCTAAGGTTTATTTTCCCTTTCTTGTTAATTTTTTGTTTTCCAATAAAATCTATGTTATATCAAGTGATTTCCCAACGATTTTTCGTCTCTATTCCTCCTGCATTTTCTTGAGCCATAACAATTTTTTTATGGACGGGTGTTATGCATAACTCGACACATTTTGAAAAATGCGAAAGTTACCTATTTTAATAAGAGCCCGAGTAAAGTAGAAACAAGATTTTTACCGGTTTGACACTCTAGAACCCCTGAATATGCACAACTGATTTGAATACCTTTTATACCGAAAACCTTGGACTATAGTTCTAAAGTAACCCTGAGTAGTTTATTTAGCAGTCAGTATCGTCTAAATCACAAACTACGTAGGGAGTCGATGAATATAAGTGAATGATCCCACAAATATCAGAAAAGTTGTACTATTTAATTTTTTTTTATATGAAATGCACTAACTAAGCTAGGTGACCCTCACCCGGTCATTTAACCCAACAGTTGCAATGATCTTTCACGAATTACAACATAAAAACCCAACTGTAGTTGGTTCAGAAGTATCTGGTTCTGGACTTGGTAGTGCGTACTACGGTTCGATCCCCCGTAATTTGCAGTTGGGTTGATAAGAGGAGTGTACCATATAACTGTGCCAGAACTCCATGCTTCAATGAATCATCACTAACCAATGACTCTACTATGTGCGTGAATAGATAATGGGCTTAATGTGATTGCGCGTGAATGAAAACGGGCGAAACAGAGCGAATAAAATTTGGTTAAGCTATAATAGCATAATTCAAATTGGTATGCATATGACGAAGCTGTCTAGTGTCATCAATGTATTTTTAGTGTGAAATTGAGCTCGTGAGACTCCGATACAACAATGTTTGGCAACCGAGTACAATTCAAGTGGTGTCATGAGTCTACATCTACCCTGCATCTGTCTGAATTTCAAAACCATTTCTTGTTTGAGGACAAGCAAAGGTTCAAGTGTAGGGGAGTTTGATAACACGAAAATACGTTGCATATTTAGTTTGATTTTTAACATAAATCGTTTCTTTATTATATTTTATTTCGGTATTATGCGGGTATTATTTAATGTTTTCAGGTATTTAATTAAATGCAAGTTTACAAGATGCAGAGAGTAAAAAAAGGGTGCAATGAAGTAAAAAAAAGCCATAAAATATAAAGACACCAAAATCCCAAGAAGGAGCCCATTACGTAAAGCCAAAGGATGACCCCCCACAAGGAGTGTGATGACCGTCACACCCCCTCTCTCCATGTGCCGATCGACACAGGCCCAAAGTGGGAATCCACTTCCTTGTGACGGGCGTCACAATTACCCTTGGTTACATGCCCTACTTTTTCTCCTTTGTGACGAGTGGCACGCCTAGATTTTCTCCACCTTTGAAGCCACTCGCCAAGGTAGTTACGAAGCGAGTTTTTCTCCTGGCATTTACAAGGCATTATTATAAATAGAGAGCTTGATATTCTGCAGGGCGGTCGGAGAATTTTCCATAGTCTTAAGCAATCAACTTTTCAGCAATTCCTTGCATTCAAATTCTGCAATCTTACTTTCGCTAGTGTTAGGCAATTTTATTTTCTCACAATAGTTTCTACACTGCGAACTATTGTGTAACTTTTACGGGGTCTATCCTTACGTTAGATCTTAGTTTTTATTTCCTTGTTTAGTTGCTTTAATTAATTATTTCGAAGAACAAATCCAACCAGCTTGTGGTGGAGTGCTCTAGTACTTGAAGTTTTCCATGTTTCCAGCATTCTTTTGATTATTTCAGGTTTCTTTAATCGTATTAATATTTATAATATTGTTGTCTGCATGAGAATTATTAATATGTTGGTGTTAGCTATGTCATTAATTGCTGTTTATTATTCTGCTCCGAGAACGAATATTATGTGTGGCTAAATAGCTTAGGTGTCGGTATGCAGGTTTAAATCGAATTAAGAGATCCGAAATAGATTGACCAAATATTATTTTTATAAAAATTAATTTTTCTGGTTTAGTTTTCAGTTATATTTTTAAAGGTTTTTACGGAAGTAAGAATCAAGCTAAGGTTAAAATCAATAGAGCGGAAGTTTGAGGTTTTCAACGGGATAGTGATTACTAGGCGTTGGTTTTAAATACAGCGGAAGCGCTTTAAAATGAATTAGGTTTTTATTTATTTTTAAAAAAAATATTTCTAAATTCGACGGGACTGCGGAAGCATACGTTAGGGTTTATTAGCATAATCTAAGTCAATAGAATGGAAGTTTGAGACAAGGATGTTTAAATTAATATTGCTTACTGAATTTAGTAATTTAAATTTATCGGAAAAATTGGCCAACAAACCCTCGGATCACCTAAATTGATACTTGCATACCAATACCCGTTTTATTTATATTTCAACTAGATATAAGTTTTTATTACCCAAAAAATTCCCCCCCAATTAATTATTCGATGACTCTAGCTTTACACTGTAGGTTTAGATTACGATAGATCGATTTATAGTCTCTGAGGTTCGACAATCTTTAAAACTACCCAACGCGACTGTGCACTTGCAATCAGTGTAATCTATAGACTCTTAAAGTCGCGATCATCATGTTTTAGTTATTATATAGGGTAAAGATTAAAAAATATATTTAATTTAAAATTAAATATTAAATTTGTATTATGATTATATAAGTAATTTTTTATTAAATTATAATTTATATTTTCCTCGTTAAAAAGTTAAAAAATGAAACAATGTTTAAAGTTATTATTTTTAATAAAAAATGTAAACTTTTCTATTTTGAAGCCTTTAAAAAATGTAAAATTTTGTATTTTGAAGTTTTTCAAGAATTGAACACAAGACCTTCTATATAAAACTTTATTTGCTTATCAAATAAGCTAGGTAAACAACTACTTTTATTTTTGTTTACCCGAAAACATACTTAACATTAATTTTTTGAGGCCCAAGTCAAGGGCCTAGTCCGTAGGGGTGTTTGCGGCGTGATTTAGGCGGTTTTGACGCAAAAAATCATTCGAACCGCGAGAGAAAAATGTGTACGGTCTGGTTTAATTCGGTTGACTTTTAGAAATCAAACCAAACCAATGCGGTTTTGTTCAATTGGTTCGGTTTTTTACAAATATTTTGTTGAGTCATACATGCACATAACTTTTAATATTGGTCATTCATACACTACCAAATAACACACAACTCATCATATTTGGACAACAACTTCTCATTTAATATGTAAAAATTATATTAGACAAAAGTTAAATAATAAACATAAAATAATATAAAATATTATAATAAAACAAAAAAATAGAAGAGATGAGAGATTAGTGAAGATGAAAAAGAATGAATATAAGAGATGGGATATTAAAGATAAATATGTGCGATAAAACAAAATTTAAAGAAGGAACATTTGTATAAAAATGAGAAGGTGAAAAAGAAAGAACATAAGAGAGTAGATATTAGAGAAGAAGAGACAAGATGTAAGTGATGAAGATGACACGATAATGCTAGAAGAGATTTAAGAAGATTGAAACTGAAACCATAAGTGTAAGGATGAGAAAATTGTTCGTAATCATAAGACTAATATATAATAGGTTTAGGTTTGAAATAAATGCGAGTTAAGTAAAATGTAGGTTGTTACATAATGTGGTTTGATTCGGTTTATAAAATACAAACCGTAAACCGAACCAAACCATGCAGTTTTGTTAAAAGATGACCCAAATTAATCCAAAGCGAATGCAGTTTTTTGCGGTTTCAGTTTGATTTGGTTTGATTTGCGATTTTCTATTAAGTTGATTTAGTTTTGAACACCCCTATTAGTCCGCCTTACCATTAGGTCGGTCCTAGTTATGTGATCATAACGTGAATTTAAGAGAGAAAGTAATATTATATTGTTATCTATATAAGGAAATTTTACACACAACCTAATAAAAAATCACCAAATTACTAAATCATCAAAATTATTTTAAATTATCAATATAATATGATGTGATGCATGTCGTTCATTTGATATATTGTAAAACCTTTTTACACTGATATTGTATCATTTATTTTTTTCTTCAAGATAAATTTAACATGAAAAAATACAATAATATAAAAATCAAACTACTTGAATCATTCTTAAATATTTTCTTAACACTTTAAAATAAATAAATAACTAAATATATAAAATCAAATCAAATAAAATCAAATCAAATTTTTATTTGAACACTTCAATTATAATTTATTTTAATTTAAAATCTAATTTGATTTTAAAAAAAGTATATATACTCATAAGAAAGGCATATCGTTTCGTCCTCTTGAGTCGTCGTTTTAACCTCACCTTTCTACAACCCCTAATTTCAGTTAAACTGAGTTTTCCTTCCGAAAGAAGAAGAAGCATCTTCATCTTCTTTCTATCACTCTAACTTAGATCCTTTTCCCCTTTCTTTCTATAACTCAAAATCAAAATCACAGAGAATCGATTTTCGATCACACTCCAATGG
The DNA here is from genome assembly GCA_021764765.1 of Vicia sativa. Lineage (NCBI taxonomy): Eukaryota > Viridiplantae > Streptophyta > Magnoliopsida > Fabales > Fabaceae > Vicia > Vicia sativa. The sequence continues at coordinate 298,529,716 of CM038792.1, read as the reverse complement.
CGACTCCCAAACCCCAACGAACTCCACAGGAAGTGGAAGACATCATCATCCGCAAAATCTTCCACGTCACCATAACCGCCACCACCGCCACAACAACCGATTCCAGAATCGTTTATCTCGAACTAACCGCCGCCGAAATCCTCAGCGAAGGCAAAGACCTCCTCCTCTCTCGCGACCTAATGGAGAGAGTCCTAATCGATCGTATCTCCGGCGATTTCTCCGTTTCCGGTGATGAAGCCTCCACGTTTCACTATCTCGTTGGTTGTTACAACCGCGCACACGATGAAGCTAAGAAAATCGTTAACATGAAGGATAAGAATCTTAGGTCAGAGATGGAGAATGTTGTCAAGCAAGCTAAGAAGCTTTGCGTTTCTTATTGTAGGATCCATCTCGCGAATCCGGAGCTTTTCGCGAGTAAGGATTCGAATTCAAATTCGAATTCTGATAGTAGAACAACATCTCCGTTATTGCCGTTGATTATATCGGAGTGTGGAGGTGGTGGTGGAATGGGGGTTTTTGGTGGTGGAAGTGGTGGCGGAGTGAGGAGTCCTCCAGGGTTTTTGGATGAGTTTTTTAGGGATCCTGATTTTGAGAGTTTGGATAGGATTTTGAAAGGCTTGTATGAAGAATTGAGAGGGAGTGTGATGAAGGTTTCTGTTCTTGGAAATTTTCAGGACTCTCTGAGGGTTTTGTTGTTTTTGGTTAGGTTACCTGTTGGTGCAAAGTCTCTTGTCAGTCATGAGTGGTGGATTCCCAAAGGCCCTTATATGAATGGTCGTGCTATTGAAATGACTAGCATTTTGGGTCCCTTTTTTCATATCAGTGCTCTTCCTGATCAAACCTTCTTCAAGAGCCAGCCTGATATTGGGTGAGCTTTAAACTTTCAATTACTCCCATTATGTCATATTTTGTTTACTGTTTTTGGAGTTCAATTTAGTCTTGTTAAATGGCGGCTATAGACTGTAGCGTAGTAGTGAAATGTAAACAAATCGCTACCGCTTATTGGGTGAGCTTTAAAGTTTCAATTACTTCGATTATGTGATTTTTTTTGTTTAGTGTTGTTAAATGGCGGCTATAGACTGTAGCGTAGTGAAATGAGAACAAACCACCCCCGCGAATTGGGTGAGCTTTAAAGTTTCAATTACTTTGATTATGTAATTTTTTGTTTAGTGTTGTTAAATGGCGGCTATAGACTGTAGTGTAGTAAAACTTGAATAAATTGCTCCCGCGATAAGCTATTTGCTACAAAATATTGTCATATAGTGGTGCTATAGCACTGCTGCGTGACAAAATTTGAACAAACAACTAGTTTTTACACTGGTTTAAATGTTGATGATGTTTTTTATTTTTGAAGTTGGTTTCTCATTGTATGAATTGGTTAGGAAATGAAGCATTGGTTTCATTCCTGTACTTGATTGAACCATATGTTGTTTTCATTGTATGGACTGTGTATATAGTTTTTCCTGGGGTTCACTGTTGGTTATTGGTCTTGCTTTTTTCATTGGTGAGAAAATGAAGATAATGGTAGTAGAGAAGTGTTGCTTTCAGTTGTGTGAGCTTGGTTCAGCTAACTGATTGGGTCAATGGATTAATTCAGCCCTTGTCTGGGGTGGTTTTGTCATGAGAAGTCTAGTTTATTAAAATAAGCTTATTAATGAAAGCACATATTGAAATCAATTCAAAACAAATTATTGGTAAGTTGTGAGAGAAGTTTAAGTAAGTTCTAGAAAAGATATTCAAACGCTACTTGGTTAAAAAACTTGAGTAGTTTTATTTTATTTACAACACAATGTTAAGGGTAGAATTTTGATGGGCTTATTGGTTCTATCCCTTAGATTCATGGAAACAAATAGTTGTTGGTCTTTTAGCATGTTGTTTGTTGGTTGATGGTAATGAAGTGAACCTTAAGGATATTCCTTCCATTGGAGCTTCAGAAGTATTAATCAATTTCTTGAGCCTTAAGCTTTCTAATTTTTAGGTGTCTTGAGATGTGACTGGGTTGATTTCTTATTGCTTTTTTTTTTTTTTTTGTGCTTAGCTAGCAGTACTGCACTGCTACTCTCACAAAAAGAAAAAAAGCGAAAAATGTTCAAAACTCAGTCACCTTAACAGGTAGATTCATCAGTTATGTTCAGTCATCACCCTGAGTTGCATTGGTTGTTTATTTTTATTTGGCAGCATTTGCTTGAATAAGAAACCACAACTTAACTGATATGCCCTTCTTCATCCCTGTGAGCCATAACAACCAGTGTTGGTTTTAAGCACGATGTTGTCTCCCGATTTATAAAAACTCAATTGTTAACTAGAGGATGGTTATATTTTTCCTTGCCTCTTGCACTGTGTGCATCAAGACTTGCCCTTCTAACATGCCCTTCCTCATCACCGTTTGCAATATCAACCAGGCTTAGTTTTAGGCACGATGTTGTCTCCCGCTTTATAAAAGCTCAGTTGTTTATCTAGAGGATGGTTATATTTTTCCTTGCCTCTTGCACTGTGTGCATTACAGACTTGCGCGTCCATTTGTACCATTTTCACTGCTTTTCATTTCAACCTATTCTTGCTTCCACTTGCCGATTTTCCGCCTGTTTCTGTGTTTACTGCTATACTCCACGGACCTTGGTGGTAGTGAGAGAGATTAATTTGTATGAGTTAACTTATGGAGTACTACGGAGTTGGCTTCTTTCTTAACATACTTTTTCTCCTTCAAATCCAGGCAACAATGCTTTTCTGACGCGTCAACTCGGCGACCAGCTGACTTATTATCTTCATATACCACTATCAAAGCTGTCATGAATACTCTATATGATGGCCTATCTGAAGTACTCCGCAACCTCCTTAGAAGTACAGATACTCGTGAAAATGTACTTGAATATCTTGCAGAGGTGATCAATTTAAATGCATCTAGAGCTCATATACAGGTAAAATTTCTTTCTTATCTGCATTGTGAAAATCAATGGAGCTTGAAGGAATGAGAGAAATTGTATTAATAACTTATTACTTTTTTTTTCCATTCCTTTTCCCATTACTAATTATATTCAGGCTGAAATTTAGTGTTTTCTTATTGAACTTATTCCAATTCTTTTTATGTGTCTTATGAGACTACACGTTACCTTTTTTTTAACAGGTTGACCCAATTACTTGTGCAAGTTCAGGCATGTTTGTAAATCTGAGTGCTGTAATGCTTCACCTCTGTGAACCATTTTTAGATGCAAATTTAACAAAAAGGGATAAAATTGATGCTAAATATGTTCACCACTCAAACCGGTTGAAGCTAAGGTGTGAGTCTTTATATTTAAATTTTAAAACTTCTTATTGAAGTTTCATGCATCACTCTATTGGTAACTTTTGGTTATGATCGTGTTTTAGTGGGTTGACTGCCCTTCACGCGTCATCAGAAGAAGTTGCTGAATGGCTTACTAGTAAAAACCCAGCCAAGGCAGGGGAAATGAATCAATATAATGATGATGAGAAGCGTCTGCAACAATCTCAGGAGGCCAGTAGTTCTGGTAGCAATAATGCTAGTGATCTTTCAAATGAAAATTCTGCACGCGCAAAATATTCATTTATATGTGAATGCTTCTTTATGACTGCAAGAGTACTCAACTTGGGGCTTTTAAAAGCATTTTCCGACTTCAAACACTTAGTTCAGGTAATTACATGTATGTTTTGGTTGAATTAAAGGTCAAGTATTCTTATGGGGGATAAATTTTAATGCTGTCTTATTTCTTATATGCTTTGAATGGACATGTTATTTTTTAGGATATTTCTAGAAGCGAAGATACTTTGTCTACACTTAAAAACATGCAGGGGCAGTCATCCTCTCCTCAATTGGAATTGGATATAACTCGACTTGAGAAAGAGCTGGAGTTGTATTCGCAGGAAAAGCTTTGTTATGAAGCTCAGATATTGAGGGTAGGTCATATTTATTCTCTCTTTGGAGTTTTGTTATTTCTGTAAAATGTCCATTGCACCAGCACCCACACCCCCACACTTAGGTAGCTTTTGACCCAGACAGAAGTGAATGGATCCACACACACTAGAGGCATGCATGAATTCTGTTGAGTATGAGTTGGTTTGTCTGAGATAAAAAACAGGTTCCTTCTAGCTGTCATAATGTTATTGTATATACTGTGTGCTACAAAATGTTATAGTCTACATGTACAAACTCCTGTATTTGACCTTATACTACAGGTTTTACATGTATTTATACTATAACATAAATATAACTAGTGGAGTGTTGTGTTGTTTATTTTTACCTTGTCACAAATGGGTTCCCTTTCTTATAGTAGTCCTATCATTCCTGTTTTTCATTTGTGACATTAGCTCATTGATGGAACCGGAAGGTATTTTTTATTTCCCAATAAAGATAATACTCTTATCAGTGTGGTTTCTTTGAAGGATAAGAGTGTCATTGTATATCTCTAAAAGATTATATATTCTTGTGTTTAATATTTTGCTGAAGTTTGATGCTTGATTCATCTTTCATATTATGTAGGCTTTTTGTTACTTTTGAGAGTTTCTTCAAGCTCAAAGTTTCAATTTCTCATTTTGACCTTTTTGGTTTCACATTATTTTCTTTAGGATAACACACTTATTCAGAATGCACTTTCCTTCTACCGCTTGATGATCGTCTGGTTGGTTGGCTTGGTTGGTGGATTTAAGATGCCTCTACCATCAACATGCCCAATGGAATTTTCTGCCATGCCTGAACATTTTGTAGAAGATGCCATGGAACTTCTAATATTTGCTTCCCGGATTCCAAGGGCCTTAGATGGAGTAGTGCTGGTAGACTTCACGTCAAAACAGTTATTTTTTATTAATCCATTCTCTGCAAAGTTCTTCTTATTCATGGCTATACTTATGCCTTAATATTCTTGTTCTGTAGGATGAGTTTATGAACTTCATAATTATGTTCATGGGCAGCCCTGATTTTATCAAAAATCCATATCTGAGAGCCAAGATGGTTGAAGTTCTGAACAGCTGGATGCCTCGTAGGAGGTAATTTGGTGTCTTTTTTAAGCATAAAATTGGAAGTTTGGTTGCTAAATTTTTATCACTAAACCTTGTTCTGAAGTCTTCACGTACAATAATTTGATATGTTTGCCTTGCCCTATTCCTTCAATTCAGTGGCTCATCTGCTACAGCTACTCTATTTGAAGGGCACCAACTGTCTCTTGAGTATCTTGTGAAGAATCTTCTGAAACTTTATGTTGACATTGAGTTCACCGGTTCTCACACGCAGGTTAGTCTACAGTGCAAGACTGACCAGCTTTTTTTTTTCATGCTGTAAAATTATAGATCACTATCAGGAATATATTTGAATTGTTTGGCAAATGCATTTCACTCTGGAGCTTCAACAAGGCGGTCCATGTATCTGTTTACTGAATTATGAGATAAGATGGTTAAATAGATATAACAACCACAACAACCAAGCCTTATCCCACTAAGTGGGGTTGTGTACATGCATCAAATTCCAATGTTCTATTCATATTATTACATAATTAATCCATGTTATAGAGATTCGACAAAGTTTATGTTGTCTGTCGACTGCCTAACAAACCCCTCTCCTTTTATCTGGGCTAGCGACCGGCTATGCATAGCAATGCTAACATAGTAAATATTTCATTATAATCCTAAACTTGTGATTGACTAACAATGTCAGTTGAACTTTTATTTCAATCTGTTTCACTAATTTCTATAGCTCATGAATAATGCCCCGATAATGGTTTTCTATTTTACACATATTAATATACATATTACTTTTGGTATTTGGAATCATTAATATGTGTTGTTGAGTACTACAAGATCCCTAGCAAGATTGTCTTATCTGTTACTTGTCCACTACAGTTCTACGACAAGTTTAACATCCGCCATAATATTGCCGAACTTCTTGAATACTTGTGGAATGTCCCTAGTCATCGTAATGCTTGGAGACAGGTAATACATGAAAGATATTTTAAGTTTTTTGTCTCATGATTCTCTACTTTTGATTTTTGCTGATCTTAATTTTGTTGCAGATTGCTAAAGAGGAGGAAAAGGGTGTCTATCTCAATTTCTTAAACTTTCTGATTAATGATAGTATTTATCTTCTTGACGAAAGTCTGAACAAAATTCTTGAGCTAAAAGAATTGGAGGCTGAAATGTCAAATACTGCCGAATGGGATCGACGACCAGTTCAAGAGAGGCAGGAAAGAACCCGATTATTCCACTCCCAAGAAAATGTCAGTCTGACTTTGGTCAATTGAATACTTATATTTCTGCATATATTTTAAAATTAATCTAATAAAACAAACAATGCTGGAAAATTTTGTAGATTATTCGGATAGATATGAAGTTGGCAAATGAAGATGTCAGTATGCTTGCATTTACTTCAGAGCAGATTACTGCTCCATTCCTGCTTCCTGAGATGGTACTCTCTTTGCCCAACATTAGCACGTTTTTATTCTCGTTATTCTCCTTATTAGCTTAATCTTATTTTTCCACTTTTGCAAGGTTGATAGAGTGGCCAGTATGCTCAATTACTTTCTGCTGCAATTGGTGGGTCCCCAAAGAAAATCACTTAGTCTGAAAGATCCTGAAAAATATGAATTTCGTCCAAAGCATTTACTAAAACAGGTTGGCATCACCTTTGGTTGACCCAAAAATCAAATACAGAACAGTGCTGTTATACTCCATCTTTATTTTCTCTGTTATATTGTTAAAAACCCTGTTTATTTCTTGCGTGTTCTTTAGTGCTTTTCTGAATATATATTGCCAAAAAGTGTAGTTTTCAACCTTTTTGGTACTAGAATCTTTTGTCCTAACCCTTCTCTTATTTGTTATTCATTTTATATTGAATATTAATATTGTTATTTTTTTTTTCTTTTTCTGAAGAGGGATATTCGGAGGATTCCTCTTTGTATTTTTCATTAAGGGATATACAGCTACAGTAACATTGAAGTTCCACATCGATCTCTTAGGCATTAGAATCCCATGTGCTATTTATATTTACATGACACAGATTTTATTTTACCGATAACTAACTAAACTTCAATTTATTTATTTGAAGATTGTGCATGTATATGTTCATCTGGCTAGAGGTGACACAAGTTCCATCTTCCCATCTGCTATCTCAAAGGATGGCCGATCATACAATGACCAGGTTAGTTTTTGTGAGACTTTTAACATACCGAGTTGTTCTCAAGTAGTTTCTAATCTGTACTACCATATGCCAATAAGCGAATGCAATCTGACTGAGAATATGCTGCAGTTGTTCAGCTCTGCTGCAGATGTCCTTCGTAGAATTGGCGAAGATGGCAGAATTATACAGGAATTTATTCAGCTTGGTGCTAAAGCCAAAATTGCTGCTTCAGAGGCCATGGATGCCGAAGCTACTCTTGGAGAAATACCAGATGAATTCCTGGATCCAATCCAAGTATGCTCTAAAAATTTTATTCTCTGCGCGAACACGTCTATGTTTTTGGCGAGAACCACCCGTGATCTTAACGTAGCGATGATTAGCTGCAAGTTTGTTTTTCATTATTTTTTAAGAAAAATACTTGTGTTTTAGCAAAAGCCGTAAATGATTAGTTTTTATTATTAATTGTTTTAAATACAGAATATGCTTATTTAAATGCACCAAGACTAAGTGATATTTTTTTATGCATTGTAGTACACTTTGATGAAAGATCCAGTTATCTTGCCTTCTTCAAGGATTACAGTTGATCGTCCTGTCATCCAGAGGCATCTTCTCAGTGATAGTGTAAACCCCTTTGACCTGTTATTGCTTATTACTGATCTTCATTCTGAAAAAGAATCCATTGTTTATTCTTTTTGTATGTGGTTATTATTTGTGCAGAGTGACCCATTTAACCGTTCTCATCTTACCGCCGATATGCTGATTCCTGATGTTGAACTCAAAGCAAGAATTGAAGAGTTTATCAGGTCCCAGGAAATGAAGAAACATGGTGGTGAAGGCCCCAACATACAAAGTACCAAGGCCACCATTCAAACCACTGATACTGCGGAAATGTTGATTGATTAGGAAAAATATCAGAGTTGGCCAACTTCTCAAACAAAATATTGATATCTACCTTGCACATAAGTTATTAGGTGTGGAACTTTAGTCAATTTAATCTTATTCATTTTTTTTATTTAAATTTTAAAGTAATGATTAGATATTCAAAGCTGTAAGGATATTTGAAACGGTTAATGTATAGAAGTCGTGAGATTGAATTCTATGATACAATCAGCCCATTGCTTGTCTTTAGCACATCTTGACTAATGCTCTCAAATGCTCATGTAGATGTGATCTTTTGTAGTAATGGCTGCAGGACTTGAACTTATTAACGTCTTTGGTCCTAAATCAAATTTGAGAAATCAGAAGCTTTTCATTGATTTTAGAACTTGATAATCTATACTTTCCATTAATTTAACTAAAGAAATAAAACCAAACAAGTCCACCACTTTATTCTAAGCAAGACAATTACTCCCCCCTTCCCAAATTATTACACATTTAGACTATTTTACGAGAATTAAGAAATTTAATTATTACTTTATGGAAAACTAAAATATTATATGACTTTACAGTGAATGAAAGAAGAAAGAAACATAAATAGTAAATGATATATTAGACACAAAAAATTATTGATGAAATAAATAGTAAATGATATATTAGAAAAATTATTGATCATGTATTGAGATTTTAAAATGACTTATAATTTAGGACAAATATTTTGTGAATTTCTTAATCCACCTCATGTCCTTCTTACTCACCCCTGTGAAATTCTATTTTTGCCCTCGAAAAACCAGAAATTTATATTCGGCAAGCACTCTATATCATGGAAATCATGTTGAAAAGGATTGGGTGTAAATCGGAAATATATTTTCAGTATTAAAGTGTATGTATTATTTGCATAAAGCTTCTATGTGAGAACAAGTGAGATCAAATTTGGAATAAATTTAAAATATGGTGCATACCGGAAGTATATTTCCGGTTCCACTCAAATATTTCAGAAAGTAAAAACAAGTGAGACTAAATTTGGAATAAATTTAAAATATGGTGCATACTGGAAGTATATTTTCGGTTTCACTCAAATATTTCAGAAAGTGAGAACAAGTGAGATCAAATTTAAAATAAATTCAAAATATGGTGCATACCGGAAGTATACTTCCGATTTCACTCAAAAATTTCAGAAAATGGTGCGTACTGAAAATAAATTTTCAGTTTTTTAAAGGGCATTTTAGAATTTTCACGGGGTGCGCTCCACCTTTATGGGGTGGTTAAGAAATTCACAATATTTTTTATAAAATGATTTATAATTTGGAATGTACAGAGTACTAAGCATTGAAGATATAATATGTCGTTGAGTCAACATGGATCTAATTTAATGTTAAGCATATTCTTTAACACAATTTCTTAATGCAAATTTGTTTTCTTATAGGTCCTTCGTGAAATTTTCGTAATCTCCTATGAATTTAGATATAAATATTTAAATTTAATTTTTCCATAAAATATTTGATTTTAGAGACGCATATTCAAAAATATCTAATTTACAAAAAAAATTATTTTCGGATATGCATATCTGAATAAACTTATTTTTTATTTTTTATAAAAAAAGTGTTTTACATATATGCACATCCGAAAACTTCTCCGTTATATTTTTTTTTAAATAAAAAAAAGATGTATATCCAACACAATCAACTGGTATGACCTGAGTCTAAAAATACAAATTTTGAAAAAATTAATGAATTTACTAATTAGTTTCATTTTATTGAAAAAAGAAAAAGAACACGTTAACAAATTATTGAGTTCAATACTCTCTATTTCTCTCGTCTCCGATTGATTAAAATTAGTTGAAAACCAAAAAGAAAATTAAATGGAGAGGTCCAATATATCTCTTAAATATTAATGTATAAAAAGATCTACCATTAAATCAAATACTAATTCTCAGTATTCCCCTTTTAATTATTAAAAAAACACAAAATTTGGGATATGTATACTCAAAAATTCATTTTTTTCGTAAAAAAATAAGATTTATTTAATGTGTAGCTTTTGTTAAACAGGTTCTAACTCTGATAAAAAGGTGTGTGACGTCATCATGTTCTGAACTCAACACTCTCGAAGAATACCTTTTGTGTGTTACAAGTTAAGTCTATATTCTAGAATGTTTCTTATGCAACGGTTCTAAGGAACGTTAGTGATAACACATAATTGTATCGTATTTTTAGACCTAAATCACATGCTATTTAGTATGTTTTTATCATATTTTTGCAGTATTATTCCATGTTTTATTCGTGTTTCAGGTACTTGTCAATTATAGAACGTACATGCGAAGAAATCGGAAAAAGAACAAAAAAGTAAGAAAAGTGTTGAATTGGCCATCTCTAGTGCATGGCGTTCACCATAGACCTAATGGAATTCACTATGCAACCAACCACGAGGTCCACCAACTCAAGTTCATGGCGGTCGACGGTCACCATGAGCATAATGGCGGCCGCCATTTGTACGCAGTTCAAAAAAGTAACCGCCCACTAACAACACTACTTTGTAGATTTCTCCCACTTTCTCAACTACGCACACATGATCCATAGAAGTAAGAAAACAAAATCCTCCTATAAATAGACCTTGGAATCACACTTTTAAGGCATCCAAGTTATCACGTGGAAGCACTGTTCGTAGTTTTTAGGCAGAAATTACAAATATAAAAGGAGTAGTTTCTCACATCAAGGAACTAATCAACCATTAGTATTTAGGCCCATAATCTTTGTAATTGCTTGGGTCAAATCTTACCGTCATTAATCAAAGTTATTTCAGTTCTACATTTATTTTCAAGCTTTTACAGGTTCTTTATTGTATTACTTATTATTGTTTATTGCTTTGTTTAATTTAATTACCGTGTTGTTTTTATTTGTAATCATCATTTTTAGTTTGTTTACGCTTAATTCCATGTCTAGCTAAATTGTCTTGAGTCTGGTATGTGATTACCGTCGTTTCTGATGGGACTAGGGTAATGAAGTTAGCGTAAGTTTTGCATAAATTCTATTGTGGTTTTTGTTTCCAAGTTTAATATAAATAGCTTTGCCACGAGAGTGAGAGGTTACTTAACATGATTTGTCACGAGAGTGAGAATTAATAAAGGTTCGAGCCGATAGAGCGAGAGCGTGAGGATATGACTAGATAGTGGGAACGAGGCATCGATCCTAAAGAGGGCGAGAGCACTTTAGATATCGATTAGAACTTAATTAGTTTTCAAAATATGCTTCTTAAATAGAATGAGAGAGCGAGAGAAAAATCTCATGGTTAGGGAGTGTGGTTTTATTCAAAATCTCATTGGCGAGAGTGTGAGATTTAGCCTTTAAACTAGTCATTTCTACAAAATACTATTTAATCATAAATTAACGCCAATAAGTTACCGAGTTCCTGAGGTACACGGAATCCACATTCCGAACTCTCTTTTCTTATATATTTCTTAATCTTATTTTAGTTCCTATTTTAGTCTTAGTTTATCCTTAATCAATTACTCATTAGCCTTAGCTTTACAAAGCAACGATAGATTACAGTAGGTTGATATTGGTCTCTGTGGGTTCAACAATCTTTTATATTACTTCAATATTTCCGTGCACTTGCGGACACATTAAGTTTTTGGCGTCGTTGCCAAGAACCAACAATCAATATTGTTATTCCGTTATTGCACCGTATAAACTAAGACACTCTTGTCTCTATTACTATGTATCACCAAAATTTTCTCTATAATTATCACTTACAATATTTTTAAGGAATCGCAAGATACCCATAAATCTAACTTTGAAATATTAATGGAGAATTTTATTGAAATGCAAACTCTCCCTAGGCTAGAATCTATGTTGAAGCGCTTTGTTGCAACACAAATTTTCCAAAATGAAGAGTTTAGGAAACAAAGTATCCATATTAGTGAAACCATTAAGCAGCTGAACAATGCGGTTGAGTCCCTTGTGACTCGTAACATGTCCTTGGAGACTCATATCTCCCTTTTTGAACAAAAACCTCTAGGAACCTTCCTTGAGAGACATGCAGATGTTGTAAGAACCAACCGTGAAAAACAAATAGAAAATCCATAGAAGAGTGATAATGAGGATGAAGAGAGTTCTGGTGCAAAAAAAGTAGAAATTAAGAAAAATCCATCGATACCACCCGAAAGGGAGGTTGTCAAAGAGGTAGAGAAGGAAACATCTTATGTTGTTCCTTCTCTTTAAAACCCACATATTCCTCTTCTGCAAATATCTGTGGAAGCTAATGTAGATGCCCAATCCAAAAGGTATGTGGATAATATCCACAATAATGCACCATTGTTTGAGGTTCTGCATAAAAAGAGAAAATTTGAGGACCATGAAACTAGGGAAATCATTAGTATTAAGAGGGGAAGGTAAACATTCGAGATGGTGGATGAAATAATTAAGTCCAAACTTGAAAAATTGATACTCATGATAGACCCAAAACTACCACCCCATAGAAGAAAGAAAATAAAATGCGAGGGATATGTGAGATGACTTGATAAGTGGTCATGGAAATCGAAGACGATTAAAGTTTAGATCGATGAGTCATTCTCGAGAGAATCACCATGAGTGTTGACATTCTTGAGACATCAAGCTACAAACGTTAAAAGAAGTGAGCATGTGAGACAACCCATGGTTTATTTATAATGTTTTTGCTTTTGTTTGAGTTTGTAAAAAATAAAGAGATCGATCGCTTGACACCTATCAACTGCATACAGACAACTACCAAGGTGGGCAAAGAGGCCAAGGCGGGCATTGATCACATTCTTATTCCTTTCCCCACTTTTACAAAAACATTAAAGACAACGTGGTTTAACTGTGTGGGAGGAACCTTACTGTTTTCATTTTATCGCTTTCTAGGTAGATTTATTGTATTTCATGTTGTTAAAATTCTATTTGTTTTCAGAATTTTGGTCGATTCATTGCATGTGATGTCGAGTGTGTATGCCTGTTTTTCAGTTGTTATTGAATTTCCCTAAAATTTAAAAATTTTAACCTCCAACAAATTTTTTCTTTTTGATGCATGGCTCACACTCTGAAAGTATATAAGTTGTCACACTTTAGGTTGCGTTAGAGAGACTTGGGAAAGTCTCAATAACATCGATACTGTTATGACACCCTAAGCCCCCTCATTATGTGATAATCAATTTGGGTATCCATTATGCCTAGACCTTAAGCTTAAGTTTTCAAAGTAGCTCTTAAGTAGTTTATATTTGCGGTCAACACTATCTTAAGCACAAACTACATAGGGAAGCCTATGAAAATAAGTGAATGATCCTGAATTAATTAATTGAAATAAAAAATAAGGAACGCGCCTTCTAAGTTAGCTGACCCTCACCTGATCATTTATCCCAACGATTGTTGTACCAATAAAAACACAAATTATAACACCCAGTGTTAGCCGATCAATTGGTCTCTAATGTTGGAATTGGTAGGCAAGATTACGATCTGATTCCCCGCGACTATAGTTTGGTAAAAAGGGGGTGCACCGCTTTAGATGCCAGAACCCCGTATTAATAAGGATCACAATCACTAACATATTTTCTTACTATGTGCATGTACGAATAACAGGCTTAATGTGATTTCACTTAAATAAAAAAGTGAAAGAAAACAAGAGATATATGTTGAGTTATAATGACATGATTCAAATTGTATTGCATAAAGAGGGGTTTTTGAACATTGCGTCATTACAATATCCTTGGTATTGATTTTTAGTCCCGGTTGATTTGACATAGCCTAGTAACCACATATGATTACAATTGTGTGTGTATTTGTTTCGAATCGCGCTTAATTCTTTCTTTTTACTGTGTTGGTTGATTGCTAGAGGACAAGCAAAGTGTGGGGGTGTTGATAACACGTAAATGTATCATATGTTTATACCCGATTCACATGCTATTTAGTATCTTTTATTATATTTTTGTAGTATTATGTCATGTTTTGTTCGTGTTTCAGGTACTTGTTGATTATAGAGCGTCCATGTGAAGAAATCAGAAAAAGAGCAAAATAGGAAGAAAAAGTGTTGAATTTACCACTCTCTGGTGCATGGAATTCGCCATGGACCTAATGGAGTTCAATATACACCCAACCACATGTTCCACCAACTCAAGATCATGGCGGTTGTCATGAGTATAATGACGGTCACCATTTGTGCGCAGTTCAAAAAAGTAACCGCCAACTAACAACACTACTTTGGAGCTCCCACTTTTTCCACTACTCACACATGATCTATGGAAGTTAGAAAATGAAATCCTTCCTATTAATAGACATTGGAATCACACTTTCAAGGCATCCGAGTTTTCACGTGAAAGTGTTTTCCATAGTTTTTAGACAGAAATTACAAATGTAAAATAAGTAGTTTCTCACATCTAGGAACTACTCCACCATTAGTATTCAGGCCCATAATCTTTATAATTGATTGGATCAAATCTTGTTGTCATTAATCAAAGTCATTTCAGTTCTACATTTATTTTCAAGCTTTTACATGTTCTTTATCACATTCCTTATTATTATTTTTTACTGCTTGGTTTAATTTAATTACCATGTTGTTTTTATTTTCAATCATCATGTTTAGTTTGTTTACGTTAATTCCATGTCTAGCTAAATTGTCTTGAGTCCGGTATGTGAGGACCGTCGTTTCCGATGGGACTCGGTAACAAAGTTGGTGTATGTTATGCATAAATTTTGTTGTGGATTTTATTTCCAAGTTTAATTTAAATATCCATGTCACGAGAGTGAGAGGTTACTTCACATGATTTGTCACGAGAGTGATAATTAATAAAGGTTCGAGCCGATGGAGCGAGAGCGTAAGGATATGACTGAATAGTGGGAACAAAGCATTGATCCTAAAGAGGGTGAGAGCGCTTTAGGTATCGATTAGGACTTAATTAGTTTTCAAAATATGCTTCTTAATTAGAATGGGCGAGGGAGAGAAAAATCTCATGGTTAGGGAGTGTGGCTTTATTCAATAGCGCGAGAGTGTGAGATTTTGCCTTTAAACTAATATTATCTACTAAATACTATTTAATCATAAATTAACGCCAATGAGTTACAGAATCCCTGAGATACACAAAATTCATATTCCGGCCTCTATTTTCTTATATATTTCCTTAATCTTATTTTAGTTTATATTCTAGTCTTAGTTTCCCCTTAATCAATTATTCATTAGCCTTAGCTTTACAAAGCGACTATAGATTACAATAGGTTGATATTGATCTCCGTGGGTTCGAAAATATTTTATATTACTTTGATATTTTTGCGCACTTACGGACGCATCATTTAGTACAAGAGCTTCTGATCATGACTTATGCAAGAAAGCTTTAGAGACCTTCTATGTTAATTTTGTTGTTCGAAGTTCTTAAGATACTGAAGACAAGGTTCTGCTGAACGAGTTGTGAAGATATGAAGATATTATTCCGAAGACCAAGTTCTGAAGGCAAGAGTTCTATGAACAAGCTCTAAAGAATCAAAGACTTAGGTTCTAAATATACAAAGTTCTGATCCTTCTACAACATGCTTCATAAACATATAATTTGTAAGCCTCTAAAGATGGAGAATATAAAGATCAAGACTAGGGATTGCGTGTAATGGCGAGTATAAAGGTACAAAAATACACTGTGACCTCTACTCTATCGGATGATGTAAAGACATGTCTTTTTTTTTTACTATTATCTTCTAGTCTCATCATGAACGTTGAGAATTATACAACTGGTTTTTGTGTTTCCTATCCTATCCTCCTACGAATATCTTTTTCATCTATACAAGGAGGACTTAGAAGAATTTGAAATCAACGAATTAGTTCAACAAAACTACACCAAAATGCTGCACAAACTCTATTATATTCTTTGTATAGTTTTATAAATAAGCAAGGAGATTTTTTTCGTATCTTGCTATCAACACTTTTGTGTTTTTGTACTTAAACATTATGTAATCTAATTTTTTATAAGCACCTTTGTATACATATCATTATAAGTCAACAGTTGTTGATAGGTTTATTGAGAGAGTTTGTAAGTATGGATTCCCAAGAAGACTTTGGTTGCGATCATAGTGGTTTTGCAAAAAGGATCAGACTTATTATGATTGTCTATAATCTGGTTGATTATAGTGTATTAAGTTCTTGTGTATATGCAAATCACCTTGAGGGTTGGACTGAAGTAACTTTGTTAACAATGAACTAGGACAAAAACCATTGTGTTCATCTAGTTTTATTCACTTGTTAAGCTTTGTGTTTGAGTTGCGAAAATATTATTTTTGGTTCAACCCAATTCAAGTCCCCTTTCTTGTGTTTCTTGCACCTTTAATTGGTATTAGAGCTCCTATTATGGTATTGATTTCTATCAAACACTTAACCATTTCAAATAAAGATCTAGACAAGTTTTAGAAACAGTATGGTTGATCCTACTCCACCACCACTAGCTCCAGTTTCTGATAAAGTTAACTACAATGCTAAACCTCCAATTTTTATGGTGAAAAGTTTGAGTACTAGAAACACAAACTAGAAAATTTCTTTCTAGGCCATGATGTTGATCTTTGGGATATAATTGTTGATGACTATGATCCTCCCACAAATGATACTAGGAAGAAGCTTGCAAGGAAAGCTATGACTGATCAACAAAAAAGGATTATAAGAATAATCATAAAGCAAGAACTATCTTGCTGAATGCTATTTCTTACACCGAGTACACGAATATCATAAATAGAGACTCAACTAAGTGTATATTTGATTCTCTCAGAATGAAACATGAATAGAATGATCAAGTCAAGGAAATCAAGGCTCTGGCCTTGATTTAGAAGTATGAAGCCTTTAAGATGAAGGATGATTAAACAGTTGAGACTATGTTATCAAGGTTTCAAACCTTAGTTGCAAGACTGAGGGTTTTGATCAAATGATCAATACTGTATGTCAAATCATGTGAAGAAGATTATCTGAATCCTGTCATCCAAATAGAGGACCATGATAATTGTGCTTAAGCTTGTAAAGGATCTAAACAACACTTCTCTAGAAGAATTGGTGAGTTTTTTGAGAATTCATGAGATTGAGATAGAACAAGATGAACCTCAGAAGAGAGGAAAATCTATTGTGCTCAAGTCTGTCAGGATATTTGAGTAGTCTAAATATCTTCAAGCTGGAGAGATTGAAGATTTAGAATAAGATTCTAATGAAGATAAAGAGGAGTTGTCACTGCTATTCATAAGGGTTAACTGTCACTAGAAGAAATATCAAGGCAACAGGTTCAGAAACACTAGAAGGAAAAATGGTCGCTTCGAGTCTACTTCTGATCAGAGGAAGTCTAGTGGCAAAGAATTCACTTGTTACGCGTGTAATGAGCAACGACACTACATGAACAATTGTCCTAAACTTCAGAAGGAAAAGCCCAAGAAGAAATCTCTCAAGAGCAAGAAGAAAGGGTTGATGGCAATTTGTGATGATTCTAATTCTATAGAAGATGACATAGAACAAGAACGTGCTAATATGGAAATGATGGATCAAGTTAGAACGCATGCTGGAAAGATCCCTCCAGAAGATGAAGTAGAATCTAATTCAAACACATAAGAGATATTTGCTTACCTTATTCATTTTGAATAAACTTCATGTTTACTTGAAATTATGGAAAAACATGAGTTGCTCAAGTTGAATTCAAGGAACTTAAAATGTCCCATGAATTCACAACTTATGAGAACAACAAGCTTAAGGAAGAACTCTTCATTTAAAATGAAGAATTTTTTTCTTAAAATTGAGAACTATGCCCTCAAAGGCACGATAACACTTCCAGAAACTTATGAGAGTATTGATGATGTCATTAAGAAATATGAAAAATCCTTCAAGAAGTTCTTAGCCATAAGCATAGGGAGAAGTATGATGGCTTCTATGATATATGGCGTGGTCTGAAATGGTACCAATGGTGTTGGTTACAACTCCTATGATGAATATAATTCTAATAAGGAAGATAAACCTAATACCCTTTGTTCCCATTTTGTTTCTGTTGGGTTTGTGCCAAAAGATAATGGAAAAGAAAAGGAGAAATCTGCTTCTAAACCTAAGGAAAAACCTTTGGCTAAACCTTATCGTTTTAATTCCTGTGAATACGATTATTCTATTACTAAACCCAAAGTTGTTAAGAACTCTGGGAGAATTAACAAGAGGGGACTCAAAAAATTACGGGTACCCAATAAACAAATAATCTATGTTGCAGATATTCTTAGCAGCACAGTTGAAACAATTTTCATGGAACCTCGACTCTGGCTGCTTGCAACACATGACATGAAAAAAGCATACATTCAAAAGCCTGGAACTTAAGCCTGGAGGAAATGTTGTTTTCGGAGGTGATCGAAAGGGAAGATCATAGGCTTCGAAATAATTGATAATTGTTTTAGTCTCTGTATATCAAGGATGAGTCTCTTATTTGTTTTATGCTCTTGTTCATCTTATATTCAAAAAGATAACCTTAACAAGTTTGGTTTCAAAGTTGGGTCATGGTAGGATATTCTGATTTCTCAAAAGGCTACAGAGTACACAACAATGAAACCTTTTTTGTTGAAGAGTCAATTGATGTTAAGTTTAATTTTGAGCTTAGCCTTGAAAAGTAAAATTTAGGTAAAATATTTGCATATAATGAGATTAACTATTCAGGTGCTGAAGGTAAACAAGTTGCTACATAAGAACAAGAATTCAAAGACTCAGAAGATGCTCAACCAGAAGCTGGTGAAACACAAACTTTGATCTTTATATTTTAAGGAATTTGTTTTGGGTTTGGTGTTTCTGATAGAACCTACATCTGTTGATGTAGCACCTCTGAACAAAGATTGGATTCTGGATATTCAAGAATAACTCTATCACTTCTCAGAAAATGATGACATGTGGAAAAGACTTGCTTTATGCGTGAAGTTTTCCAGGAAGGTGTTAAAGCTTATAAAGGGATGTATTGCCCTTATTTTTGAATTATGGGATATGATGCTTCAAATTAGTGAAGTTCTCATACATCAGAAGTATCCATGGTCAGAATATTCTCTTGAGAATACCTCTGTCAATTAGAAACTGAAGAGTTTTCTTCATTAAATGAATTGTCAATAAAGTGTAAGGTTAGCATTTAATGCAATACATTGGATATCAAAATTATCTTGGGATTAAATTAATAAATCATTTTGCTTTCCCCCATGTCATATCAGTTTCACTATTATAGGTTTATTAATCATTACAAAAACATCTTTTAAAAACACTCACCTCACTTCACACTCGTTAGCTAATCTTGCCCCACACTATCACTTTTTAAGCCCTAAAATTCTCAAACCCTAAAACCATATGTTTGTGCTTGTTCATCACCAAAAATGGCTTCATACTTCTCAAATAATATACAATCTCTCCAACAAAAACAACATCATGTTGGTGCTCAAAAATGATCAACCACTTCTCTACATAAACCTGAGTCCTCATCTCAACAAGGTCAAGTGGATAACAATTTTCCTGAACTTCAATGCTTCATTCCCATGTCTCAATTGATGGTTCTTTCTGAGTCAATTGTGAATTTTGATAATCTAAAGAAAAATGACTTTGATCTCTCTAAAGATATGCTTACTCAAGAACGGGAGACTTTCTTTGACATCCTAAAAGGTACCACTTTCCCAGACTTAGTAAAGCAATTTTGGATAGTGGCAAAGGAATCTAGAAGTATCTATCTCGAAGAATGTTTCTTAAAGAACCCAATATTTCTCATGAAGCAGTAATATCAATTGTTCTTGATCCTCCAGAAATTATTTCTCTTGAAGTCCTCAGAAGTATCTATGGTATTGTTGAGTTCTATGGATGACAAACTTCCAAATATTTCCGAAGTTTATGATAAAATCTGAAGGAAGCAAGCTATTGTTCATCATAAATTTGATAGTGATTTCTCCTCAAGAATGGAATGTGACAATTCATCAAGTGAAGACAATTTAAGCTTCTCCTCTACACTACATCATATACCATTTCCACTCTCTTCCGAACCTATCCCTCTTCAAACAATCCTTCCATCCTCTTCCAAAATCACTCATTTCAACCTTGATCAGTTACTGAATTTCTAAAGTCTCTAGACAATGAAACCTTTTCAAATATTCCTTTGTCTCTGTCTGCTCCAGAGGTTCCTGTTTCTAAATATGAGCAATAACGTGTTATTATTAATAGTTCTTCAGAAGTTGCTGCTACTACTACTTTTGAGTATGGTTTTGCTTTGGATTATGGTCAACCTTATGGTTCTAAAGGGAAGCATGCTATGGAAACTGTAGACCAGTTTGCTGGACTGAAGAATGTTTTGGACAAACATCAGGAAGACAATCGTCTCACCCATCAATGCTTGGATAAATAGGATGAAAGGATTGCTGCTCACAAAGCTTCGTTCAAGAAACTGTCTGATGTGTTGATGCAATTCATGGGAAAGTTTGACAAGAAGGATGATACTTATAACCTTATCCCTTTGTATTAGAACTTAATAAAAAAAATTCTTTTGTTTCTAAAACAATTGTATATTTATCCCTACCTTTAATGAAAAATTTCATTTTGTCCTTTAAATCTTTTTGATTTGTGACAAAGGGGGAGAAAAAGTATATGATTTTGATACTGTTTACTCTCAAGATCTCAAACCCGAACATGATATAATACGTTTACTGCTAACTATTTGTTTGATGTTTGATTCTGGAACTTTGTGAAAGTTCACTAGTTTTTATAGATAGGTTAATTGGCTAACAGAAGATTATTATCTAGCAATTAAAAGACAAGATAAGATGTGTGAAGAAAACTCTGATGAGCTAAGCATATGAGAACATGTATTTGTTAGAAGTTGTGAACTGTCTAAAATAAATCATGTCATGATACTATGTATTATTCAGAAGTTGGAACTTTTTGAGTGAATATGGTTAGATCAAGATCTGGTACACACACTGTTCAGAATTTGTGAACTTTCTGAAAGTAAGGTAATTGTGTCTTGATAACACGTGTTATTCGAATTTGTAAATGCGAAAATATGGTGATCAAGTGATAGCTTTAGAAGTTATGAACTGTATGGAAGCGACCAAGTTGATATGTTACTAAGCATTTGTTTTAGAAGTTGTGAACTATCTAAAAGAATGTCAAGGTGAGCTCGAAACTTGTGTCCCATTACCAAGCTATTATGAAGTTGTAAAATGTATGAAATTTTTGTAAGCGGGTTATGATTAACCAGACTCTGATACTTTTGAAGTTGTGAACTTTTGAAGGTATAGTAAATTTGCTTTCATCCAAGCATCATTCAGAGGTTGTGAATCGTCTGAAGATATGGTCAGAAGACATGTTCTAAGACATGGTCTAAGACACATTCAAAAGACATGTTCTAAGACATGTTCGAAAGACATGGTCTAACACATGTTGTAAGACATGGTCTAAGGCATGTTCTGAGACACATTCTAAGACATGTTTGGAAGACATGGTCAAAGGCATGTTCTAAGACATGTTTTGAGCCATGTTCCAAAGACATGGTCAATCAAGAAAAAGTTTAGGTGCCAAACTTTCTGATGACATGATACTTTGCACCTTCTAGTGACATCATTCTAGTTTCTAAAAGAACCATTGAATTAGTTCTGATGTTTGATGCGAAGTCATCAAGACAATAACTAAATAGGTTTTGATGCTTCAAATTGTTCTGATAGTAAGGCAGGTTCTGAGATAAAGAACATGCATTTCTAGTCAGACTCTGATGAGACGTCAACAGGGAAATATTTCTTCTCTATGTTACCTTTTTGTACTACGAAATTCCTTTTATGAGTCTTGGGCTTAGGGGGTGAACAAGCATAAACGGAATTTTGAGTATTAACAAATTCAGGGGGACCTGGTTAAATTTTATGAATTTGAGTTTCATGGTGATTACCCTGTATAAATTGTTCTATCAAAATACATGTTCTTGTCATCACCAAAAATGGGGAGATTGTAAGAACAATGTTGGTTCTGAATGAACAGGACTGGCTCTACATACGGCCTTATGTTTTGATGATAACTTTACATGTTATCTTAGAGAAAATTTGTATACTCTAATGGCTTATGTCAAGTGTGTAGATTTTGCTAAACAGGTTCTGACTCTGGTAAGAAGGCGTGTGACATCATCATGCTCTGAACTCAACACTTTGGAAGAATATCTTTTGTGTGTTACAAGTTAAGTCAAAATTTTAGAATGCTTCTTATGCAACAGTTCTAAGGGACGTTAGTACAAGAGCTTTTAACCGTGACCTATGCAAGGAAGTTTTGGAGGCATTCTAAAGCTTTACTTCTATTGTTCCAACTTGCAAAGATGCTGAAGATAAGATTCAGTTGAACGAGTTCTGAAGATCTGTAGACATTTTTCTGAAAATCAAGTGTTGAAGACTCTGAAGGTGTTGGCTGAAGATTTTGATACGTATGACTCGAAGTAGAAATCTTAAGGTCGAAATGAAATGAGTTTAGTGTTCGTTGGAACAAAGTGAATGTCACAGTTCGGAATGGGAGAAATGGATCTTCGAATGAACATACTAAAGCTCGGAGTTTCGAATGGCAGTTATGATGATATATGTAAAGAGAGCTTCGAAGTGGTAACAAGGTTGTGTCTGTGAAGTGAGTTCGAAGCGAAGTGGCTAAAGCATTTGAAATTCAAACGCGAGCGGGATAATTGGAAGTTAAAATATATCTGTTGAAGCGGTTCGAAGACGTGAAAGCTAGAAAGCCGATGTTCGCATGTTTTGAACGTGGCAAGATCTCATAAGTCAGACCGTTATGGTCGAAGTAGTATAAATAGAAGTCTTAGTGTTAGGATTTCGTGTGTCATATCTATTGTACAAAATTCAGTAAACATTCAAAATACCACATGGCTAGGGAAACGAATGCTCGAACAATGTACGTATGATTGCACCAAACCTTTATAATTCAGTAAAACATCTTTATCTTTCCAGTTTATCTCTCATTTTCGCATCAATGTCATTTAAATTCTTTACATTCAAAGTCATTTAACTATTCCTTGCATTTAAACATTTTCTTCTATTTCGAAGTCCTTTACATTTCAGAAACCTTTTACATTCATGTCTTTTACATTCATGTCTTTTACGTTTCATGCTTTTATATCCATGCTTTTACATTAAAAGTCTTTTACATTTAAAAGTCATTTACGTATTCCTGCATTTACACGTTTCTTTGCAAATCGAACCTTTACTCATTTACTCATTCAAGTCAATTTTATATTTCTTTATTTAATCATGTCATTAAGTTATTTAACACTGCAATCGGAATACATTGGACATATATAAAACGCTCTAAATACAAGTCTTAACCACAAATACTAATTTTGTTATTAAGTTTATCCAAACGACCAATACCCCATAGGATCAATCTAGTCGATCCTGCAAGTTACCAGAGGAATTGAATAACAGTCATAAAGATTATTCGATAGTTTAGAGGACTAGCGGTTGTTTCACCAGAAATCACTGTGAACAAATTGGCACGCCCAGTGGGACAGTCATTGGTCGTTACAAAATTAAAATAAAAATAAGGATTGTTAAGACATAATCATTATAAAGTTTTTTTTCCTGAGTGTCAAGTTCGTTGTTATATGAACCTTAGAAGTGGTAGAATAACTAATAGCAACCAACCCTTACCCAGAAGAAAATGAAATAATAGGATGTCTAATCCAAACAATCAACAAGGGGAACAAAATGCCCCACATGGAACAGGCACTAATGCGTCTGCTTCGACGGGAACGTCTAGCGCGATCCCTTCGAATGCACAGTCTGTTGCATCTTCTACTAGTAATGTGGCCACGAACGGAACAAGTGGCATGTCAACTAACAATTCGATCCTAGGCAATAGGAACCCTTTGGGTGTCTGGAGGACTTGTCCCACCATCAGGGACACAAACCCATTTTGCCACCCCACCACCAACTAGACCACCCAGTTTCGATGGTAGTAGACCCAGGAATCCCCCTTATGGGATGCCAACATCTTTTATGGCAGGTTTGCAAACTTCGACGTCGAACACGTCACCACAATTAGGGTCTGGATCTGGGGCTAATTAATTTATGACAAATAACCAAGGGTCAGTAGGTTATAGTGTATTGCCTATCCTAACCACAGAAAATCAGATAACTTTTAGGCAGTTAATGGATGATAGTAACCATAGTATGATAGGAGTGTTAGCACAAACTATGCAAGAAATCTTTGCCCCAATAGTTCAAAACGTAGCGTGACAAAAAAATGAGATAATATGAGTCGAATAGCGATTTCTTCGCTCCAAGGCGTGGCGAGAACCAAGCATTGGTTCGAGCGAACATACCTATCATAGAACAAGTTGCTGATGACCCACCCTATAGGCCAGTCAGAGAGGAAATTAATTTGGGGGCAAGGGCACAAAGGTTAGATGTACCAGTGATTCGAGAGGAACCACAAAGGGGATTTATAGAACCAGTGGCGAGGGTCGAAAGATTAGATGCCCCAGTGATTCGAGAGGAACCACAAAGGGGAGTTATGGAACCAGGGGCAAGGGTCGAAAGGCTAGAAGTCCCAACGTTTCGAGAAGAACAACCTTGAGGAGTTGTCATGGTGGGTCGAAACCAAGATGCTGATGCAGTTGTCCATAGAATTCGAAACGACAATATCTTGGCAGAAAATAATTTAACCACCATGATAGAGAGGGTTATGGCCCAAAACGGTCTTAATACAGGGATTAGAAGGCCAAATTATGTCTCTCCTATAGCAAATTATGTAATGCATACTGATTTACCAAGGGGATATAAGATCCCTAAGTTTACAAAGTTTGCTGGAGATACCAATGAATCAACAGTCGAACACATAGCAGTATCGCGGAGATATAGCAAATAATGAGAACCTTAGGATTAAATATTTCCCAAGTTCCCTCACTAAAAATGCTTTCACATGGTTCACTACTTTGCCTCCTGGATCCATAGATACCTGGGCCCTCTTGGAGAGGTTGTTCCATGAACAATTCTATATGGGACAATCCAAGATAAGTCTAAAGGAACTAGCAAGTGTTAAGAGGAAGTTTACTGAACCCATAGATGAGTACTTAAATAGGTTCAGACTCTTGAAATCTAGATGTTTCACAGTAGTTCCTGAACATGAGTTAGTCGAAATGGCCGCTGGTGGCTTGGACTATTCTATTCGAAAGAAATTAGACACACAATACTTGAGGGACATGGCTCAGCTAGCAGATAGGGTTCGACAAGTCGAAAGACTAAAGGCCGAAAAGGCCAGGGCTTTTAAAAGTAATAAGAAAGAAAGAATTTCCTATGTCGAAACTGAGGAAGTCGAAGACTATCCTGAATTCGAAGAGGACGAAATAGATCTCGCTGAATTAAAACAGGCTCCACCTTACTCTTGTAAACTACTAGTTCCCACAAAAGGGAAAGAAATTGTTGAAAATGAGAAAAGTGACAAATTCCCAAAGAAGGTATATACCTTCGATGTAACAAAGTGTGTCGAGATTTTCGATTTGCTTGTCAAAGATGGCCAGTTAATTGTGCCATCAAATGTCAAAATACCTCATTTAGATCAAAGAACGAAAAGAGGGTTTTGTAAATATCATAGTTTCCTAGGCCACAAGACCTCACAGTGTTTTCTTTTCAGGGATTTAATTCAAAATGCAATTAAAGAAGGCGATTGAGGTTTGACAAACCAAAATGAAAGTAGATGAAGACCCTCGGATGTCGAGACACCAACTACTCGAGCCCGTGCATTGGAGAAATCAACATGGTGGAAGCGGACCAAGAGACCACTCAATTAGGGAGAAAGCACGAGAATGGAAATTGGGTGTTAGTCGAAGTCAACAAGGAGTCACTGGGGCGTCCACAACAACTAGAGCTTGATCGAGCGGTGCCATCTGTTGTTTTGAAAGAGATCCAGGCTACTGAGGGCCAAGAGGACCAGAAGCAAGAGTTGACACAGGCCACTGAAGGCCTAAGGCTAAAATTGGAGAGAGTAAAGATCACAAAGCCAGCCTCTCCTCAAAAGAAATGGGATACCTTGGGAGGCCCGGTGGGAAGTTCGACTATCGGTGAAATATTACGCTCGAGAGTTCAATCGAAATCCACAGGATGGGGAGATGATGATACAAAGGGGGAGGATGGAGATGGTAGCATTCCTCAGAAGGAAGTCTGAGATACTTTAGGGGAACCCAGTGGAAAATTTGATTACCTGGTGAAATACTCAGCCCCAGAGAGTTCAAAGATCCGAATCGAAGATGTCAAACCATCAGGATGGGGAGATGATGACGAAAAAGGGGAAGATGTAGATGTCAACATGGTGGATGTGGAGAGACCTCGTTCTGAGATGGAGGAGATGGAAAGATACCTAGAAAAGGAAAAATACAAAATGGAGGATGGCTATGCTGCAGATACCAGCCTCAAAGATTATCTCATCTTTGTGCCCAGGAAATCTTGAAATGATGCTATGTCCCAGATGCAGCATCATCTGCAACCAGAGAATTGCTGCAGATTTCGAGAGGAAACAAAGGGCTCGAACTGGAATCAACTGGCGCCAAGACAACCAATTATTCAGATGTTACCCTAGAGCTGAGGAGAGTTTGTCGGAGTTCTTAGTTATTGTCACAAAGGGCATCAAGTGCTGATTTGCCCAAGGTGTTCCGACATATGACCGAACATGGAGTGTTCAAACTATTCCCTTCGCCCATCTGGAATCACAAGGAGGTTGGTTAGATGAGTCAACACTTGAGGGTAATCATACTCAAAGCGACCCTATCCTAAAGGTGCTCGAAGGGTGACGTTCAAAATCCTTGCTGAAGTGCCAACAGACAAATGGCTGCAAGTCAGAGCTAATAAGGGAAAGATAAAGGAAGGCAATGAACGAAATGCACGTCACGCCATGGTATATATGAGGCAATTCAACCTGCGAAGAGGAAGAATTGAGGCGGAAAATTACAAAGGAAAAACTCCATGTCCAGTCACAATGGCGACAATCGAAAAGAAGGGAAGCTTTGGCACAAAGGAGCAACTTGACCAGCAACAAAAAGTGTCAAGTACCAACAAACCAACAACAAACAATCGACCTGAAAACAAACCTCCGGTTAGTAGGAGACTTTTCTAAACACAACAAGATGAATCGGAGTACACTCCAAGTCCGAAAAAAGAAGATATGCGAGACAACTTCAAATCGGAGGGAGTCTTCTCAACTTAAATTGCAACGTGGTACTACCTTATGAGTTTGGGCGGAGACCGAAATCAAGAGCATGAGGAAGAGGATACCATAGATTTGATGAAGCAGACCGGTTTGCTACTATGTCATGGATAGCGGCGGTCGAAGAGCGAATCGTTCTTGAACACCGAGCCGACCATGAAGAATCACTGAAGCCATTGTTCATTCGAGCAAAGGTGGAGCCCATGGCGTGAACAAGGTCTTAGTGGATGGGGCGCTGCGGTCAATTGAATGCCCACTTCATCAAGAAATTAGGAATACAAGATGGTGATATCAACCACACAACATGGTCCTATCAATTATGAAGGAAAGTAGGTCGATGTTGGGGTAGTTCAAGTGGATTTAACCGTAGGATCGAGTGCAGCCCACGATGTTCATGGTGATGAAGCCAAGGCCAACTATAACTTCTTTGGGAAGAGAGTGGATCCATGGCGTAGGAGCAGTTCCTTCGTCAATGCATCAGAGGTTGGTTCTATGGAGAGAAGATGGTATAGTGGAGAATATCGAAGCGGACCAGAGTTACTTTATGACAACAGTCAACTTAGTCAATAAAAGGAATTATGACAAGTATCTAGCCAGAATAGCCCCTTGTACCCCAAGTGATGAGATAAACGAAACCAGGAATGCACACTACTATATGACCCTTCGAAATGATGGCATGTATTGGGATAAGAAGATAATTAAAGGAGACGAAGGAGTCGAAGGCACTTCGTAGAGACGGCCAGCAGGCTGGGAGTTTGACAATCCTGCTCATGACTGAGTCCTCTTTCTTCGAAAGGATTTCGGCCTATATGGCTGAGAATGAATGGAAAACGGCCTCAGAGGCTGAAATAGATAATATGATTGAAGTGAACGAAATAGAAGGGAATGGCTCGAAAGACTCACCCTATGAAGAACACGAAATAGATCAAAGGCTCGATACCATCTATGACAAGGAACCCTTGGGCTTCGAGAAGGATCCTACAAACTCAGGTGCCAAAATGTTAGCACAGGATCCGCTCGAAGAGGTGAATTTGGGGGATGACAATACAAAAAGAATAACCTACATAAGCGCAAAACTCAACCCAAGTTTCAAGCAAGAGGTGATCGAAGTTCTCAAAAGAAACAAAGATTGCTTTGCATGGGACTATGACGAAATGCCTGGTTTGAAGAAAGAGTTAGTGGAGCACAGACTTCCAATCAAGGATGGCAAGAAGCCCATTAAACAAACTCCCAGAAGATTCGCGCAGATTAAAGGCGAGGTCGAAAGGTTCTGCGCTACAAATTCATCGAACCACAAGGTATGTCGAATGGTTAGCAAATATAGTACCGTTATTAAGAAAATGGTTCTCGAGAATATGCATAGACTTTAGGGATTTAAATCGCAACCCCAAAGATGAATATTCTATGCCGCGAAATGTTAATAGACTCTGCTGCGATTCGAATACCTAAATGCGCTAGATGGATATTCGGTTATAATCGATTTTTATTGCTGAAGAAGATGTTGCTAAGACAACATTTCGTTGCCAAGGAGCCTTAGGCACCTACGAATGGGTAGTGATGCCTTTTGGTTTAAAAAATACTGGGGCAACTTACCAAAGAGCAATGAATTCAATCTTCCATGATTTTATTGAGACATTTATACAGGTGTATATTGATGATATAGTCATCAAAGCTATATCTGCAGAAACCCATTTGCATCATTTGAGCCAAGCATTCGAAAGAATGAGGAAACATGGCTTAAAAATGAACCCCCTTAAATGTGCATTTTTGTGCGGTGGCGATTTCTGGCTTTGTGGTACATAAAAAAGGAATCGAAATCAACCAGAATAAGACCAAAGCTATCATGGAGACAAAAGCACCCACATCAAAAAGGGAGCTGCAATCTTTGCTGGGGAAGATTAACTTTCTCAGAAGGTTCATTTCGAATCTAAGTGGAAAAACCCAAGCTTTCTCTCCACTACTTCGTTTAAAGCAAGGCCAAGGTGGAGCAAGCACATCGAGGCCTTTGACAAGATCAAAAGATATCTCTCTCTCCTATCTTGTCTCCACCTTCATGGGAAAGCCCATGAGGCTGTACATATCTGCTTCTGAATTTACTATAGGTAATATGCTAGCACAAGAAGATAGTAATGGCATCGAAAGAGCCATATATTATTTAAGTAGGGTGTTGAATGATGCAGAAACTAGATATAGCAATATAGAAAAGCTATGTCTTTGTTTATACTTTTCTTGTATGAAACTTAAGTATTATATAAAGCTGTTGATGTTTATGTTTCATCTCATTTCGATGTTATCAAACACATGCTTTCAAAACCAATAATGCATAGCGAGTTGGTAAATGGGCTCTAGCCTTGAGAATATTCTTTGACTTTCATGCCTTTAAGAGTGTGAAAGGCCAAGTGATTCGATTTCATCGTGGACCATTCACGGTGAAAATCATAGGTTACGTTGAAACGCAACCTTGGAAATTATACTTTGATAGTTCGACCCACAAGGAGGGTAGTGGTGTTGGAGTCCTCATAATTTCTCCTGAAGGAATTCCAACAAAATTCAAGTATAAGTTAGATGGTCCTCGTTGCTCGAACAACGAAGCTGAATACGAAGCGCTCATTGTTGGACTTGAAGCTTTGTTGGAATTGGGGGCAACTAGAGTCGATATTAAAGGTGATTCGGAGTTGGTGGTCAAGCAGATAACAAAGGAATACAAATGCATAAAAGAAAACCTGATGACATACTTTGTCATAGTTAACAGGCTACTCAAAAAATTCGAATACATGGATATCCAACACATACCAAGAATAGAAAATCAAGAAGCAAATAACCTAGCACAGTTGGCTTCAGGGTATAAAGTTTCTACCAAAATCTTTAAAGAATTGGTCAAAATAAGAGGTAGGGTCATGGCTACTAGACTCACACCTTCAGATTTACAAAATATCAAATTAGGTTGTGGTGATAAAGATAGATTCGAAGTATTAGCCATAGACACCTTATCAGATACAGATTGGCGAAGTCCACTAGTGAGTTATTTAAAAAACCCAACATTTAATGTTGATAGGAAAATAAAATATAGAGCATTATCATATGTCCTTATGGGAAATGAATTGTTTAAGAAGACCCAAGAAAGCGTATTACTCAAATGTCTTGGAGAAAGTGAGGCATACTTAGCATTGTCAGAAGTCCACAATGGGGCATGTGGGGCACATCAAGCAGGCCATAAAATGAAATGGTTGTTATTTCGATATGGTATGTATTGGCCTAGCATGCTCAAAGGTTGTATAGATTTTGCTAAAGAGTGTGAAGAATGCCAGAAACATGCAGGGATTCAACATGCTCCTGCAAGTGAGTTACATTCGATCATTAAACCATGGCCCTTTAGAGGATGGGCATTAGATTTAATAGGAGAAATCAATCCTACTTCGTCTAAAGGTCAGAAATATATCTTGGTAGGAATAGATTATTTTACCAAGTGGATCGAAGCAATACCATTAATAACTGTAGATCAAGAGGCTATTATTGAGTTCATACAAAAACAAATTATCTATAGGTTCGGATTGCCAGAGAGCATAACCACGGATGAAGATGCCCAAGAAATGGGGTTTAGATTACTGACATCAACACCATATTATGCTCAAGCAAATGGTCAGGTCGAAGCAGCCAATAAAGTGATAATACGTTTAATTAAGAAACATGTTGGTAAAAATCCAAGGAATTGGCATAAGACTTTAGACCAAATACTATGGGCATGTAGAACATCTCCTAAAGAAGCTACTAACACCATGCCTTTCCAACTAACATTTGGTCATGATGCGTTCTACGGTAGAAATTCATCTACAATCGATTCAATTCAAAGGAGCGAAATCCCATCTGCATTGTATTGGGAGATGATGATGAACGAGTTAGTTGAGTTAGACGAAGTTAGATTGCATGCATTGGAAATCCTAATGAGGCAAAAGGAAAGGGTAGCCAGGGCATATAACAAAAGGGTGAAAGGTAAAACATTCAATATTAATGACTTAGTTTGGAAAGTTATATTGCCCATGGACAAGAAAAATAAAGCATTAGGTAAATGGTCACCTCATTGGGAAGGACCTTTTCGAATAGTAAAAACATTTTCAAACAATGCATATGAAATCGAAGAGTTGGCAGATGATAAGCGAATCCTAAAGGTTAATGGGAAATATTTAAAGAAATATAAGCCACGCCTGCAGGAGATTCGAATAATAACAACGTAATCAAAACAATATAAAGAAATGCCAAAATGGTGATATAAATTGCCAAAATGGCGTTGTTTAGGTATTACAGACAAACATTTAAACAAAATGCAAGATTCATTGAACAAACAGAATTTAGAAATGGGTATTGTTCCTTAATCTATCGAAAATACTCTGAAAGGAATCAAGCCTTTGCTGAGTAAAGCGCCTCGCTCCTTCGAGGGTAGCAACTTCACCCTTAAGTTGCTCAGCTGCTTCCATCTCTGCAAGTCCTTTATTAAGAAATGCCAAAATGGTGATATAAATTGCCAAAATGGCGTTGTTTAGGTATTACAGACAAACATTTAAACGAAATACAAGATTCATTGAACAAACAAAATTTAGAAATGGGTATTGTTCCTTAATCTATCGAAAATACTCTGAAAGGACTCAAGCCTTTGCTGAGTAAAGCGCCTCGCTCCTTCGAGGGTAGCAACTCCACCCTTAAGTTCCTCAGCTGCTTCCATCTCTGCAAGTCCTTTATTGAGGAGTTCTTCGAATTGTGTGCCAGCAGTGTTGGTGTCATATGCCAATTGTTGTTTTTGGGCCTCTTTAACTTTTTGTTGAAGCTCGTGAATCTGCTTTTCCCAGAGAAGAATGGACTGAGCTCGAAGCTCATAATCAGTTTTGGCTTGCTTTATGTGCATGGCTTGATCTTCAGCCTCTTTAGATAGCTTCGAAGCATGCTCATAAGCAGCGTCCATAGCAGTTCGCTTATCTTGGACTTTATTGGTAGCAAATTCATCCTGAAGGAGATACCCAGTCACGTTGTCTAGCAAAGATTGAAGTTCGAATAAGATGGTGCTAACTTCCAGAGAACAGGTGGCAAGGTTGACTTGAGTCAGAAGTGCTTTCATAGTATAGCAAATTGTCTTGTCTTTCTTAAGCACTTGAGCAGATCCACATCAAGGATTGCCTTCTAATCTTGTGAAGCGATCAACCCTATCATCGAGGGCATTGAATCGATGGTCGAACGATACCCTTAGGAAGAGGAGTATCTCTCTGGGCTAACTTAGCCTTCATATACCCAATTGGGTCATTTCGCTTTAAAAGGGTTAACTCCTCTTCAGCTTTTTGAGAGTGGGAAGACTCAGGAAGTTCCATACGCAATGGAGTAACATCCATCTCGACTTCCATTGGCTCGTTAGTAGGGGCACCATCACATTCATTGTTTTCTTGCTCATCATCTTCTTCATCACCAACCAGGTCCACCACTTCGATGTCATTGTCTTCACTACTATGAGCGTCAGACTCTGTTCCTTCGCTCGAACCATCTTGAGTATCTTCTTCTCCTGCTCCCTCAGATCCTTCCTCACTAGATTCTTCGCTCTCTCGAGAAGGGTCAGCCTTTTCCTCTTCAGCTTGAGTAACTTTTTGACTCTCTTGAGGGGTTTCGAGAGGAGATTTTGGATGAGAAGTTTCTGGAGGTACTTCTGCAGCATCTTCAGGCGTTGTTTCGTTTGTTTCTTTGAGAGGGGGAGAAGTGCCTTGATCATCTGGTTGCTCGGAAGCCCCAAGTGGAACCGCCATATTGGAGGATTGAAGCAACTCGGTTTTCAAAAATATTTTAATTCTCGAAAACTAGTGAAATCGCCACCTAATTTTATTTGTTCTAAAAAAGAACGGGAAAATATAGATAAAACCCCAAACAAGCGGATAAGGCGGTCTACGTGACCAAAAATTGGGATCGGGAGTCAGTTATGTAAGGGGAAGGTATTAGCACCCCTTACATCCATCGTACTCGATGGGACCCATTTAATTCTACGCGTTTGCGTGTGTGTTTATTGCTAAGTTATGAATACCAAAAGGAAAAGAAATTGTTCGTTATCATTTTGAGTTTGGCACGGTTTCGAAACCGTGTGCCTACATATTCCCTTGTGCAATGGGAAAGTCAAAACTCTGTAGTTCCTCTTAAAAAGGTTTTAAGTTTGTTGTATTGATTTTATAAGAAAAATCGTGCGTTTAGACGTTTCAAATGCTTTGAACTAGGACTTGTTTTGTTTGTTTGAAAAGCTTAAGCCCTCGCTCGTATTTGAAACGACTATTGCACCCTCTTTATCGGAAAAGAGTTTGATGATCGCATATGAGCGATAAAAGAATTTGAGTGAGTTGAATTGTTTTTTAATTGGGTGAAAAGTACTGAACAATAAGACTAGCATCCTACGATTCAAATACTAGAAACAAGATGAGCTCAATGCTCAACGAGTCGTCTATCATCCCAGAAGTTTTTTCTTTATGAAAGGGTGAAGTGAAACAAGGTTCACGTTATTAAGAATCTTTAAGCAATTAGTCTAGCATCCAACGACTTAAAGATTCGAAGTTCATTTTTTGCAAGTGTTTAAACAATTAGACTAGCATCCAACGGCTTAAACACTTGAGTTTTCTTATGAAAGAATTTTTAAAATGCACTCGACGTTGGATCGAGGTTTGTAATTTAATTATGAAAGTGTTTTGGAATACGGGTTATAGTTAATTAAGCATGTGGACTAGAGTGTGATAATGGAAATGAACAAATAATTGCATACAGTATTAAATAAAGCGAGTAAATAAATTAAAAGCCCATACAAGGTGGCTCACGCAAATAACAACGATTTATCTTTGTGTAGGTGCATGCGAAATAAATTTAATCGACTAATTAAGCGAAACTTAATCAAGTAATTAGTTTACTAAAATTAATTAGGTAGACTAATTAATTTTAAATAACCTAATTAGATAATTAAATAATGTTTAACTTAATCAATTAAAGTTTCATTGTAAGCCCAAGTAAGCGTGGTGTGTGCACAAATGTGGTCGTGGTTACGCAAAGCTTTGTCAACTCGGTAGTAAAAAAAATACAGTATTAGTTTGAAAACATTTTTGTTTGTGCTTTGAATAATTTAAATGATAAAGCGATAATATTTACTAACTATTACAACAATTGGGGAATGGAGTGCAATTTACAAATGGGGATAGAATAGAAAAAGAAAATGCTAAAATTTCCTAAAACAAATAAGAAACTAAGCGACACTACTATTACTATTTTGATATTTGAATATTAATGATTTTTATGTTTAAAAAAAGGAAGGTAATGATAATTTTGTTACTTAAAGAAAATAATAATACTTATTAATAATAATAAATAATAAATAATAATAATAGAAAAAGAAAGAAAAAAAATAAAATAATTTGTTTATATATTATTTTTTTAATTTAAGAAAAGAAAAAAAAGAAATTGAAACACTAAACTTCTCAAATGGGCAAAACCCAGAGAACCACTTCCATCTCTCTCTCGCGTGGTGTTCCAACCTCTTTCTTTCATCTCTCTACGGGTTTCTCATGTGTCATCTCTCACTCGTGAACTCTCTGTTCTCTCTCTCTCACTCTCGCCGTGAGCTTTCTCACCAAACCTCTCAGCTCTCGATCTCTGTTTGCATGTTGGTTTCTGATATCGTTTGTTCTAATTTCTGATGATGTTCGTTTTCTGTGATTTGGTTTACAGGTTGCGAATGGAAAGGGAACGATGAACCCTAGGCTTGGGGCGATTTCGGCAACGGTGAAAATACCTGCCTTGGAGACGCGTCAACGATGAAGGCTTGCTTCCCGACCTCGTTCCGGGTGAGCTTGTTCCGAAATCTTCTTTTCCTCTTCTTTTTCTCGATTCAGAACATGATTTCCTGAGAAAATAGATTCTGAAGGGTTGTGGGTTTAGGGAAGATGATGAGTTAGGCTAGGTTTCTGTGTATGTTGGTCGACGCTTTTTGTATTTTGGTTGTCCTTTGTTTGGGTTTTGGGCCGGTTATTCTTGTTTGTTCTATGTTGTTTGTGATGTTGGTCGATGGTTTTTCTTTTGAAACTGATAGTGTAAGGAAAAAAACTGATAAAGAAAATGGATATTGCTCTTGGTTTTTTAGCTGTTTGAACAGTTAGGATATTGGCTTGTGTTTTCTCCTCAGGAATCAATTTCAGATGTCCCTTGTTGGTCTTTTGGTTCTGTATATAAGAACAGATACTGCTGGCCTTGAATCCTTGTTCTGTTTTCTGATATCCCTCTTTTTCTGGTCTCTTGGACTGCTACACTGATACATACTTGAGTATATTCCTATTCTAGTGTATTTTTATAAACAGATACTATGCTTGAATTTTTAGATACCATCCTCTTTTCTGATTAATTAGAACTGCTTTGCCTTGGTCTTCCTATGCTGCAGTCTGTGTTGCTTATTACCACATTCAAATTTCCTCTTTTCTGCATAAGTGCTGCAGTCTGTGTTTCTTATTACCACATTCAAATTTCCTCTTTTCTGCATAAGTCCTGTTATATTATTTGAAATTGAGCTTTGGCATCTTGTCCCTCTTGTGTATGCTGCCTGCTGCTGTCATTTGGGTAAAAATAAGTTACCTAATGCTGATAACCATATTTTTGGGTAACAAAATCTCTCTCTCTCTGCCTGTTTTTGTCTGTTGACCTCTCCCTTCTTTACATTGGGTTGAAACAGGATTATCTTAGTGGGCTGTATTCTTCGGAAAAATGATGTTTCACTGATTTCCGATTTACACCTCCTTTGGGAACCAACAACGAAAGTTGTTGTGATTTACAAAGGAAGCGGTAATGGCCGATGAAGGAACTTGGTTCGAGGCTTTTGAAAAATTGACCTTTAAACTTGATTCCTTAACCTGACCCTCGTGATGAGTCGAAAACATAATTTTCTTATTTTCGTATGAAAATTGCTCTGTTGCTATTAATTATGTTTCTTTCCATTGTTTGATGACAAGCGGACATCAGTGTGGAAGTGAAGAGGAATGCCGGATGAAGAAATTTGAAGGAAGCCAGGAGCTTACGGCATTAGGATAAAATTAAGACATTTGTACTTGTAAAACAAAAATTAGAATGTTCTGTAATAACGGACAAAGTTCCGAAATTAATAAATTCCAATTACTCATGCAGAAATTGTATTCCTTATAAAACTTAAATATTTTATCATATCAATTTGATATAAGAAAAATATTCAAATTGAACTATAATTCCGATTTCCTCTTGTCATGAACGAAGTTCTTCGTAATGTTTCCCCGCTACAAACCGACTTCCAGGAACAACCCTTCATTGGGCTTAAGATCCACAAAACAATAAAGTATTCTCTTTTTAAAATTAAAACTCATGAAAATAAATAATTATTATATTTCCTGAATTAAAATTCCAAAAGACGAATAATTTCTCTCAGGCGAATAATTCCCAGACAGATCCTTTTGAACTAGATAACTCCAAGCCTCTTGGACGACAGTTTGAGCTAAAATCGAATCTTTCCTTTGAAGACAATGAATGGACGGATAAAACAAAGGGGAAATTTTGGGGTGCGACAAGGATCCCTTGTTCTGCACCAGATTACTTGAATCCCCATGAGGAGAAGAATGGATTGGAGCAGCAGTTTTTGATGGAGGAGTCGAAGTGGTAGGGATTGGATTCGAAGTGTCCTACACAAACAAAGAAAGATTAAAAACATGTACTAAGGTACGAATAACTAGTTTGTTAAAAATTGAATTCAATTTACTGTAGATTATCGAAGAGATTGCTATCTATATGTTCCAACATTACGTTGGAGGTCGAAGGTGGATTTTGGATTTTGGTAAGGAAACATCCACGGAATCGAGTCCAAAGCGTTAGTTGTTTGGTGTCCTTGAAACATTTTTCTTGACTTTTTCTTGGTGTTGGTGAATCCTCGACCTTGGGATTCTTCCGGTGGTACTAGGTTTTCGTTTCTTTGGAGTGATTGGCGGGAGTTTACGATGCGAAATGGTTTAAACATAAGTTGGACTTCAATCATAAAATTAAGTCCATTGAAATATCGAATAAGCGATTACCTTTGGAGTTGGAGCAATTGTTGGAGTTGGAGCAATTGTGGTTATTGGTGTTATTGCGTGGTTGTTGTTGGCACATCATCATTGGTTTCGATGGTTTGTTGAGAGCTACTTCCTTCCTTAGCCTTGAACCAGCAGTCTTGATCTGATGGTGAAAATCGAGACAATTAAGGTAAATGTTAAAATAAAGAAAGTAAGAAACATTTGGGATTTCCCAAGTATTATAGCTAGCGCTTGATTAGATATAATCATGGCGAAAGGTCATAGCGAAGATGCCACAGGAAATCATGGAGCCAATGCGAGCCCATGTCACGGGCTCGGATGGCTTTGGTTTCTTTTGAGATTTGTATTTGAACATCTCTTTGCAAGTCGACCACCAAGGGTATGGAGGAAACCAAGCCAAAGCTAGTTAAGGTAGGTAGTGGAAACTTAGGTGGATGCATTTTGAGTGCCAACCTATACCTATCCTCGGTGACAACCACGAAGAAAGTTTGAACTTAGAAACTTTTTCTTTAAATTTTTCCTTCAAGGTTTGGGGCCTTTCGATACAGTGGTTTCCAAGTGTGTAGGATCATAAGTTGTTTGAAGTAATTACGAAAAGCCCTAATCTCTTTGGCATGAGCAAACATACCTTTCTTCGAATGTACCTGCACATCGAACACATCAGTTAGTTTCTCTTGAATAGTGAGGGTATCGAACATATTAGATTGGTAGAACTTAGTCCACCAATCCAGAAAACCCTGCGATAAAATGTGTTGGTTCAAAAGGAATTAATTCAAACTGAGCGAAATCTTGGTATTGTTCCTGTTGCAGCTTAGCTTCTCTGGCTTTGAAGGTTCGACCAGAAGTGATGGCACTCTGGGTTTGAAAAAGGGGTTCAGGAATTAACTGACATAAACCAAATTGTCTGGAGACAAAATTGGGTTGATAGGCGAAAAGGAGAATTTGGTTCTTAGACGGAGTGATTCTTGAGGAGATTAATCTTGGGAGTAAAAAGGCTTTCCAAATGTCTTGGATCTCTTTGCTTTTAGAAGCCTCTGAAAGGGACATGGTGAACCATGATGGTCCATGAGTCCTCGAAGCGAAAGGTGCCATAGTCTCTTCAAATTTATGCCTTTTAGAGAAGATCATGATGTACTGTGAGAAGAGAACTTTGAAGTCAGCCTTATCATCATTTGGAGTAAGGCTTCTCAGCCTTGTACCTTCAACAATTCGATCCGCTATCTCTGGATCTTGCTCAACAATAGTGTCAATAGTGGATAATGAAGATTCAAACATGGCATTTAGCCATAATTGGAGTAACCAGAAGGGGCCAGCTAGCAGGATGTTCTTAGGAGTGTGAGATTTCAGACTCGAAACAGCCGATCTCAAGCTTTCATAGAGATCAACAAGTAAAAGCTCACTCAAACAAACTCTCCTATTTTCATGTAAGTCTCTGGCTAGAGGAATAAACCTACTGGCTACTTGTAGAGACCTGCTGCAAAACACATATCTTGATAACCATAGGGTAAGAAAGGAAATATGCTCCACGTCTGACACACTATCACCTTCAGTGTGATAATGAATAATAAACTTTGAGAAGCTGGCCAACTTGACGTCGAAGTCAATAATACTTGAGTGTTCCTCAGTGTCAGGAATGTAAGTCTCTCCTACTGGTGATAAACCTGTAATAGCTGCTATGTCGAAGAATGTAGGTGTTATCATTCCTCCAGGAAGGTGAAAGGTGTTGTAGGTACTATCCCAAAAATACAAGGATGCAAATAACAAGGGATGGCTATAGGTGAAGCCTGGTTTCGATAACTTGATTAAATTATAGATTCCTAGCTCCTCCCATTGGTGTGATTTCTTAGCTTCTACCTTAGTAAGCCAGTTCTGGTAAGCTACGTCAGGGGTAGGGCAAGATCGAAACGGCTTAAAGTTGCTTTTAACATAGTCCAAAACAAAAGGATCTTTTGGGGGAACGTTTGGGGTTTCTATGGTTTTCGAAGCAGGAGGTTCACTCATATTCTCAGTTCCTAACCTAGGGATTTCCATCTTATTAAACAGAGGTTTAAAGTCATAACAAACAGGGAAGATTGTTCTGGTATCTTTCAGGATTTCAAAAACTGTAAGAGGGCCCATTAGAGCAAACCTCTTTCCAGCAGCATTGGTTGGAATTAGTACCTGAGAGGAGTATAGAAGTTCTTGTTCCTTGGAGATTGCTTGGGGGATAAGTACATATTGACCTTGATGAGTACCGACCTTGCTCTCCATAATCGTTCATGCGTTCTTACTTTTCTTCTTGGAGATTTTCTTCATCTGGGATGTTGTTGAAGACATTGTTGAGAGTTTTAGGGTTTTTTCAGCGAGAAGAGAAGAAGAAAGAGTTTCAGAGTGTGAAAAAGAGTAAAAGACTAAGTCAATTAGTTTTTATAGTAAGGAAATTGAAGCACTCACCAACTAAGGCTAGGATACGTGGGGATCGTGGGTTGGATATGGAATGAGGTGGCGTAAAGTTAGCATTGGTAATAAGCATGATTAATGATAATCATTGTTTAGTAACTGCACCATGCTGTGATGACTGCTTTGAGATGGTTAAGGGAACCAAGAGGCGTCTTGATTGACATAATTGAAAGTCATACACGGTAGAGTATCATGATTACTCAAAAGTCACATCAAAATCTTGTGAATATGTTTAAAATAAGTATTTCTCAGAAAGAGGTTCGAAATACATATTTTAAAGGGGCATTTTGTTGGCTGAAGATTTTGATACGTATGACTCGAAGTAGAAATCTTAAGGTCGAAATGAAATGAGTTTATTGTTCGTTGGAACAAAGTGAATGTCACAGTTCGGAATGGGAGAAATGGCTCTTCGAATGAACATACTAAAGCTCGGAGTTTGAATGGCGATTATGATGATATATGTAAAGAGCTTGAAGTGGTAACAAGTTTGTGTCGTGAAGTGAGTTCGAGCGAAGTGGCTAAAGCATTTGAAATTCAAACCGCGGGATAATTGGAAGTTAAAATATATCTGTTGAAGCAGTTCGAAGGCGTGGAAGCTAGAGAAAATGTTCGCATGTTTTGAGCGTGGCAAGATCTCATAAGTCAGACCGTTATGGTCGAAGTAGTATAAATAGAAGTCTTAGTGTTAGGATTTCGTGTGTCATATCTATTGTACAAAATTCAGTAAACATTCAAAATACCACATGGCTAGGAAGCAGATGCTCGAACAATGTACGTATGATTGCACCAAACCTTTATAATTCAGTAAAACATCTTTATCTTTCCAGTTTATCTCTCATTTTCGCATCAATGTCATTTAAATTCTTTACATTCAAAGTCATTTAACTATTCCTTGCATTTAAACGTTTTCTTCTATTTCGAAGTCCTTTACATTTCAGAAACCTTTTACATTCATGTCTTTTACATTTCATGCTTTTATATCCATGCTTTTACATTAAAAGTCTTTTACATTTAAAAGTCATTTACGTATTCCTGCATTTACACGTTTCTTTGCAAATCGAACCTTTACTCATTTACTCATTCAAGTCAATTTTATATTTCTTTATTTAATCATGTCATTAAGTTATTTAACGCAATCGAATACATTGGACATATATAAAGCGCTAAATAAAAGTCTTAACCACGAATACTAATTTTGTTATTAAGTTTATCCAAACGACAATACCCATAGGATCAATCTAGTCGATCCCGCAAGTTACGGAGGAATTGAATAACAGTCATAAAGATTATTCGATAGTTTGGAGGACTAGCGGTTGTTTCACCAGAAATCACTGTGAACAGAAGGCTAAAGTTCTCTGAATAAACTTTGAAGACTCGTCTATGAAGTACAATATACACTACATCCTATGGTTTGATAGAATTTCATATCATATGCAGATGAAGATCACATGTGGAAAACTCATCATGAGATCTTAGGAGTCTGAACTATGTCGTTGATGTGTTACCGATATGTCACCTGATTATAGCTATTAGGAGAGAGGCCATAGCTAAGGGTGAGTTTATGAAAGACATTCCTCAAATGGCCACTCTACATGCCATCTTAGTAGAAGTAGGCCATGCCTTGCATTACAAACGACAAAGAAGAAACAAGAGCATCAAATATATACAAAGTGAGATTTTATTTTGTATATTTTAACTTTTTTTATTTATTTAATTTATATTTGGATAAACGACAAAGAAGAAACAGGAGCATCAAATATATACAAAGTGAGATTTTATTTTGTATATTTTAACTTTTTTTATTTATTTAATTTATATTTGGATTGATTATGGCATGGTTGCATTTGTCATATATACGCTGTAGTTCTTTAATTTTGATCTTATTATTGAATGACAAATATGTATGGTTTATCGTGAAATTGATTTATAAATAGCTTATAATATAAGCTTATTTTAAAAAGGTCAAATTTCTTATAACTTATTGTCAAAGGACGGAAAAATACTGTAGTCAACACCCTTTACCCATAAATTTTCTAAAAGTCATCAAGTTCCCTTTTGTACCTACTAATATAACTTGAAATAAATATTTATGATAAATAAATAACTCTTTTAAAATGTGCATAAATTTTCAATTATATAGTGAGTGAAAATGACCATAGAAAAAAGTAGTATAAATTGCTTAAGTTATCAAATATTACAGTGAAATATCTTTGCTACTCAACTCCATTTCATTTCATTTTAACCTTCCAAACAAACCTTGCTGTCATATAAACTGATACAAGTTCCAGAAGAACAAATATTGTTACAGCATTTTCTCTCCCAACTTGATTACAAACCAGTTTCTCAAAAGGCACAATCTCATTTTTATTCTCTTCAACCAACTAATGAGCCACACCAATTCAAGAAGATAACTTACTTTTGGAAACAAAGTCGAAAGATATTCCATTTTGTTGGAGTCTTTCTTGCAAATCGGTCGAACCAAAGACAATGCCGGGAGTGTAAACTCCTCCGTTTGGTAGATTATTCCTTTGACTAAGAACAATAAGAGCACACTGAATCATAATTATTGGTGTTGTTACATAACCCAATTCGGGTCCGGTTATTCGCGTTATAACTTCCATGTCAGGTTTTGAGTTTCCGTTTGCAGCAAGCTTCTCATTGCTGCTAAAACCATGTCCAACAAACCACATCTTGAATGAACAACTTTCTATTTCTTCTTCGGAAGGACCATTCTTGCTGAAAGCACCGAAGCTAAAGATTGATGGATATTTCAAAAGAAGCCGTCTTCCAAAACTTGTGCTTCCGAAAAGACCTAGGATTATACCAAACACGACGTACCCGAAAATTCCTAGCAAAGATTTTGAGCCTAACTTCACACCAAAATGTACTGGCTTCATAGATGACCAGAAGACTTTCCTTTTCTCAACCGTTTTGAGACTCTCGTTTAATCCAGGGAGACCGTCAGGGTTTTCTGCTAGAACCGAGAATGTTTTTCCGACAGAGGTTGCGTCTGCTGAAGGTAGTGTTATTCCCCATAAGCCAATTTTCTTCTTGTGTTCTATTGTTTTTCCTTTAGGAAGAGGACCTGGAATCTACGAACATGCAT
Organism: Vicia sativa; assembly: GCA_021764765.1. Taxonomy (NCBI): domain Eukaryota; kingdom Viridiplantae; phylum Streptophyta; class Magnoliopsida; order Fabales; family Fabaceae; genus Vicia; species Vicia sativa. Next base: position 298,486,908 of record CM038792.1, on the reverse strand, counting down.
GATTAATTAAGATTGGTGAAATTTCAAAGTATATGATGAAGTATGTTAACAGGAGAAACAGATTAACACAAGGTCAACCACACAAGATTAATTAGTTTGTGTAAAAGAAAGTTGTCAAACGTAGCATAAAATGGTTTGTTCAAAGTCTGCTACGATTCAACACTTTGTACTGAAAAATGGATTGTTCATAGTCTCCTATGATTCGACACTTTGTACTAACTATCGTATAGCATATCAAGCTATGCCAAACTATACCAATTAAGTAAACCTCAGTTACTCCTAGGGTGGCAAACGGGCATGCTCGCTTTGTTTAGGTGTATCCTGCAAAAGTCCATAAAAAAAAAACTTTGGTCTGCCCTGTTAAAAATGAGAGCATGACAGAGCAGGTCGGTAGACATTGCACATTTTAAGCCGAAAATGCAAAAATTTATGTTAACATCCGCGTCCACAAAAAAACGGTGCGGACATATTAGAGGGTACAAACCTAAAACCTTGCCCCACTCTATAAAAAAGAGCAGACAAAACGGATATGCCTAACGGACGGGACCCGTTTATACCACCCTTAGTTACTACCTATGAAAAACCAAATACTACACAAAATTCAATGAAGTAAACCTCAGTTACTACCTATGAAACACCAACACTAACACCTCAACATCTCAACACTCACAGTTACTACCTATGAAACACCGACACTAACAGCTCAACAGTCAACACAATACCAGCATCTCTATTAGTAGTAACTAGTAACCGATTGAAAGTACTCTAACTAAGTGTGTTATTATGATATATAATACTAATTTTCATACCACAGGTTTTGCTCTTTTGATAAGTGCATCCCTTCTTTGTTTCAAATCAGCAATAGCTAAAACAGCAGATTCAAAAGTACCAAAATTCCCAACAACCTTCTTCTCCGACTCAACCTTCAAAAAGGCCTCAACCCTATTCGGCAAACACTCCCCAACCCACTGCTTCAAATGAAACAACAAACCAATCTCAGCAGGAACACAGTCAAACCCACAAGCCGGAACAATCAAAGAACCATTCTTTACACCTTTTTCATGATACCCAATTTCGACCCGATCCATAAACTCAGCCTCGCCCGTTATATCCAAGTAATCACAACCCGTTTCGACGCACGCCGCCACGACGGGCTCGCCGTGAAGGCGAAATGGACCGACGCAGTTGAGTATGAGACGGGTTTTGTTGCAGAGTGAACGGAGGGAAAGTGGGTCGGTTGTGTCGGCGACGAGGATTGGAATTGAAGGCGGCGGATCGGGTCGGGTTGCCCAGTTTAGGGTCTGAGTTAGCTTTGATGGGTTTCGACCAGCTATGGCTATGGAGTTGAAATTGAGGTGGTTGTTGTTGTTTTTATTGAAGAATTTGAGAGCTTGTTTGAGAACGTGTTTGCCTGTGAAACCTGATGCTCCTAGGATTATGATGTCGAATGTTTCTGTTGTCGCCATCACTGTTTCTTGAAGTTTCTGGCTTCAATGATAGTTTTGATTCACCTATGAAATGTTTTGTAGATTTTGATAGATGCTGTTTCGGTTTTTGTTTTTGTTATGGTATTTTGGGAATAGCATGTACTAGTTCAATTTTGAAAAGAGGGACTCATTTGGATCAACCAATTCAAGTAGTATTTTCATCCATTTCAAAGTGATTGTGGTTTTATAAATAACCAGTAACAAATTCGTGCTGTCGAACGGGTTCGGTCCGGAATTCATATAACATGGAACTAACTTTGTCATGTAATAGAACATTCGTTTGAATCTAATTCAATCAAAGTTCATTTAATTCGGAAAAACTTAGTGTATCAAAATAATCTGACCACATTAAAAAATGTTATCTGAAAACTTCATTGTGTAACAAAATAAGAAACTGTCATGAGTCTTCAAAATCCGGATCTAAGCATATTAATGGTATGATGTATTTGAACTTGGATACAACTTTGCAATCGATGTTTTCAACTAATTGACCTGCATGATAAATTATGCAAAAATCAGACAGCAATTATGCAAACAATTTATAGTAAAGAAAATATTTGTTATCATGTACTTACCCATCAACAAAGAGATTGAAAAACTTCCTTGTATACAACATTTGTAGTGATATATGTTGATACATTCTCATTATCATGTATTAAGATCTTAAGACCACTTTTGCTTGTAACTCTTGAAATAGCTACATCTGATTCGCCATGACTAAATACGGGGTAGGCAAATACAATCCAACGGTATCAAGTGATTGGCCTTGAGACTTATTAATTGTCATTGCGTATGACACAATAATTGGGAATTGTCTCCTAATCAACTTAAATGGCCACGGTGACTCGGAAGGTGACATAGACATTCAAGGGATGTAAAATATGTTACCTACGTTCTTTCCAGACATGATCTTTGCGTCAATAACATGATTTGCCAACCTTGTAACAATTAGTCTAGTTCCATTGCACAAACCATCGTTTTGGTCCAAATTTCTCATTAGCATTATTGGTGTACCAACCTTCAATTTGAGTTTGTGATTTGGAATACCTAAAGTCCTTAGTTTGCTAAGAAACTCTGGAGTAAGACATTCATAGGCTTCGGTGTAACTTGTATAAGTTCTATCAATTGAATCAAAACTCAAATACTCTTTGTCCTCACTAAACGCAAAAGCATAAAGTCAATCAATATGTTATTCAAGAATAATTTTAGAACGAAACATTTATATGAATATATAGATTAAAATAAACTTTACTTTACCTAGTATCATGTCCAATACGTAATGATTAATTTTATCAACAACTTCAATGTTTGAAGCAAGTATTGCTTTTCCTTGTAGAAATTCTATATTTTGAAACTCGGCAACCAAATTTGGGTATGTGCTTTCAACTATAGCTCTTATTGGATCCTTAAAATTGGAAATTAACAAATCCGGAGGAATTTCTATATCAGCTAATCCATCATTAGGTTCACATATTTTACCATCACCAACATCTAATATCCATTTAGAGAATTCTGCAAGTTCATTAGAAGTTATATTGTCCCTTCTATACGTAGTCTCATGTTTTTGGTTAGTGTTAGGACTTGACAATAGTCCCATACATAAGATGAACAAATGGAAGCATGAACAATATCGAGCATACGCTCTTGGAACAATGGAAGTATCGTGAAATCTCCTCAAATATAACTATCTTACCACCAAAATTGTATTTGCAAAACCCTTATTGCTCATGACATCCTTAAGGGTCTTATCGAGGCCTCAAAACAATTCTTATGAGCCATGGGTGCTTCGTCCCATATTATGACATCGGTAGCTTCGAATAACTGTGAATGTTCAGAGTCTTTGTCAACATTGCAAGTAGAGTTGTTAAGGGTTGGAACGGGTATTTTGAACTTTGAATGGGCTGTTCTACCACCTGGAAATAATAAGGAAGCTATGCCACTTGAAGCAACATCAAGAACAATTTTTTTCTCTGAACGAAGTGCACTTGATAATGTTCTCCACATAAAAGTTTTACCAGTTCCCCCGTATCCATGTAAAAAAACACCCCTCCGTTTTGTTTGTTGACAGCGTCCATTATGGTTTCAAAGATTGCACGTTGTTCATCTTAACATTCAAATTGAAAGAATCATTATATTGGAATTTAATGATAACAACATTGATTTAAAGAATGAGAAAATACCTGTTAGAGATGTAAATAGATTCTGAAAGTTTTGTCGCTCTATATCAACATCGTAATCATGTTCATCATAAATTAGTCTATTGCCCACATGTCGCGTTATATACAAATCTGGATACGACATATCTTTAAATTCACGCAAGCTTCTTCAGTTTGATTGCATCATATTCTCAATCTCAATTAATGTGAGATTTGTCAGTTTTGTAGTTGACAATTGCATGCCTTCCAAGAAAAATACAAAGCAATATAAATTATAACTATTGTGTACAATGTAAATCATACTGTTATTGAAGTTAGCCATACAAAAGCCTCAGTAAAAATTAAATGGTTGTATCATAATGCGTTCAATAGTTCAATATAATACAACAGTATAAGCGCTTGGTACATTCAAATGTTACGATTTTTATTAGTAAATGTGAGAAAAGGTTGTTTATCTTGCATTTTCAAAGTTGCATATCTGATTTAAATTACATTATAAGAATAAGAAATTGTTATAATAATTAAGTATGGTTTGAAATTGTATGATATGTAATAGCTATATGGAAGTATTAAAGGATTGTACTTCTTCTATTGCATCCACATTAGTTTAAAATCTATTATAAGAATAAGAACTCATTATAATAGTTAGCTATGGTTTGAAATTGTATGATATGTAATAACTGTATATAAGTATTAAAGGATTGTACCTCTTCTTCCAGTCACAATTCTTTGTTGATAAAGAATACCGTTAGATAGCAACTTCCAAGTTTGTTGCCAAACATGTCGTGGACGATTAACAGTACCGGACAACAGCATCGTGACAAAAAGCTTCCTCAAACAATTGCCGGAACCCCAATCTTTGGCCTCATTTATGGCTGCAACATATTCCTTGTCATCATTAAGAAATCCCATCTCAAAGCATGCATCTCTAAAACTGTCACGAACTATTCCACCAACCTTTTTTATATCCTCATAGCAAGTCGGTCCCTTGACAACCGTCAACATCATTCTAAGGTAATAGAGTTCACCTGCGCTAGGAGGAACCCAAATCTTGCCAATTATACGACCTCTTTGCGAGGTCTCCATAACAGTATCTTTTATCGTAAAAACTTGGAAAGAAAAGCGAGTATGTTAAACTCTTTGCATCTTCGTATTTTTGTTTGCCTCTCAAGTGTAAACATTGATTCCTTCGGTTGGTTTTCAAACGTCATCTATGAAGTCATAATCAGTGTAGTAAACGGGATTTTCGCCCTCCATATGAAAATACAACCTCTCAACAGAAGGAGATCTACCATGGATATGATATGAAAAAATCCTCCAACATGCCTCACTTGGGGAAACGTACCTGCAATCAAGGTATTGTTTGATTTCACCAACCTCTCTAACAACTGTACTTCCGTCCGATTCGGTCCGAACAACATCTGAAGTAATTCTATCATAACCTTTGTTAATATACTTGAATAAGTACTTGATTGAAGTCCCTTGATTACACCATTCCATATTTATGTGCGCCTGATATTTCTTTAGCAAATATGCATTATAAGGAACTACATACCTATTATCAAGAACAATATTCCTTTTCAGAATAGTAATGCCAGTATCCCTTCTTTTGTAGACGGGATATCCATCTTGGTCGACAATGGTTTGAGGCTGCCAATTTTTTGGAAACAATTTAGAGCACTTACCATTTTTCATGCAAGGTGATGATCTGTTTGCCAACTATAATACGGTAGGGAACCGGCTTTGATTTGTTTTGCTTTTGATCGCAAATGTTGCGGATAGCAAGAGTCGCCACCGACTTTTCTTTTATCCAATTAAGGAAGGTGAAAAGAGCAGAAAAGACCCGTTAGATTAGAGTAAGGGAGAAGGTTATGAAAAGGGAAGGTATTAGCACCCTTTCCATCCGTAGTTATCTACGGGCTCTTAGTTGCTTTAGCTCATCTTTAAAATTTTGCTTTCTGTGTGTGTATTTGAAAAGGCATTTCGCTTTGACTTCGTAATGATTCACACTGGAATGTATACGAAGTCTTCGGAAATATTTCGTTTGAAAAGTGTTTTAACTTTGCAAAAGTGTGAGGTGTGAAAAAGATATTTTGATGGAGCAAGCAACTAAAAGTCTTATTACCTACTCAGAACGGTCGTTTCCGTGTTATTTTACTTTCCTTTAGAATAGTACTATCCATACCATTAGTTGGTAGGTAACCCTATTCGTTGGATGTAGAAGGGACATTCGAAGGGACATCGGATGGTCATAGAAGGCAACTTGTAGGAGTATCCTAGCATATTTGAAGGGACGATCATCACTTTTCGTAGGCAACAATCGAGGGATGAGATCATGTATCCGTAGGCAACATCGAGGGACTATGATCTTTGTATCGAAAGGACTATTATGATATATTTCGTGAGCAGCGGTGCTAGGATACCTCTCGTTCGAGGACTTGACCATTTATTGAAAGCGAGAGAGAATAGCCTAGGGGTGCATGTGTAAAGAGTGTGTTAAATTCGGACAAGTTATCTTGCAATTAGAAGTGATCTACGTTCGTTTTATCTTGCCATACGCTAGTTACTAGCGGTTTATATGGGTACGGAAAGTAAATTGCGGAAAGTAAAGTGCGGAAAGTAAATCCTACGCTATTACATGGCTTTGGGGCAGTTACGTAATATAGGAGTGCGGAAAGTAAGTCCTAATTAAGCTATTACATCTCGTGAGCAGTTACATAATGTAGGATCGACAAAGGAGATCCTTATCGTGTTTACATCAGCATAGTCTTCTGGGAAATCATCTCCCCATCCGGTTGCCTTGACATCTTCGATAGGAATCTTGTAACTTTCAGGAACGGTATACTTCACCATGTAATCAAACTTTCCACTTGGCTTCCCAAGGTATCCCAACGTCACAATGCGGCCGCTCACATCTTGATCTTGATTCTTAGACATGTCTTCACAAAGATTCTCCACGGTGAAGGTTTGAGAATAACACTTTTGGGTTATCCATTATGCATTGAACGCCTTCTCGACCAAGCACATCCGTCAGGTGTAGATGGGCACCAACGACAATTCTCCGGGCATCCTGGGTTGACACCGACTTGCAGTAGATTCTTCTTAATAGTCATCAGAGGAATAGTCAAGTTTTTCACATCAAAAACATAAGAATTCTTGTAAATAGCATTGGAACTTTTGCCGTGGTTAGGCATTGGTGCGTTGATCACATTCGAGTTTATTGGAGGATCAAACTCAATTTCTTTGGCTTCAATCATGTCTTGAATCTTGTTCTTCAGAGCCCAACAGTCGTTGGTGTCATGCCCTGGGCTATTGGAGTGGTATGCACACTTGGCATTAGGATTGTATCTTGGAGAGGAAGTGCTGATGTGTTGAGGAGGATCCCTCAGGGTAATCAGCTCTGCTTTCAACATGTGTTGTAATGCTTGCGACAATGGCATGTTGATCTTTGTAAACTGTCTTCGTGGCGTTACGGTTACATGTGTTGTCTCATTGAGGTTCTTGGTGTAGGATTGGAATCATGGCCCACAGTTGAGTCGGTCTTGACACGACCTTCGACCATACACGCATTGGCTTCTTTCTTACCAATAGATCTCTTCGCAGCATTTGAGGATGACTCTACAGATCTTTCCGCTCTTGATTCCAACTTGATGTGCTCTCTGTCAATATCAGCTCGGTGAAACCGTCTGAAGAGTTTCCAATAAGATGATTGAAGAATGGGCCTGTCAGTGTTCCCATAAACATATCAACCAACTCCCCATTGGACAAGGGTGGTTGAACTCTGCCTGCAAGATCTCTCCATTTCTGAGCATATTCTTTGAACTTTTCATCACGACCCATAGACATGCTTTGTAGCTGCATGCGAGTGGGTGCCAATTCAGCGTTATACTGGTACTTCTTGTAGAAAGCATCTGCTAAGTCATTCCAGGTATGGATGTGGCTACTCTCTAGCTGATAATTGTCATACCCCAAATTTTGACCTAATATACCACCTTACATTTGCATTGTTGCATAACTATGATTCAACGGCGTAATCGGGTATAGCATTCACGGTCAAAATTAGGGTTTCATCGATTTTAAATCGATTCAAGAGCTAACCAATTAGGGTTTGAGATTTTTCTCACTCCATTTGATCTATCTTGATCAAATCATCGATATGATCCTCGGATATCCATTTTCTTATAGATCGATCGAGGATCGACCAATTAGGGTTTAATTCGAGCATAGGCATTCTCGATTTTTGAGCGATGATTGACTTTTTGGATAGAGATTGGTCATTATATCTTAGATACAACATCTTGACCTAATTTACGGATTCAAAACATCACGGAGGTTCAGAATTCATCGATCGATTTCGAAGCGTCGATGAAATTTCATACTGCAGAAAAGTCAAACTTTGACTTTTGGTCAAATTTTCAAAACAAAACTTTTTCAATCATCAAAATACTTCAAATGATCCATCATGATCATAAAAAATCAAAGAATTTGGAAAAGTCAACAAAAAGTCAAAATTTCTATAACTTAGAAAAATTTCTAAGTGTTGAAATTTCACATTTTTTCCAAACTTCAAGCCATTTTTTCACCAAGTTCCAATTGGAATTTGTAAAAACTCAAAACATGAAAGTTGTAGATCATGGAAAAATCTTTCCAAAATGTCCAAGAACTCCAAAATCCATGAAGGCTAGCTATGTCTTTGAATTTGGAACATAAGGCTCCATGAAACTTAATTTTCAAAGTTCACAACTTCAAATTATGGGTCATTTTGCATTTTCTTGTTCTAGAAGCTTTCCACCTTGCCAAAATGACTCATCAAACTGATAAACATCAGTAAGAAGTGATAATTGAGAGATTGGATCAAGTTGAATAATTTTGCACATGGTAAAAAAAGGAACCTTCCTTTTCAAAGCGAAGGACAATCTTGCCCCAAGCAAGCTTTGAGTTACCAAATGCCATGTACTTCCTTGCCTAACAATTCAGACTTTTGGCCTATAAAAGGATCACCATTTCAAGAGAAATCAACACCAAGAAACTTCACAAAATCCATGCTTTCCTTCACTTTCTTGAAAATCAAGCAATTAGTGCAAAGTTGAGAAACATAGCATTTCTTAGTTTGAGCTAAAAACATGGTGAATTTGGTGTCTAACATGTTTCAGTACCAACATGTAACTTGTTCATAACTTAAAATCAAACTAAAAGCAAGAGAAAATCAGTTTTCACTTTTCATATTTTCCAAACTTGTAAAATTGCCTAAGCATTCAAAATCTTGGTTTGAACTGAGCCAGCTATGTTTTGATCATCCAAACATCATCAGTATGCATCATGGGAATGATCCAAACCATTAATCTTGAACTGTAACATCATTAACCTCGATTTGAGTTTTGTTTAAAAGTTGTAGGTTGACTTGAGTGGAGAGATTCAAGCAAGTTCGAGGAGCGGTATCCATAGAGCATCCTTACATGCCGTTGGAGCTCACACAATCAAGAAAAAGCAACTGGAAACACGTTTGCATCGATTTTGATCTCAACTTTTCCAGGTATGAACACGAGTTTGGTTCTCATGATTCTTTGAATCTTTTGAGAAAAGCTCTTGGCCATTCTCTTTCGCACTAATAACGAATGATAACCCTCGACAAAATCAAACAATCATGAACGATCCATCATTTAATTTGAAAAATCGGTTTAGGGTTCATAAGTGTTCTTGAATCAAAATCATTACGGGCTTAAAATAAATGAAATTAACATATGCCATCATGTTCGTGAGGAAAAAGCGAGTAACTTTGATGTTTACAACGTTGAATTTCATTAAGCGAAGGAGATAGCTTGGATCAAAGTTTACGAAAATCAAAACTATAAACCAGTTCGCGTGTTCTTCATTGTTCTTCATTTTGAAAATTCAAATAATCCAACATGATATCAAGCGTGTCATTTCCACTAACACATTCAAAGCGTTGGCTCGGTGGTCCACTGCTTGCTCTTAGTTCTTTTTGCCACGTGTCCACCCAAAGGTCATGGGTTCAAAACCAGTGAGACCATTTTTCACTCTTTTTCACAAACTTGTCATATTTTCATGTTTTTTATCAAACTTCAACAATTTTTTAACCAATCAAAACTTCTCATTTTGAGATGATTTTTGCACACTTGTCATTTAATATATATATTTTATGATTATGTCAAAAAATCCAAAATATTTTCATCGATTAATTTTAATCGGGCGAAAATGATGTTACGAACACTTTTCAAACCTCCTTAAAGGTGAATTTTTCAAGTTTTCGACTTCGATTTTTCAAAACTTCTCATAAATGAACTTAACATTTCAAAACATTTTCAAAACATTTTCAAATCATTCTTCAAAACTTTTCATCAAACTTGCATCTTTTACCATAATCGATCCAATTCAAAGCGATAAAATTGAACTCGTTTCTTCTTGAATTTCTCGATCGATAATGGGCCTCCATATAGTGTAAGTCCCAACCCTTTATGTACATACTAAGCTTTATTTGTACATATTCAAAACATCTTTGTCAATATTCAAACATAAACAAATTTCTTTCATTTGTTTTCATTCGTTTGTCATCTGAATCCATTGGTTAAAGGAAGGTTTCTCTGGCGAAATTTCTTTTTAAACCAATGGGCCTCCATCACAGTGTAAGTCCCATAACATTCTTTTGTGTACATAATATTTCCTTGTACATATCAAACTTTTGTCAAACATTTTTAAACAAACTTTTTATACATACATAACACGGATATTTTAAAACAAACTTTTTATACATACATAACAGATATTTCAAAAACAAACTTTTATCATACATAACACGGATACTTCTTTTCAAAATCTTTTATCATACATGTCTGAGATACTCTTTCTTTGAAAATACTTTTCTGAGATAAACTTCAATCAATCATTTCATTTCATCATACATTTTACTTGAATACCATTGGTATTGAAAGGAGCATTATTCCTGTGAAGCGCTTTCAAATCAATGGGCCTCTCTTCTGATGTAAGTCCGACCCTCTATGTACATCCATCTTTCTGTACATAAATAACTCGTTCGTGTACATATTCATTTCCTTGTACACATTTCAAACTTGTGAATAATCAAGTTCGCTCGTTTTAAGCGTTCGTTTCACGAGACTTGGTTATATTTCATAAGCTACGTAAATAAACATCATGCACTTGTTTATATTTCCTTCATAAATTCTGAATACATATCACACACACACTTTGTTTATACAACCGTCTAATAAATAACATAACAATTAGACTAATCAATAGGTTCCCGGTATAGCCTCGCTTGGGCTTCATACAAAACTCATCACGGTTGAGTTTAGCCTCCGCTTGGGCTTCATACAAGATAACTTATCCCCGACATGGGTTAGCCTTCTCTTGGGCTTTACAAAGAAACTCTCCCGCGAGTTAGCCTCGCTTAACCGTATAAGACAACACTCCTCTGTTGAGTCGGCCTCCTCTTGGGCTTCGTTCAAAAGAACTCCTCATTGAGTTTAGCCTTCTCTTGGGCATCATACAATGAAAGAGACAAGAAATCTCTTATGACCTCCTCTTGGGCTTCAATACAAAGAATCACCGCTAAGATAGAACCACGAAAGGATGGTTTCCGGTGAAATCACTTTCAAATTCCCCAATGAGTAAAATTTCGGTGAAATTGCTCTTTTCGAAAAGGATGATTTCTCGGTGAAATCCCTTTCAAGCCAAAGCGACCATACCTATAGCTTCCTCTTGAGCTTCATACAAGGACCCTCGATGACCCTCGGAATGCCTCCTCTTGGGCTAACAATACAAGGACCCACGGGCTTCTTAAAAGCATCCTTTTAATCCAATCAATTTCTCCTAAGAGATTTAGACATCTATCATCTCTATGGAAGAAGTATCTCATCCATTACATCACATACAGTCAAAAAAACTTTTCAAACTTTTTAAAACTGTTTTCAAACAAAAACATCTCTTAACGATAAGTGGTAGCGCTTGTACACTCAAGCAAAACACCAATACTTACGGTTAAAAGATTCAATCATCTTTTTCAAACATCTTTCTTAACATGTAAGTGGTAACGCTTGTACACTCAAGCAAAACACCTAATACTTACGATGAAAGATTTTAATCAATCGAACTTTTCAAAAATGTATGTGATGAAATAGATTAGATACATTTTCATTAAGATGACATTTATGCATCTCTTACTAACATCCGTTGCTTTCCACTAGCATAAGTGGGAACTACGATTGCTACGACTTTCTCAACATCCTTTTGAGAATCGTGAGCCTGGTCTCATCCTTGCCGAGCAAATTTCTATCTCCTCGGACCAAACAAACCATAGGACCACAGATCCGAGCTACAAATGCTCGATTCCCACTGGGGATATGTATCGAAGATCCACGGATCTTTGCGAGCACAATAATAACAAAACCTAGAATCCACATAATCTCATTTCTTAAAATCCCAAAGGAAACTTTCCCAATCATAGAAATAGCAATTAAAAACACACACATATCAAACATATTCATATATAAAGGCGTAGATAACTACATATATTTAGGGTGCTCCATCTATTCCTTTATATACCAATCCCCTCGAGAATCTCCCCGATGCGTTACGTCTAGTTTGCGCTGAGTGATTCGCATACCAATATCAATTGAGGGTATTTGACTTTCCCCTTTTCATAATCATTAAATCATCTTTCTTGTGTTGAAAATAATAAAGCTTGATGCTCATGGCATCTTTATAAACAAATCAAAAGATTTAAATCGTTGCGTGCGGAGAATCCGAACTCACGTTCGCATCCTCGGTAGCGTCACCTTACGAGCGGGAAAAATGGCGACTCTGCTTGGGAGTCTGTTGAAATTTTGATTTTTCAAAAAAAAAGCGTTACTACGTCGAGAGCACCAAGTTTTTGTTTTCAAAAGAAAAGAAAGGGATAAGCTTTCATATTTTGCATATATCATTTTCTTTATTGTGTGTTTGCGATTTCACTTGATGGAAAGAAATCCTAACCGGATTTAGAAACATTTTAGATCTAGGTGGAGGTATTATCGTGAGCGATTCAATGCTTTGAAGTTAATATTTCCGTGATGGAGGTTGTCTTGAGGATATTGTGTTTAAGCAAGTAATTGCGAAGGCTGTATTTTCGGAGAACTTAAGAAGGTGAGTGGTGTAGAACACATAAACCATCACGGCCATTAGGATGTAGTGCGAGAGATTATTCGGGTGTAAGCCTAGAGTAATTGTCATGCGATACTACGATCGAGCGAGTTTCTCTTGAAAATATTATTGGACCATCGGTATTCACCAAATCCAATAATGTTTTGAAGGGAGTGTTGAGCTGTATTATCGATAGAACCGATTCACGGATGAATAAGCCCTTAGAACTTAACCCGTTGATTCTTATCGTTGGCTTCATGCTCGTGACTTGAGCAGCTTGCCGTGTGTATAACTACTAACCATGTTTGTTGCATTCATGCATTCATTCATTCATTCATAAAAAAAACTTCATTTCTCTCTCCATTTCCAAAGAATTTAGAGATTTTTCTTTGTAAAATATTTTAGGTTAGAGTGATGGACGTCGGAGGAAGATTCACCAAAGATACAGTTTTAGGATTCACGATCTAGGAAAGTTAAAGAGTTAGCATCCTTGGTAGAAGATCCCTCGGTTTGAAAGCTATGGAACTCTTTTAACTCTTTTGATAACGTTGATGAAGGACTTCTCAAAACCCGTTCGGTTCTACGATCGATCTATCATTTTCACTTTCCACGATTATCGGTTGATGCCTACTTTGGAAGAGTATGCATATCCTAGGAATCTCGATGTCGGACAAAGTGCCTTTCAATGGTTTGGAAGCCATTCCCAGTCACTGTCATTGCAACAATGGCTCATTTAAAGAAACACGAGATAGACAAAACCTAACTACGGAGGAAAACTCTTAGGACTAACTTGGTTCCTAATGGAGAGGCTCTCAAGTTCTCTGGCCGGTAGTATGGTAGCCTTTGAAGCTATTTTAGCTTTACTCCTCTATGGATTGGTGTTGTTTCCCAACGTCCTAAATTTCGTTGATATCAGCGCCATAAGGATCTTTCGATTGGAAATCCGTTCCACCTTGCTTGGTGATACGTCGTCTCTATTCATCATAGGAATCGTCAAGGAGGCGGAACTATCGTGTGTTGTGTACCTCTGTTTTCAAATGGATTGTCTCACACTGCCTAAGTCTCCTATCTTCGCGAAAACAAAGGCGAGTGGCATTGGTCAAGAAGACTCATGTCTCTTACAAGCAGCGATATCCATTGGTATACCTTGGCAAACAATGAGATGGAAATCATTGAGAGCGTGGAGAATTTGCCAGCGTACCTCTCATTGAGTGCGAAAGGAGGAATCAACTACAACCCATTCCTAGCAAAGCGTCAGCTCGGATCGCAAATTCGGTAAACCTCCGGTTTCTGGTGAAACTTCTATCATAAGGAGAGGATTCCCAGTTGAAGGTTAGGATAATCAAAGCTTGGCATCACATCCGAAAGAAAGGAAAAGGTAAGGCAAAGAATTGTGTAGCCATGAAACCTACACTTCTTGGATAAAGAAAAGAGAAGGAATTTGAATGCCTTACGCTTATGAGGACCATGTTCTCGATCGCTTCAAATCGACAAATTTTCTGTTGAAGTGTGGGAGAATACCAAGAAGCCTTGACCAAGATAAGGTTTGAGAAAGAAGCTTTGGAAAGCAAATTCCTTAAGACTAACCTTGAGAATAAGAAGCTCGAAGCAAGTCAAAGATCATGAAAAAAGCTCTACTTCGGGATGAATGGCTCATGGAGAAAGATGAGAAGATTCGAGGAAGGATAGCGCCATCCAATCGTCAAGGAAAGGAAAAGAAAGCTCGAAATGACAATCAATGAGCCGCTCCCAGCAGTGGAAGAGAGTCATTAAGCTAAAAGCAGAAAGCCAAACTAAAAGCTCACTATGGGAAGGAAATCCTGAAGGCATCGAGCCTTTGGGCGTCATCAAGCGAAGATGTTTAATTAGTTTAATTTAGTTTGTAATTTTATCATTTATTGTATCATTTGTGTGAGCAATGCTCCAACAAAAACAATTGTTGTAATCTTCTTCCAATAATCAATGAAATTTGTGTTTTCCATCCAAATATTTGCCAGAAATATCTCGTTTAGCATAAATTCTTTGGAAATTTTCTTTTCTTTACAATCATATTCATGCATCATACTTTGCATTTAAGTCTACCATCTAGAGTCTAATCATTCCACGGTTTGAGCTGTCACTTTTCTAGATAGAAAATTGTCGGTATCGCGTCTTAGAGTTTCATTGCATCCGCAACTCGAGCGTCGATACGGATCAAAAGAAGAAAAGTAATGGAGAATTTTGAGTAAGAAAGCGTTGAACTCCGTGATACGGTAACTACGCTACAGAAGAAGTGGAAAGACTCACATCTTTGGTCGACTCGCACCACGGTATAAAGTCAAGCGACATCGGCGGTCATAACCAAATAGCAACTTGAGGATACTACTACTCGGTTTCGGTATCGCGATCGGTAGTTCACCTTCGGCATGCGGAGGGCTATCCATGGGAATGCCTTTTAACCCGGCATTGGGTTCGCAACCGACTTCTCAAACAACCTCGCTTGAAATACCTGCTGCGGCAAAGCTACGTTTATTCCACAGCGTGGAATAACTTTCCACAATAACAATGTCGGTCTCTCAAGAGTCATGTTGAATTCGACTTCCGTAGTGCACCTACCATGACGAAGAAGTTCATCACACTCCGGAAATAGCCGAGCGCTCGTGGTTCAATGGAAAATCTCGAATAACTCCTCAAAATGCGACTTGAGATAAAAGCGATTCAAGGGAAAGAATTATTTGGGAAAAGCGGAATCTGTTTAGTTCCTCGTGTAAAAATACTTGCGAAATTCAAAATCCGGATTTTGAAAAGTACAAAGAATTCTTGTCCTCAGTCATCTCACAATGTATGCTAGGAAAATGTCTACGTACAATGAGGATCATCATTTGTTAATTCATTACTTCGAGATAGTCTCACGGTGCCGCTTGAAGTGGTACATGGGTTTAGGCAGACCAATATCAATCATTCAACGACTTAGGTAAAGCCTTCGTCCGAATACAAATTCAACTTGGATATGGCTCGATAGGGATCGACTCCGCTCCATGTCTCAAAGGAAGAGACATTCAAGGAATATCTTGTGACGATGGAGGAAATTGCGTCAACCAGCCCTTGGAAGAAAGAGATGACTAAGGTATTCTTGAATACTCTAAACTCATTCTACTATGGCGAATGATCGCTAGCGCTCCGGTGACTTCAACGAAATGGTAAGCATGGAATGCGACTAGAAGAAGGGTTCGGACGGGGCGTCCAACCAAGGAAGTAGGATCTTCTAGTAATACCAAGAAAGTTGGAACCGGTTTCCCAAGGAAAAAGAACATGGCGTAGGAATGGTATCCAGAAACCACGCAGAATGTCATTCAACAACGACGGTGGTGCCATAGCGCCTTGTCAACCTGACTCGAGGTGCTCAATTTCAGAGAATCAACAAACTCAACAACCTCGTCAGCGAGCTCGGTTTCACAGCAAAACCGTGCGCCTCGGGTCACTCGATTCGACCCGATTCCATGGCGTACACGAACTTTACCTATGACGAGAAAGGAATCTATCTGAGACAAGGTTACCACCTCAGGTCCTGAAAAACTACCATGGTGGTACAAAGCGACATGTCTTGCCCTTTTCACCAAGGGCACCGGGCCATGACCTTGAGCATTGCATAGCATTGAAGGCGGTACGAGATTAGTGAAGGCTAATCTTCTTTCCTTGAAACCAAGTCCAGATATGCAAGCCAATCCACTTCGACCATAGTGGACACTCGGTGAATCTAATGCTAAGGAATACGGCGGTACCTTGTCACGGATGTAAACTTAGTCAAAGGAAACTTGGTGCATCTTCATAAGCATACGATAAAATGAGTACCTTCACTAAGCATGATTATGCGACTTGCTATATCTGTTCCAAGAATATCCATGGATGTCCCACCATAAGAAGCGGATATTCGACATTTGTTAGACATTGGTGATTTACAAATTCTGACAAGAGATGACCATAGCGTAAATACAATAGGGCATTTCCGCATGAGCTTTTAGTCTCGAGATATCAACTCGGAAAATCCGAGTAAGCGTTGTGATCCCTTGTTTCAATGCCAGTGTCAATTCAAAGACATGTCCTGTGACAACATGAAAATCCACCGTCCTGCTGAAATTTGGGATACCTTGGGAGAACCAGTGGCAAATCACGACTACATGGTGAAATACTGGCGAGCTCAAAATCCGGATCGAAGATATCGACCCACGGGATGGGGTGATGACTTTGATTACCCTAGTCGATCGGAAGAGGAATACTGTCTTCTCAAACTAATCAACGGATCGAGGTCCCAAATGAGATCTACGTTTGACACGTCATGGATTTCACCAAGCGGATCACGGTTACCACTACATCGACATGATCTTTGAAGAGCAAGAGTATGATTCGGATACGATGCGGAAAGTGTCGACAACAGTCTCTTCACTCAGAAGGCGGAAGGAACATCCCGATATTCAACACAAAGATCGGGAAGTACAAAGGCTATCTCATACTTCGATCTGTTAATCAAGAAGATCGCTTTAGACACCAAAGGCAAGGCCATCGTCGAGTCTTCACGCTCGACCCAATCAAAGTTTACTCGAGGTTAAACCAAGCGGAAAATTAGGTACCTCGACTTCAAGGAGTTCGTCACTATTGGAAACTGTTGAAGTTAAGACTAATGTTCATAGCTCTAAGTAGTTTATCTTTGCTTTTTGTTTTGAACTCTCGCCGCCCAAGCGAAGAGATGTTTTATAGGGTTTAGCTTTTAAATAATTTCTCTTTGTCTTGCCCAAGACAAATGAGTTTATATTTTAGGGCCTGTTTATATTGTGAAACATAAATAAAATCGTTGTTTTGTTTCCACTCTACGTATTTATTTTCATTTTACCCTTTTACGGAAATGATAATCCTAAAAACACGTAAAAAAAAATCATAATGAAAATTAATCTATGACACTTTCACATTAACTTTCAAAAAAAATGATGATAAAAACTTTTTTAATCAAACATAAATCAAAATTGCAGATTAAACAAATGGATAAACCCATTGAAAGCGGTAACTCTCGCTCTCTCAACTTTGAAATCCCTATGAAGTATTTGAAGAAGAAGTTGAAGAAGAGATCCGGATGAAATTTCTAGGTTGCTTAAGCACGAGGAAAGGATCATTCGACCTCACAAAGAACCTAGAAGCAATTAACTTGGGTTCGAGGAAGATATAAAGAAGTCAATATTGGAGCTTCACTCCAGCGGTGTCAAAAGCAAGCGATAAGTCTTCTCAAAGAATATGTTGATGTGTTTGCTTGGTCCTACCGGATATCTTAGGGTTTGGATACCGTAGTAGAGCATCACTTGCCGTTAAAACGAATATACGCGATTAAGCAAAAGGAGGAGTTCATCTGAAATGGTGAGAAAATTAAAAGGAAGTCAAAAGCATTTCGTATTTGGTTTCCTTGTCATCAGTATTCTCAATGGCTAGCCAACATAGTACTGTATCAAGAAGATGGAAAGGTCGAATGTGTGTTGACTCGAGAGATCGAACAAAGCTAGTCAAAACGATTTCCCACTTATATCGACGTACTAGTGGATAATCTTGCCAAATTCAACGTCTTTTCCTTCATGGATGGTTTCTCTGGTTATAATCGGATCGAATGGCTCCGAAGACATGGAAGACATCTTTCATCACGCCATGGGGCACTTACGCTACAGGTAATGCCATTTGGATTAAAGAATGCGGTATGACTTACGGAGGGCAATGACTACTCTCTTTCATGATATGATGCACAAAGAGATCGAGGTCTCGTGGGCGACATGATAGCAAAGTCCGACGAAGAGGAACATATAGACTATCTCTTAAAGTTGTTTCAACGACTAAGGAAGTTTCAACTCACTTTGAATCTAACAAATGCACCTTTGGGGTAAGATCGGAAAACTCCTAGGTTTCATCGTCGGTCAAAGAATTGAAGTTGACCACGACAAAGTCAAGGCTATTCGAAATGCCTACACCACGTCGAGGAAAAGCAAGTAAGAGGATTTCTTGGGCGATTGAATTATATCTCGGTTATCTCTCGGATAGCGCTACACTGGGCGATATTCAAGCTTCTCGAGATCAAAGGTAGTGTGGACGGAAGATTGCCAAGAGCATTCGGCGATATCAAAGAATACATCGGAACCACCAATATTGATCCCTCCGATTGGAAGGAAGACCATTGATCATATACCTTACCGTACTAGAAGAGTCCATGGGCTGCGTGCTTGGACAACAAAGAGAACGGTAAGAAGGAGCATGCCATCTACTACACGGTAAAATTCCGCAGCGTGAAACTCGTTACTCCATGCTCGAGAAAACATGTTGCGCTTTGGTATGGGCTTCAAAGCGTCTTCGTGATACATGATCAATCACCGACTTGGTTAATATCCAAAATGGATCTATCAATGCGTATTTGAGAAAGCACCTTATAGGAGAATCGCTCGATGGCAAATGCTCTATCTGAATATGACCTCAATCTGCGCTCGAGCGGTTAAAGGAAGCATTCTCCGATCACTTGGCTTATCGGCCGCTCAATGAATCAATCTCAAATATGACTTCCAGACGAGAATGTTATGTACTTGAAGATGAAAGATTGTGACGAACCGCTACGGAGAGGACGAGATCAAAATCCGATGGGGCCTAGTCTTGATGGGTGTAAATGTTTTTGGCAATGGAATTGGGCGATCATCATCACTCCAGGGTTCTCATATCCGTTTCCATGATTGCTATTTGATTGCACCAACAACGTAGCGAATATGAAGCATGCATCATGGGTATCGAAGGGCCATCGACTTGAGGATCAAGATCCTTGATATATATGGAGACTCGCCCTTGTGATCAATCAAATCAAAGACAAGTATGAAACTCATCATCTTGGTCTAATTCCTTAGAGATTATGCGAGGCGATTGTTGACTTTCTTCAACAAAGTTGAAGCGCATCATATCCTCGAGATCGAAATCGGATGGCGGATGCCTTGGCTACTCTATCTTCCCTATTCAAAGTCAATGATTGGAATGATATGCCCGAATTTGCATCGGGCCTTGAAAGACTGCGTATGTGTTTGCAAGCGGTCTTGACGATAAGCCGTGGTTCCACGACATCAAGCGTTTCCTTCAAACGAGTACCCACTCGGGGCATCGTACAAGGATAAGAAAACTCTAAGGAGGCTTTCCGAGAATTTCTTCCTCAATGAAGATATTCTATACAAAAGAAACTTCGACATGGTTACGCTCGGATCGTCGACAAAGAAGCGAACCGATCATCCATGAAGTGCATGAAGGGTCCTGGAACCCATTCAAATGGGCATGCAATGTCGAGAAAGATCTTAAGCGAGGATACTATTGGATAACGATGGAATCGATTGCTGCAAACACGTTAAAAGATGTCGAGTGCGGATCTCGCAGATAAGATCCATGTGCCTCGACTCTACTCAGCGTTCTCTCCTCTCGTGGCCGTTCTCCATGTGGGGCATTGACATGATTGGAATGATTGAACCAAAAGCGTCCAGCGGACATCGCTTCGATCGGTGGCTATTGATTACTTCACGAATGGGTGAGCGGCATCCAGCGTCACAAGACAAGTGGTTGTAAGGTTCATCAAGAACAACCTCATTTGCCGATATGGAATTCCAAGTAAGATCATTCGACAATGGATCAAACTTGAACAATAAAATGATGAAAGAAGCGTGTGAGAATTCAAGATTGAGCATCATAACTCGTCTCTTCTGGCCAAAGATGAGCGGCGCCGTTGAGGCGAACAAGAACATCAAAAGATCGTCGGAAAATGGTCATCACTTACAAAGGCGGCACGAAATCGCCATTTGCTCTGCATGGGTATCGTGCTTGATCGCGCCAACGAGGCAACTCCTTTTCTCTAGTATACGGCATGGGCGGTGCTCCCGTAGAAGTTGAGATCCGTCAATGAGTTCTCATGGAAACTAAGCTATCGAGGTGAATGGTGTCAAAGCGGATCGACCAGTGAACTTAATTGAAGAAAAGCGCGACCGCTACGTGTCACAGACAACTCTATCAAGAAGAATGAAAAAGCTTTCGACAAAAGGTCCGACCTCGTGAATTAGAAGGCGACCTCGTGCTTAAAAAGATTACGTCTTTTCAAGCAGATTCGAGGCAAATGGACTCCTAATTACGAAGGCCCGTACATCGTCAAAAGAAGCTTCTCTGGCGGTGCTATGACTCTGACCATGGATGGCGATGAACTCCGTATCACATGAATCTTGGCGGTCAAAAAATACTTTGTCTAAAAACAAAAAAAAAAAAGGCGGCTTAGGCAGCGTCTCGGTGGATTGAAAACACGAAAATCCAAAAAGAAATGGCGATTGAACACGAAAAATGGCGATATGCGATTTGTCCACATGAAAACACGAGGCGACTCTTACGAAGCAAAGGTTGAAATTCAAAGTTGTTAGGGATAGTAGTGGTTATTTGCTTTCAATGTAGCCTTTTCTAATAAATTCCATCAATTATGTTCATGGATTACGCTATTCAAATTCAATTTGTGCCTTTTGTTTGCAATTCCTATTACATTTTGCAAAATAACGCTTTTATTGTGAAAATCACTTTTGAAACTAAAATGTTTTAAATGAATTTTACTTCAAAATTTTGAAACAAAAGCAAAATTCTCCTTTGAAACTATGAACGGAAATAACAACCGTTTCTCCAAGTATTTGATCCCGATTGGAGTCGCCCATTGCTACTGATCTTCTCCTCATCGAGAAATCATCAAGGGCGGTATTCTTATCCAAAAAGAATCTGAGCCAAGTTGCCAATGAAATACCTTTCTCGGAAAGTGTAAACCATGCAACTCAAATTCTTCATTAGTGAATATACGCACCATTCTTTGCAATTTTCACCAAGTATTTGTTATTGAGGCTTGTCCTTTTCTCAAATATCCCTTTAAGTGTTTTGTCAAGTATTGTTAGCATGCATATATAACATTCATGACATTCATACATAATAGCATCATTCATTGCATTTTTGCATCTCTCAAAATGTTTGCTTCCAAATCCTTTGGTTATATATATACTAAATACAGTATATCATATCCCAAGAATATCTCAAGCAGAAAGATACTTTTCTTTGTTTCCCCAGAGTATTCCCAAGCAGAAAGGATATGTCTTCCTTTTCCGGGCAAAGTCCCCAAATAGAAATGCATTTTCTTCTCTATCATATTCTCCGGTGAGATTATCCCTCGTTGGGAACAATGTCTTGATTAAATTCTTTCTTTCCGGTTCATTCTGGATAGAACTTTGTCATTATTCCAAAATTTGAATCTGCAACTCATTTCTCAAGATTTACCTTGTTATAGTTATCACTTGATAATTGGTAATATCTTCAAAATCCATTACCATACTATATCCTGGGTGATAATTGGTAATATCATTTCCACTTACCTTAAACATTGTCCAAAGGTGAGGAAGGTAATCTTTTGTTTCCCAAAACAAAGCAGATATTCACATTCTGTGAATCATTCTTTCCCGTGAGACATATTGCTTGTTTCCCAGCAGATAGGATTCTCTTTTCTCAAACGGATCGAGTCATCCTCATAAATTTTCCCCATCATGTCATTTCTTTGATATCCTTTGGGTAAAACTTTTGTAATCATCATCGCATCTTTTGGTATCTTAGGTCCAAATTTTGCGTATTACGATATTTAAGTCTCTTTACACCTATCAAAACAAAGATATTCATCTTCATCTTTCGGTTAAAGAAACTTAAATAGGGGCATCTGTCATACCCAATTTTGACCTAATATACCACCTTACATTTGCATTGTTGCATAACTAGATTCAAACAACATTAATCGGGTATAGCATTCACGGTCAAAATTAGGGTTTCATCATTTTCATCGATTCAAGAGCTAACCAATTAGGGTTTGAGATTTTCTCACTCCATTTGATCTATCTTGATCAAATCATCGATATGATCCTCGGATATCCATTTTCTTATAGATCGATCGGATCGACCAATTAGGGTTTTGGTCGAGCATAGGCATTCTCGATTTTTGAGCGATAATTGACTTTTTGGATAGATATTGGTCATTATATCTTAGATACAACATCTTGACCTAATTTACGGATTCAAAACATCACGAGGTTCACGAAATTCATCGATCGATTTGAAGCGTCGATGAAATTTCATCACGAGAAAAGTCAAACTTTGACTTTTGGTCAAATTTTCAAAACAAAACTTTTCAATCATCAAAATACTTCAAATGATCCATCATGATCATAAAAATCAAGAATTTGGAAAAGTCAACAAAAGTCAAAATTTCTATAACTTAGAAAAATTTCTAAGTGTTGAAATTTCACATTTTCAAACTTCAAGCCATTTTTCACCAAGTTCCAATTGGAATTTGAAAAACTCAAAACATGAAAGTTGTAGATCATGGAAAATATTTCCAAAATGTCCAAGAACTCCAAAATCCATGAAGGCTAGCTATGTCTTTGAATTTGGAACATAAGGCTCCATGAAACTTAATTTTCAAAGTTCAAACTTCAAATTATGGGTCATTTGCATTTTCTTGTTCTAGAAGCTTTCCACCTTGCCAAAATGACTCATCAAACTGATAAACATCAGTGAAGTGATAATTGAGATTGGATCAAGTTGAATAATTTTGCACATGGTAAAAAGGAACCTTCCTTTTCAAAGCCAAGGACAATCTTGCCCCTTAAGCAAGCTTTGAGTTACCAAATGCCATGTACTTCCTTGCCTAACAATTCAGACTTTTGGCCTATAAAGGATCACCATTTCAAGAGAAATCAACACCAGAAACTTCACAAAATCCATGCTTTCCTTCACTTTCTTGAAAATCAAGCAATTAGTGCAAAGTTGAGAAACATAGCATTTCTTAGTTTGAGCTAAAAACATGGTAAATCTTGGTGTCTAACATGTTTCATACCAACATGTAACTTGTTCATAACTTAAATCAAACTAAAAGCAAGAAAATCAGTTTTCACTTTTCATATTTTCAAACTTGTAAAAGCGCCTAAGCATTGAAATCTTGGTTTGGTAGGCGGCTATGTTTTGATCATCTAAACATCATCGGTATGCATCATGGGAATGATCCAACCATTAATCTTAGCTGTAACATCATTAACCTCGATTTGAGTTTTGTTTTATTGTAGGTTGACTTGAGTGGAGAGATTCAAGCAAGTTCAGAGCAAGCAGGCTATCCATAGAGCATCCTTACATGCCGTTGGAGCTCACACAATCAAGAAAAAGCAACTGGAAACACGTTTGCATCGATTTCGATCTCAACTTTTCCAGGTATGAACACGAGTTTGGTTCTCATGATTCTTTGAATCTTTTGAGAAAAGCTCTTGGCCATTCTCTTTCTGCACTAATAACGAATGATAACCCTCAACAAAATCAAACAATCATGAACAATCCATCATTTAATTTGAAAAATCAGTTTTAGGGTTCATAAGTGTTCTTCGAATCAAAATCATTCTGGGCTTAAAATAAATGAAATTAACATATGCCATCATGTTCGTGAGGAAAAAACGAGTAACTTTGATGTTTACAACGTTGAATTTCATTAAGAAACGAAGGAGATAGCTTGGATCAAAGTTTACGAAAATCAAAACTATAAACCAGGTTAGCGTGTTCTTCATTGTTCTTCATTTTGAAAATTCAAATAATCCAACATGATATCAGCGTGTCATTTTCCACTAACACATTCAAAGCGTTGGCTCGGTGGTCCACGGCTTGCTCTTAGTTCTTTTTGCCGCGTCCACCCAAAGGTCATGGGTTCAAAACCAGAAGACCATTTTCACTCTTTTTCACAAACTTGTCATATTTTCATGTTTTTATCAAACTTCAACAATTTTTTAACCAATCAAAACTTCTCATTTTGAGATGATTTTTTGCACACTTGTCATTTAATATATATATTTTATGATTATGTCAAAAAATCAAAAATATTTTCATCGATTAATTTTTAATCGGAAAGCGATGTTACGAACACTTTTCAAACCTCCTTAAAGGTGAATTTTTCAAGTTTTCGACTTAGATTTTTCAAAACTTCTCATAAATGAACTTAACATTTCAAAACATTTTCAAAACATTTTCAAATCATTCTTCAAAACTTTTCATCAAACTTGCATCTTTTACCATAATCGATCCAATTCAAAGCGATAAAAGCGAACTCGTTTCTTCTCGAATTTCTCGATCGATAATGGGCCATATATGGTGTAAGTCGACCCTTTATGTACATACTTAGCTTTATTTGTACATATTCAAAACATCTTTGTCAATATTCAAACATAAACAAATTTCTTTCATTTGTTTTCATTCGTTTGTCATCTGCGAATCCATTGGTTTAAAGGAAGGTTTCTCACGAAATTTCTTTTAAACCAATGGGCCTCCATCACAGTGTAAGTCCCATAACATTCTTTTATGTACATAATATTTCCTTGTACATATCAAACTTTTGTCAAACATTTTTTAAACAAACTTTTTATACATACATAACACGGATATTTTAAAACAAACTTTTTATACATACATAACACGGATATTTCAAAACAAACTTTTTATACATACATAACACGGATACTTCTTTTCAAAATCTTTTATACATACATAATCTGAGATACTCTTTCTTTGAAAATACTTTTCTGAGATAAACTTCAATCAATCATTTACATTTCATGTACATTTTACTTTGAATACCATTGGTATTGAAGGAGCATTATTCACAATGGCGCTTTCAAATCAATGGGCCTCTCTTCTGATGTAAGTCCAACCCTCCTATGTACATCCATCTTTCTCTGTACATAAAAAACTCGTTCGTGTACATATTCATTTCCTTGTACACATTTCAAACTTGTGAATAATCAAGTTACGCTCGTTTTAAACGTTCGTTTCACAGACACTTGGTTATATTTCATAAACTGCTGTAAATAAACATCATGCACTTGTTTATATTTCCTTCATAAATTCTGTGAATACATATCACACACACACACTGTTTATACCGTCTAATAAATAACATAACAATTAGACTAATCAATAGGTTCCCCACGGTATAGCCTCGCTTGGGCTTCATACAAGACAACTCATCACCGGTTGAGTTTAGCCTCCGCTTGGGCTTTATACAAGATAACTTATCCCGGCATGGGTTAGCCTTCTCTTGGGCTTTGTACAGAAACTCTCAGCGAGTTAGCCTCGCTTGGCTTCGTATAAGACAACACTCCCTGTTGAGTCGACCTCCTCTTGGGCTTCGTTCAAAGAACTCCTCATTGAGTTTAGCCTTCTCTTGGGCATCATACAATGAAAGAGGCAATCTCTTACGACCTCCTCTTGGGCTTCAATACAAAGAATCACCAGCTAAGATAGAACCACGAAAGGATGGTTTCCGGTGAAATCACTTTCAAATTCCCCGATGAGTAAAATTTCGGTGAAATTGCTCTTATTGAGAAAAGGATGATTTCTCGGTGAAATCCCTTTCAAGAAAGCAGACCATACCCTATAGCTTCCTCTTGAGCTTCGTACAAGGACCCTCGATGACCCTCGATGACCCTCGGAATGCCTCCTCTTGGGCTAACAATACAAGGACCACGGGCTTCTTAAAAGCATCCTTTTAATCAATCAATTTCTCCTAAGAGATTTAGACATCTATCATCTCTATGGAAGAAGTATCTCCTCCATTACATCACATACGATCAAAAACTTTTCAAACTTTTAAAAGCATTTTCAAACAAAAACATCTCTTAACGATGAAGTAGTAGCAACATACACTCAAGCAAAACACCCAATACTTACAGTTAAAGATTCAATCATCTTTTCAAACATCTTTCTTAACATGTAAGTGGTAGCGCATACACTCGAGCAAAACACCTAATACTTACGATGAAAGATTTTAATCAATCGAACTTTTCAAAAATGTATGTGATGAAATAGATTAGATACATTTTCATTAAGATGACATTTATGCATCTCTTACTAACATCCCATTGCTTTCCACTAGCATAAGTGGGAACTACGATTGCTCGACTTTCTCGACATCCTTTTGAGAATACGTGAGGCCTGGTCTCATCCTTGCCGAGCAAATTTCTATCTCCTCAAACCAAACAAACCATAGGACCAGTGGTCCAAGCTACAAATGCTCACGATTCCCACTGGGGATATGTGAGAAGATCCACGGATCTTTGCGAGCACAATAATAACAAAACCTAGAATCCCACATAATCTGTTTCTTAAAATCCCAAGGAGAAACTTTCCCGATCATAGAAATAGCAATTAAAAACACACAACATATCAAACATATTCATATATAAAGGCGTAGATAACTACATATATTTAGGGTGCTCATCTATTCCTTTATATACCAATCCCCTTACTGGAATCTCCCCGATGCGTTACGTCTAGTTTGCGCTGAGTCGTTCGCATACCAATATCAATTGAGGGTATTTGTTTCCCTTTTCATAATCATTAAATCATCTTTCTTGTGTTGAAAATAATAAAGCTTGATGCTCATCTTTATAAACAAATCAAAGATTTAAATCGTTGCGTGCGGAGAATCAGAACTCACGTTCGCATCCTCGGTAGCGTCACCTTATGAACAATAATACCACTCCAATGAGCTCGGATAAACTCTCTTTGAAGTAATGGATCCACGACTTCACATCATCGGTGTGAGGATGGATATTACGAACATAGGACTTGATCGACTTGGACAAGAGATGCCATCATATTTGGCAAAGTAGGAACCTTGAACTTGCGGGGAATCACCACAGGAACAGACTCGGATCATCAAAATTCGCCGGGACATCTTGATTTTCCACAACATTTAGACGGTCTTCAAGTTGTTTGTATTTGTCATCCCCAAAGAATCTTGCTCGTTCTCATAGTCTTCTTCTCGTTTCGGACTCGTGCTTGGCTTTCCTCGTTGTTCTTGACACTTTCATCAGTTTCACCGCTCTTGTCTGAGTTCTAACCGGCTAACCACCCTAGGTCCACCATTATGACGCCTTCCCATGTTGAGGACACTGATGACTTTCTTCTTTATGGTGATGAGCTTCGGATCTTTCGGCCTTGGACGGTGGTGAACATTTCACAGGCCCGGGCATTACGAGCACGGAGATCTTTGTGATCTGTTCAAGAGCCATTTGCGAAAATAAATAGCGAGAAAATAAAGCGATCTTGATGTACATTATGAAATGTCATGCCATGATATATGATGTTTATGCAATGCAATGCAATGTTTTCAAGGACCTTAGGAATTTAAAATTGTTAAACAAGCACGAACAAACTTTTATTAGTTTTTCTTTTCCTTTTCTTTTAGTACAGGAGATAGTTTAGAAAATAAAAGAATAAATTCCTAAAGCTCTAAGTCTCCCATGGGCGCTTCCTCTTGGTGTTGAAGTAGGCGTTGATGTTTCGTTCCTCGTGAAGTAGCTTTGTCAACTCTAGTACCTTCTTCTCGCTTGCATAGCATTGAGTTTCAAATGTATCCCTTTCTTCTTTAAGTTGAATCCAGGATCTCTTCAAGTCTTCAAAATCAGTAGGCATGTCGGGATGGGGAATGGTATAGGATTCGTCACCTATAGCGACAAGTTCCATGCTCATTGGTAGAACAGGCGTAAATGGCATCATGAGGTTTTGAGCTCGAGCTCGCACCCATTTGAGGTAAGGTTCCCAAGGAATGGAATTTTTGTTCCCCAAGGTCATGGTATCAATCTTCTTTACCATGCCCCGTGCCTGACTCTTTGTGGTAGTTACGGAGATCGTGGTTGTAGTCGAACCTGATGTCTTGGAGAAGCATATCATGAGGACCATCTCTTGAGCATAACCGACGTAGAGCTAGAAGGGTTATAAGTGATACCTCCCTTATGCCAAGGAGTGGTACATTAGAATTCCCCAATGCTCGATGAATGTGAAGTCCTTTTGAGAAAAGAGGCACCAGCGAATATCGAATGAGAGAGTGACATCGACCTTTGAGACCACTTCAATCTTTGCTCGTTCTTCATTACTGATTGAGGAAGGTGCGAAATAAACCACCTGGAAAGTAACGGTATGCAACACATTAGATTTGCTTGTCGTTTGATGGTACGAGTGTGGAGAGAATGCAGGATGTCTCCAACTAAGGTAGGCGCAGGATTATGAGTGAGGAATATCTTGATGGCGTTCACGTCTACGAACTGATCTAGATTAGGAAATAGAACCAAGCCATAGATTAGTAAAGCCATAATGTCTTCGAATGCATGGAAACTCATAGCTTTGAGGAATTCTCGAGCTTTCTTTATCAGAAACTTAGTAAGTAAACCCTTAACTCCGCTTCTTGTTTCCCAATTGGCTTCAATGTCTGATCGCTTTAGATGTAATGCTGATGCGATGTCTTTGTACTTAGGAGCCTTTTCTGAACCGGTGAATGGTATATGATCAAGGATAGGTATCCCAAGTAGCTTAGAGAACTCTTCCAAGGTAGGAAATAACTGATAATCTGGGAATGTAAAGCAATGGTGTTTCGGATCGAACAACTGGAATAAGACGTGCATCATATCTTCTTTAAAGTCGGAGATAACCAAATCAAGCAGATAACCATGTCTTTTGATGAACTGAGCATGATCGGGAATTTTTGAAACCAATCCTTTGAGTTGAGAAGGTACACCCATGAAGTTGATTCAGATAGCCTTTTTGGAAGCCATAATTCCCTACAAAACAAAGCAAAGATAAATCCCTAGGTCCTTGAAATAGTTAGAAATGATATGCAATGTTATGATGTCATGATGTATAAGGGACATTCGAAGGGACATCGGATGGTCATAGAAGGCAACTTGTAGGAGTATCCTAGCACATTTGAAGGGACGATCATCACTTTTCGTAGGCAACAATCGAGGGATGAGATCATGTATTCGTAGGCAACATCGAGGGACTATGATCTTTGTATCAAAGGGACTATGATGATATGTTTCGTAGGCAACGGTGCTAGGACACCTCTACGTTCAAGGGACTTGACCATTTATTCGAAAGGCAACGAGAGAGAATAGCCTAGGGGGTGCATGCGTGAAGAGAGTGTGTTAAATTCAGACAAGTTATCTTGCAATTAGAAGTGATCTACGTTCGTTTTTATCTTTCCATACACGCCTAGTTACTAGCAGTTTATATGGGTGCGGAAAGTAAATCCTACGCTATTACATGGCTTTGGGGCAGTTACATAATATAAGAGTGCGGAAAGTAAATCCTAATTAAGCTATTACATCCCATGAGCAGTTACATAATATGGAAAAAAGAAATGCGAGAAAATTGTCCTAACTATTACAACCTGGAAGCAGATACATAATAATCGGAAAAAGGAAAAGAATTTCGCATAAGAGAAAATGATGTTAGTGGAAAAGATTTTTGATTTAGGAAAAGGTTTTTAGGTTAGTAATACTATTTAGATGATAAAATAATGTTTTGGGAATTTTCTGGATTGGTTTTAGTAAGGAAAAATAATTAAAAGTCAATTTTTTGGTTAATTAACAATTAATTAAAATATGCATGCAAAAATATAATTTTTTATGCCAAAAATTAAATAAGTATTTTTCTGACCTAAATGCAAAAAGAAAATATTTTTTTTGTGATTTTTTAATGCATTAGAAAATTATTTGAAAATAAATTAAATTAAAAAGGAAAATATGAAGAAAATAAGAAAATATTGTTAGTTTGGAAAAGTGGTAAAAAAGATTTGTAGGGAGAGGATCGAACCACGGTCCTCTCCTTCATCATCATGCTTACCATCGAGTGGAGTGTTTAGCTGTTAGCAATATGAAACAAAACAATTATAAGGGAATTAGTTTTCTGAAAAAACCAAAACCGCGTCAAAGCCTGCGTCTTCTTCCTCGTTTGAATTTTTTTCACAGGCTTTTACCTACGGATTTCATCTGTAGCTAAAGCCTTGATCCACGGATTATTTTCCGTAGCTACATCCCTGCAAAATCAAAACTCAAGAAACATGTAATATAAATTAACTTTGAGGACATCAATCAATTGGAAATCGTCCTCGGCGTGATGGTGGCTTTGGTTTCTTCTAATTTTGCCTAAAACACAAAGCCCTAATTTGGACCTTGAACCCTAGCAATGGTGGATTACGATTCACGTACTCAAAACACAATTAACCTATCTGAGCTTTGAAACTCTATTCTAAACACAAACAAACAATCAAAACATGTTAAATATGCATGAAAATCGAAATCGATTTTGAGTTAGGATGTCTGTTGAAATCATGATTTCTTGATTACGGATGTTTATTGGCTTGTGAGTATCTAGATCGATTCAGAGGACCTCCAGGAATGTGTTGGAATGCTTAGAATTGGTTGAATTGGACTGAAACTATGGCTGCCAATAGCTTGCAATGCACGGTTTTGTGAAGCTTGTAATAGGGTTCTTGTGGCCAGAATTTCGTCCCCTGTGCTTGTGGATGCATCATGTATTTATAATAGAGTGTATTAGGTCAAGAATTGTGAGAAAAAATCAAGCCAATCAATGAGAAATTATTTGATTTGGAATCAAACCAAATATTTCCTTTTTGAGCCAATTACAATCAAATCTCATTACCAATCATGATTATTTGAAATAATCGATTAAATGGCTTACTTGGACCTCGAGGATGAGAAAATCAATCTTGCAATTAATTTTTGATTTTCTATCTTTTATTTTAATTAAATTGGTTTTAAATGATTAAACATCCAAAATAAATAAAAAATAAAAGATAAATTCGTGGCCTTGGGCTTGAAGGTTCCAATTCAGCTAAGGAACATGTTTGAATCAAGAAAAGTTAGGCCCATTTGCAAAAAATTTGGTTTTGTCAAGTATTTCTCTTTGTGCACCTCCTCAAAAATGCTCAACTTGGACAAGGTGTATCTTGATCAATTTTTAACATTTTCGGGTGTTCTTGGACTTTTGAGAAAGATCAAGATGTCCTCTAAACTGCCTTTTTGGTTCATCTTCATTGTAGTTTCCATGCTCATGAACACTTCTTTGCAAAAAGATGACTTTTTGTTGACTTTTAAAAGGACCTATAATGTTTTGATCCATAACTTCCAAATGAAGCATTTTCTACCCAAGCTTGTGAGACATGAAGTTGTAGAAATTGAATTCTATTCAAAATGAGCTGTGGTGGAAATTTTTTGATAAAGTATGTGAAAGTTATGCCTGGTCAAAGTTTTGTTGACTTTTGTCTCAAAAACCCTAATCTAGAAACTTTGACTTTTGATCAAATCTTGACTTTTCTTGAGAAATCATGATCAACCCTTGATCAAATGATGAATATTACTTCAAAATATTGGTGTTGACCAAAATTATGAAGTTTGGTATGTTGACCACAGTTGACTTTTGTCAATCTGTGATTTTCAACCATCTGAGCAATTGTTTGAGAAAAATTGACTTGTAAGGCTTGAAACTTGACATAGAGATTCTTTGAAGCATATGATGAAGCATGATGACCACTGGAAATGTTGGAGGCCTATTTTGACTTGAGAATGGAAAAACCCTAGTTTGGATTGATTGTCTAGGAGAGGGTTTGTCTGGTCAACCCTTGTGAAATCCTTGAGTATGGATATGTGAAATATCTTGAAAAGTAGGAGGGCAAATTTTGGGATATAACACCAACCCACATGGACCATGAATCATGTGTCTTTACCAAATGATGTAATTGCTTATCATCAGATTCGGCTGGTATTTCTGCCGAAATAATGTTGTTGATGTCATCTGAAGTGGGATACTTGTTCTGCTGATGCATGAAAAGAAAAATGTGTGCATGGGGCAAACCTCTCTTTTGGAACTCAATTGTGTATATATCTGGAAAAAGTTAAATTGGAGTAAAATATTAATGTAAATTGATTGATATA
Organism: Vicia sativa; assembly: GCA_021764765.1. Taxonomy (NCBI): domain Eukaryota; kingdom Viridiplantae; phylum Streptophyta; class Magnoliopsida; order Fabales; family Fabaceae; genus Vicia; species Vicia sativa. Next base: position 298,454,250 of record CM038792.1, on the reverse strand, counting down.
AAGCCAGGAACAATTAAGTATTACATAATTTATTTCATGTAACTCACATGCAACAACTCTGCCCAACACATGCTTCTTTGTTATATCACACAATAATTCGTCTAACTTTATTTTAAAAACCCTTGAGATTATATCAGGACGATCTTGAGGTTGCAAATTCATGTTGTTAAGTAACCTTTGAATCTCTGGCCAACTTGGATTGCAAGTAAAGGTGATGAATAGATCCGGAAATCCAATTTGGCTACAAATTGCCATTCCATCAAAGTATAATTGTTCCATGTATCTAGGAATTCTAACGTATGTTGACGGTAATACCACTCTTTTTCCTTTGTGCGCTCCTTCATTTGAAGATTGATGGTCTACTCCTGACAAATTGGAGTATTTGGATACTCGTAATTTTTTTTGATGCTTACGTATATAATTCAGTCTCTGTGACTCCATCATAGTAAATCCATCAACCAAAAATTGCTGAAACAATCTCCTTGACCTGAGCAGTGTATGTGCTTCACTTTGTCTGGTTTGAATGCGAAAAGCAAGCCATTCTCTAATAGTAAGTTTGTTCATCTTCCCTTATTTATTGGGAATAGTTTCTCTGTGTAGAACACCAAGTCTAAATCCATCCTCCCCATACGGAAACAAAGTGGATATTGTAATGCAAGATAGCTCGGATGAAATTCACTTATTCGTTTTAGTCTACCGCTTTGTCTTTCAAGGATAATATCCCTTTTTGAGCCTGTACCAACATCACCAACAATAAGCACAACAACCTCAGACACAGTAGGTTGGTTGTAAATTCGTCGGTCTTTTGATCTATCAGATATTAACTTCAATTTGAGGTCAGGTACAAGACAATCCTTTAGTCTTTCTGAAGCCATTCTAAAAGATTTTGCATGTGTGTTGAATTCATCAAGCATGTTTTGTAGACGACTAACAGTTTCTTCCATAATATTCGGGTTGTTGTTGCATTAGGAAATAAAACATATGTTATGCATGATAATAGTATAAGAAATCTAACGTAGGTTTCTTAATTGGCTTAAAAAACATTACCCTATTCCTTGCATCCTATGGCTGAATCTCATTGTCAGTGTCGTATATATAAAGCTGAGCAAATTTCAGTTTTTCTCCATCCAAAGGCATCATGCTACCAATTCTATGGAAAGTCTGCCCTTGAATTCTCATGTTAGGTGGTCAGTTTCCAGTATTGAATCTATTGTCAATCTTCATTCTAGGAGACGTAAATGCAAACATTATGTTGTACAGTCTGCAATTCTGCTGATAATTTCTACATAGTACATCATTTTCATTCGACAGTAGATGTTTGAGAAACGGTGGTGGTGTTCTCAAAAGTGGCAACACAACTTTACCCTTTCCACAACATAATTGGAACTTAGGCACTACACTATGTTTTCTCTTGTCAGTTTTCTCCTGATACTACATATGTGCTCCACAATGAGTGCATTCAATGCAAGGATCACCAATATCTGAATATCCTGTATATATCAAATAGAATGAAACAACATATCTATTATAAACACTTGTATATTCATAGCTATCAAATGGTATGACAATGAATATAAGTTATGGTTTGCGATTAATAATAATTTCAACAATACATACCAGTATTTGTGCAATCAATTGTTGGGACATTTGCAGAATGGTCTTCATCATCGTCCAAAGTTGAACTTGTATCATAATCCGGATTTTCATTTATGAATTCACATGAACTATCGCTTATAGATTCATCGGTTGAATATTCTGCAAATGATTGGTGACCTGCATTCACTGCTTCAGTATTTATGCACAGATTCGTATTCTGGGAAGTTGCATTTCTTTCTTTAACAGTTGAAAAGGTATTGAATAAATTCGCAGTCATAGAACGAATTACAGTTGGATCCATATGTTTGTTGGATGAAGATGCATAAGAAGTCGGTTGTCCATATGAATTATTGTTGTATTCAATACTTGAGGAGGAGGTCACGCCACTTAGAGGTGTATTTGCATCAAAAGGGAGAGGAGAACAAAACGACCTACTCTCACCGGGATTGTTATGAAGATCACAATGATGCTTGCTGTTTTGTGCACTTTTATGCTACATAATTGACCTCCTTTTACGACGTGCTGAAGCAAAATTTTGTTTGGGGGAAATTGTATCAGTAGAAATGCATGAGTAGTAGTGGGAAGATGCAGGGTTTGGGGTTGTGCACTGGTTAAAACCAACATTCAAATGCTTTTATTGTGAATTAAGCATTCCAACTGCTCTTCGTGCAGAAACATCTTCACCCCCATTGACAACAACATAAGTGATATCAGACAGTGGTTGTCTTATATGATTTCTGGTTACAGAACTTGAATTATTGAGCTGATGGTTGTGTTCAAATCCATTTTCATTAACTTTATTCCTCTTACATCTTCTTTCATTAAGAATATGCTTCCTCTTTTGTCTTGCCAGTGTTGCAGAATATTTCCTATCTCCCAAAATGGCTGTTCATAGTTAACAGAAACTATACTTGATAAAATGCAACTCTTCATAAGTATAACATTATGACTGTAATAGTAAAGAATCTATATGGGATTGTTTGCATTTGCAATTCAGAACATTTGTATTTAGAGTTGTAAGTGTACTTAGATACTACATCTGTACATTGAATACAATAGAAGGTATATTGTATTTCCTTAGTGAAGTTGATATATTACATTAAATGTGTTTTATCATTATAGGATATACTATCAAAGCTTGACAATTATGGGTAAAGGGGAAAAAAGTTACTGTGACATCAATACAACATGTGAAGCTTATTAGCTTCAATGATGATAGGTGTGCCATACAAACTTAAAACAATTATTAGAACACCAAAAATTATTATGTGACATTAAATATTGTTATGTTGGAAACTTAAAAGTAATGTTGGAAAACAAAGGTTAGTGTTGTGGTGTTGGATGTTTTTGTAATATTTTTTTTAACATATAATAATGGTTTAATCTATAACTTTTTTATAAAATAAAATAGTGTAAAATAGTTTATTTTTAATTTGTTAAAGTAATTTAAAAATGTGAATATTATTTTTACAGTATTCTTTAATTTAAAATTAAAATGTCATAAATAACCAAAAATAGTTTATTTGTCAAATTGTTAAAATAATTTAATAATGTGAATATTATTTTTTCAGAATTTTTTAATTAATTTAACACCATATGTATTATATATTTTGTTTGTATGCTGAATAATGAAGAAAACAAATATTAATTTTATTTAATAATATAACACAGATTTTATTACAGAAAATTATTAAATTAAATGATAGATTATTAAATAATAGACTCATTTGGTGGTTAACAAAAATAATAAAACTCAAAAAATAATTGCCACCACATCACGTGATGTAGAATTGCACGTGGTGCAAATCATAAAAGTACTTCCAAAAATATACACTTTCCAATGGATATCAAATGGAATGATCAGAACCTTTTGTATTCTACACGTCATTTATAGTGTCTTATGTAACAAATGGTTGCTTGTTGGGTAAACCAATATAAAACAAAACGTCATATTCACTTCATCAAAGTTATCGGAACGGGTTTAGCACAGAAGAAAAATACAAGGAAGACGATCAAGAGTACAGACGGCGTTATCAACCAACAAAGCTCCAGTGAGTTTATACGATAACAAAACAGACTCTAAGGTGGTGTTCTCGCGGGTAAGAAAGAAGTTTTGGTACATATGTTTCAGCATTTGCAATATGAAGATTTAGGGTAAATCCAAAACTGTCTGTGTTTAAAGATGTTCATGGTATTATTTTATATACAAGGGTTTTGTAGGGAGAACTCTGACAGGAATGCCTCCTCATCCTGAATGGATAAAGCTGGCTATGAAGCAGGTTCGAAGGGAATCTCAGCGGAAGCGTGATATTGCCCAAGAATGGAGAAAAGCGCATATTCTTTGCAAAAGGAGGAAGGAAGAAGGAGATGGTTCTTCAAGGTAAGCAATTATTTTTGGAATGAGTCTGTTGCATGTTGATAGTAAATAAAAATTGATTGCATGTAATTTTTGATTATTGATTAAATAGCGATAGTGTCGTAAAGTTTACGTGCTCAACTCACGGAAGTATTATGAATACGTAGAAGAGAGGAAGATTATGAGCGAAGGCGGAAAGGTCGAAGTTGTCTATCTCATAAAGAATACTTTGAAATTGCAAAAGGAGGGATGGCTCATTGATGGTTCGGATGAGCTTGAAGAAAACAACATTCTTTGCAGACATGGAATTAGTTGTGATGGGGTGGACGAGCAAGAAATAGAAGTAATATTAGTAATTCTTTTGACAGTGAATCGTAAGTTATTTCAAGCACTTTTAGGATATATGATTAGAGCAGGAACATTTAAGTACGACACTTATCATTTTAAATAATGGTGTATGTTGGTGCAGCGATGACAACAATACCTCTGCTGGTGCTGATGTTGTACAAAATGCTTCCATGCAACAGAAACTTGAATGCAAATGGCACAAAGTTGTTAACAGCAGTTTGAAGATAAGAACTCAAGTTCTTGTAAGTTATTGAACACTTTGCTGATATAATATTTTGGATGTCTAAAATAGTATTAATAGACATATCTAATCAATTTTCTTGTTGCAGCAAATTCCAGCAGAAGTGATAAAGGAGATTTTCACGGAACCAAGGTCATCTATTGATCTTTACGATACATACAATGGTCTTACATATCCATGTGTTTTCAAGAGTCGGGAAAATAAATCTGAGAAGTTCCTGTCAAAAGGATGGTATACATTTGCGAAGGATAAAGAGTTGTCCAAAGATGATGTTATCCACTTCAAAGTACAACATCCTTCGGTGGACCGGGTATTGGTTAAGGTTGTGAAAGGGCAGCAGTTAAAAGAGATCTTGACTGGAAATTATCTGAAGTATGATGGCAGAAATGCAGGAACTTTTTTGTATGGGCAGAAATGCAGCAATATTTGATGGCAGAAACACTTTGATTCCCATTTCTATTTTGTTATAATTTGTGTTATTTGAACTTATTAAGTTAGAGGCTCTATGTACAATCAGTGGTTATAATTTTTTAACTGGCATATTATTGAAGGACATGTATTCAGTTTATGAAACATTAATATCTCTGTTTAGCAAGTTATGTTAGTAATGTTCAGTTCTTGACATGAAGAAAAAGTCTTCAAATACATGTATGTCTTTATGATATTACCAGCCTGTGCCTTTATAACTATATCCATAGAAATTCTGTTGGTTAACAATTAAGTTATCAGTGTACATAAGCTATCAAATAGGAAACAATGGCAGTTCCATCATGTACATTAGTATAAAAAGTTTATTAGCAGCACATTGATTTCTGAAATACTATAGAAAAGTTAATATATTTAAATTAGGCATAAAGTACACAAAAGAATAATATTTGTGTATTATAAAGAGATAAAGAAAAATATTTGTGTATTATAAAGACATTAAGTCCACAATAACCAAATACCAATGTATAACCATAATTTGAAGTGAATTCATAGAAAATATAAAATTTATTAGAAACAATTGTTAAATGGGACTTTGTGGGATTAAATTTTAATAGCTCAAATGTACAAAGAAAAACATCAAAATAAATAAAATAAAGCATTATGTGCTACATTTTGTCCAAATAGGTAAATGAAATAAAAGGGCGATGTTGCTTAACAAAATTATTTCTCCATCGTAATATTTGTGTATTATAAAGACAATAAGTTCACAATAACCAAATTCTAAGGTATAACCATACTTTGAAGTGAAATCATACAAAATATCAAATCGAGTAGAAACATAATTCATAGTTGCAAACAATACATAAGAAGTTCATTAGCTTGCAACTTACAAAGAGAAAAACATCAAAATAAAATAAAATAAAAAAACAATACGTGCCACATTTTGTCCCAAATAGCTAAGTGAAAAAAAAATTGCGATGGCGGTTGACAAAATCATTTCTCCAGCTTGATATCCCTTGTTATCTTGGTGGACGATAGTTAACCACTGTCGAGTTCTTCGATCGTTTCAGGAATAGATCTTTTTGACGGCGTAAGTGCAGAGTTGGCAACTGCAGGGTCATAATCTGCAGAAATGGATAAGGGCTCCTGCTATGACACAGTTAAAACAATATCAGCATCGTACAATATGAATAAAGGTATTGTTTAATAGGTTGATTTCTTAATCTTGAAAAAAAAACTCACTAATACTGTCTGCGGTTCATCCTGAGATAGTTTTTCTGAGATGGCCATCTTTGAAGTATCTTAACTTAAAACAAATGTTAGTAAAATGTAATGCACATGGTGTTCATGTTGGGAGAAAAGAAAAGTAGTACCTCTTCACATTTGAAAGTATCCCTTATTTTCTTACGTATCTCTTAAATCGCCTTAAATCAAATGGTGATGGCCTTGTTAGGTTGAAAAACTGCTCTTATAGCCAACTCCTTCTTGAGCATCGCATCCAGTTTATAAGGGAATTCAAGGGGGTCATAATCTCCAGACTAAATCATCAAAATAATATATGTTAAGTAAATGGTAATCAAATAAGGAATATAAACGACATTTTGGTTATACCTTTATCAAATCCATTTTTAGCGAAGCGGACTTCCCATCAACTTTACAATCTACATCCCAAAATACGAACTTGTATTTTAACTTTCCATCAGAGGCAAGCACTTCAAGTTTAAATATATACGATGTGTGATCAAAATACAAATTGTCAGCAATGAAGCATTTGGTTATATCCTGATAAACCTTTTTATGCAGTACATACATAGAAATTACCTTGGGACTGGCTCAGATGAAATGTGTTTGGAATAACACACGAGTTTTCCATCCTTTAAAGACACACTTCTGGTACATTCACTACATCCATCATAATACCATCCTGACTGGCCACATTCAAACTTCTCCAGAGTGGCAACAATGACACATGTAGTCTTCTGAAACAAAAATAAGTGATTTATGTCAATTATTGGATAAGAAATCCGTTTGTATAATTATGTAATTTTAATAAGTCACAGTTAAAGAGTAACAAACATTTTGCAGAAATGCAATTTCAGAGAGACTCAATATTTCAGCTTTCCAGAGAAATTTATCTAACTCAGAGAAATGAGAGCTCTGACTCGTGTCAATATGCATGCTTGAAGATGACAGCAATGGCAACTCATTTTTAAGATTGTTAAACATAGATCAGGTTCAAAAGTGTCTGTTAGTAATGCATAAATGCTGAATAATATTTACATAAATGAGACATAAATATGATATAATGATCACTTACTTCTCTTTAAGGTTTTTAACCTCCTCAATGCTCACATCATTAATCAACAGTTTCGTGCCGTTCCATACATTAGATACATTTAACGGATAACTTCCTGAAATTTGTCCTACATATAAATGACAGTGCTTAAAGTTGGATCTAATTATAAACAGATACATATGATACCTTGAGGTTATTTGATCCTTGCATTAATCAGTAGGACAACAATACTACCATCATCCTTATGATTGGTATAATACTCATTATGTTGCACAGCCAATTTTCCCCAAAGAGTACATTGTACAGAACGTTTGCTGAGTGACAGTAATTACAAAACAAACACCATCAGTATGTTAGAAATATACAATATTCAGTATCAATATTAGGGTAATAAAATAAGATCACAAGAACCTCATATCAGTCAAGGTAAATACAACTTTGCTTTTGTTGTTATCAGGAATTATTTGGGATTGGGAAATTTCAGTAACTACTCCAACGATATCTGCAAAACAATTTACCATATCCAGTCATGTGTACTGTTGAACTTAACCCTTTAAGTGATTTATTCTAAATGTCAAAATGTAACTCACCATACAATACATTTGTCCTATATTTACCACAAACAATAGCATCCGTTCCAATTATGTTGAGGTAGTTCACATGAATGTCATTTAGTGGGACCTTTTTGACAGAAGTAGATCCACAGAAAATCAATTTAAACTTATGATCTGTAGATTTGAAGGAGAAATCATTACTCAAAACTTTGAAATTCTGCATAATGTAAGAACATTCAAGCTTAAGCTGCGTTTTGAATTTTGGTACCAAATAAGGTGGCACAATGGCTTGAATCAAATCCAACTGAGAAAATACAAATATTTTGAAATCAGTGAGGGTATAACAGAACTGTTATAAGAACTGGCATATAAATTTTATAATACCTTTGAATCAAACAGAATAAGCTCCAAGTGCTCCTTATTCTGAGCATTGGTCACAGACCACAAATGCTTACATCTAACAATAATCTTCCATAAATCCTTTGAATCGTTGATGTTATTGATAAATTCGATAGGGAGCGCCATGGATGGATATATGGTATCTGTAAAAACTCTGTTAAAAGGAAGTTAGGCAGTATGAAGAAGTATGAATGGATAAAGAATAATAACAGAATAACTACAGATCGATTGTTCCTTCCAGTTGCGTTTTGGATCAAATCAGACAGGGATATATTTATGACGTTAGGGTTAGGCTTGATGTAAGATATGAGATTATAGGGAAATACAAAGTGGGGAAGCATTGAAGGAAGCGAGAAGAACGTTTGGCTTCCCATTGCAATTTCAAACTGGATTCAGAGAAAGAGAGGGTTAAGGCATGGGGAAGACAATGGGTTCCAAATGAAAAGCGGCGTACGACGCTTCAGTTTCCCAAGATTCTTCCAATTGCTTACGTTGATTACATCAGCTTAATTATCATAACAATAGCTTATGATTTGTGTGGAAAAAAAATAATAAAATGGAGAAAAAATGTGAGAGTGACACATCAGCCTCAAATGAATGTGGTGCAAGTATTTTACAAAGTTACATTATTACCCTTGACATTAGAGTAATTAGGAATTTACTAAAAAGGGTGTTATAGTAAGTTAATGGTACTTTGATTTTTATAGATTTATAATAGACTAGTAATTTCACCCCTAGCATCGCACATATTTAGGCGAGACGTTATATTAAATTTGGTGTTTAAAGTGTATTGTGTTTTAATATATTAAGAATTTTTTTAAAAAAATATATTTACTTTTTAATACAGTATTATTATTATTTTTTTATATTGTGTCATTTATTTTTTATTCTTCCACGTTATTTTCAATATAATAATAGGAATTACTTCAAATAAGAATAATTTTGGAAAAATTTTACACTATAGTCATTTTGAAACGAGAGTTACATCATCTAAAGATTTTCTTCACATTTTAAGACAAATTAGTACGATACATGTGCGTTTGCAATGGTATAATTATGGTACACACATTTATTTTTATATATTAAAAAATTATAGAAAATAATTATATATATATATATATATATATATATATATATATATATATATATTGTTGTTGTTTTAAAATTATTGTTAAAAAACTTTAAACCAATAGTAAATTTATTTTATTATTATTTAATATTTTGATCAGTAATTTTATAATTCCGATATTATTAAATATTTTGATAATTAATCTCATATTCTCATAAATATTTCATCTTTTCATCAGTAACTTCATGTTCCATTAATATTCAATATTTTGATTAATAATTTAATATTTTTGTTAATATTTAATATTTTGATTAGTAACTTCATGTTCCTGTTAATATTTAGGCTTAAATGCACTCTTGGTCCTCTTATATTAATTTTTTAAAATATTTTAGCCCCTCTATAAAAAAAAACTAACTATTAAGTCCCCCAATATCATATTTCATGTTTTTTTAGTGATCCCCATGATAAAATAGTCTAATTTGCACATGTGACATTGAAATTATGAAGTGACATTTTTTAAATTGATGTCACGTCATTATAAATATTTAAAAATTAATTATTTTATTTTTTTTAAGTTTTATTTATAATCATTAAACTTTTTTAATTATTTTTGTTATTTTTGTTTATAAATATTTATTTATAAATTATATATTATAAATTTTAATTCTAAAATATATATTTATGAGTCTATTTTTAATGACGTGACAACAATTAAAAAATGTCATCTCATAATTTCAATGAGACATATGCAAACTAGACTATTTTGCCATGGGGAACCTAAAATAAACATGAAATATGATATTGGGGGACCTAATAGTTGATTTTTTTTATAGGAGGACTAAAATATTTAAAAAATTAATATAGGGGGACCAAAAGTACATTTAAGCCTAATATTTAATATTTTGATTAGTAATTTCAAATTCTCGTTAATTTTTAATATTTTGATCAACAATTTCATGTTCCCCTTAATATTCAATATTTTGATCAATAATTGCATGCTCCCATTATTATTTAATATTTTTTATCAATAACTTCATATTTTCGTTAATATTAAATATTTTAATCAATAACTTTATATTTCTGTTAATATTTAATATTTTCATTAATAACAATAAGCACAAAATTCCTAATGATACATAATAGGAGGGTGCGGAAAGTAAAAGCAGAAATATAAATCTACGCTATTACATGAAAACAACCTTGCAACCTATACATCCTTAATTCTAATTGATTTTAATTAAAAAGGTTTTAATGAAAATTATTAACCTAAATTAAACTAATTAAGTTAATTAATTAAAAAATATGGGGGAAATTATTTGTGCAATCAACCCTAATTAAACTAATTATTTAACCTAATTACTAATTAATTAGTTAAATTAATTTTAAAAAAGGAAATAAAAAAAGCAGAAAAATAAATAAAATAAAGAGAATCCATCGAGCTTGACGGAGCGCCGAACAAGTCGTGCATGGTGGTGCGCCTTGGGCATCCAGAAACTGGAGTTTCTGGTGAGGATTCTTGAGTGTCCAGTTGGAGCTTACGCATCTAAAAGGTCAGTGGGGCTTGAGATTCTGCTAGGGCGTCCGACTGGAGTTTCGGAGAATCGTCTTGAAATGTAACACCCCTTCTAAAATACCCCGCGATTATATTAATTATATAAGAGTTAACACGTAATCAAGGGATGTCACAATTAAAATGAAGTACAAAAGTTTCCACTTCAAACAGTAATCATGCTTAACTGAAGGAATAAATAAAATAGATTATTCAAAATCAATATCATGTTCTACACAGCGAAAAATGTCTCAAAAACCGGAATAACTTAAACTCGTAAGTATTCCCAACATAAATTAAAACAATGGAGTATAACAAAACTCAATCATCCAAACGTTCCCCCCAGTGTTACAACCTATCAGAGCATGACACTGACACGCGGACTCAAGATAACATAGCTCTAGAGCCATCCTCACCAACTCCTGAGCTGCTAACTTTAATCTGAAATCATTAAAGTAAGGGTGAGATTTCTCATAATTAAAAATGCATTATAAGTTCCTCAATCAACATATCTCACGAGTATATTAATTCACCTGTTCCAGCATAATTCAGATTTCAACACACAGTTACAACCATAAAATTCATTATGCACAACAATAACAACAAGAGAACCGTAACACTGGAAAACATCCTAACATGTCACAATTTGATGCAAAACACAAATGCAGAAGCAATGCATGTGGTACCAACACGTGACCAAGTCACACACACTGATCCATCATCACCCGGATACAGTCATCATCGATTCGTCCACAATCACCCGAACACGAATCCAGCCTAACCACCCATCATTACCCGAGTACGGTTATCGGCAATACAAGTCAAATTCCACACAATGGGAATTAACTTCACCAGAATGCATATGCATGCACAACACCAGCATGTAACATTCAATCAATCTATGAATACACCAAATTATCATAAACTGAATTCAAAACCAAACATGATATTCTCAACGATCATGCACACAATCAACAACATAACATGCCTTCCATTCACAAATTCTGCTACAATTAAATGCCACAGGCACACTACTGCATATACACAAAGTATGCATTAAATAATAACCACTTAAATCGGAAATTCAACACATTTTCAAAATAATTTAAAGTTACAGGAAATCCCTTCATTTCATAAAATAGAGCGTTTAATTTAAGAAACAACGTCCAAAACGGCGCTCAAAACGGACATACGGTTTGAAAGTTATGAATTTTTAAAGTTTAGTATTTTTCAAAAAAGTAATAGGGGAACCCGGTTCCTCCCAGGGAGTAACCGGTTCCCATAAAGTTTAAAAACCACGCCCCTGGAAAATTGTATGGGGAACCCGGTTCCTCCAGGTAGGGAACCGGTTCCCAAAAGAAAAATCATTTTTCTTTGGAAAATTTTAACGTGGAACCCGGTTCCTCCCCAGGAGTAACTGGTTCCTGAGTTCAAAAATGTCTAGTTTTTCAATTTTACACACTGGAACCCGGGTTCTCCCACTGGGGAACCAGTTCCCACGACTCACAGAGCCAAAAACAGCAGTTTGACAGCAACAGGTTTCCAAAACAACTTTCCTACTCTTTCCAATCGTACCCATATGTTCCAATACAGTAGAATCACTCAACCAACATCATTCACATGCAATATAACATACTATATTCATTCCTATTAACCCTATAACACACAACCCACTTGATTCTACACATTCCGACACGAATTGAGATAATTCTACGGAAACCTAGAATTTCTAAATTGAGATTCCTAACATACTACGATCAATACTATTGAATTCAAAACCGATAATACGTAATAATTAATCGAAATCACCCCTTACCTTGTGGGTTCTTCGAATTCCGACACTTTAGGTTTTCCTCCTTCCTTTTCCTCTTCTCAATTGCACGTATGATGAATATTTCCAAAAAAAATAACTCTCTTTCTCTTCTTTTCCTTTTAATACTCCTTTTATTATTCCAATAAAATAATTAAATTAGTAATTAGTAAGAGTAGAGTATTTTACTCCTCACACCCTCTAATTACTCTCCACACCACCAAAACTTCTTTCCTTTAATTAATTAAATTAATTCCAATAATCCAAAAATACCAATAATTAAATTTCCAATTAAATTAATAATTAAAAATTCTAATTATTTAATAATCGAATTATTTGGGGTGTCACAACTCTCCCCTACTAAAAAGAGTTTTCGTCCTCGAAAACATACCTTAGGCGAAAAGTTCGGGATACGAGTCCTTCATCTGACTCTCCAGCTCCCACGTGACATTTCCATCTGCTGGTCCTCCCCAAGCTACTATCACCAATGCTATCTCTTTACCACGCAATTGCTTCACTTTCCGATCCTCAATTCTGAGCGATGCTTGGTCAAATTCTCTCGTACCTGTATATCATCTACCTGAATCTCATGAGACCGATCAGTAATGTACTTCCTCAGCTGGGATACATGGAAGACATCATGCAAATTTGCAAGTGACAGTGTCATACCCCAAAATTTTCCCTCTTACTTCTCAAGACATTTCATACATCCATGCTCAAGGATTCCTCAAGGGTTGATCAAACAGACCCTCTCCTAGACAATCAACCCAAACTAGGGTTTGGCAATTCTCAGGTCCAGATGGATTTCCAACATCTCCAATGGTCATCATGCCTCCTCATATGTTTCAAAGATTCCTCATGTCAAGTTTCAAGCCTCACAAGTCAAGTTTCCTCAGACAATTGCTCAGATGGTTGAAAATCAGTTGTATTGGACAAAAAGTCAAGCTGTGGTCAACCTACTGATCAAACTTCGATTCTTGGTCAACATCCTCATTTTGAAGTCACATTCATCATTTTATCAAGGGTTGATCATGATTCATCAAGAAAACTCAAGATTTGCTCAAAAGTCAAACTTTCTAAATTAGGGTTTCTCAGTGAAAAGTCAACTGAACTTTGACTGAGCATAACTTCTTCGTACTTTCTCAAAAAATTTTCCACCACCTCTTGTTTTAAAGGAAATTCAATTCTCTACAACTTCATGTCTCACAAGAATATTCAAAAAATGCTTCATTTGGAAGGTATGGATCAAAACATTACAGGTCCTTTTCAAAGTCAACAAAAAGTCAACTTTTTGTTTTGAAGATATATTGAGCATGGAAACTCCAATTGAGATGAAACAAAAGAGGTTGGTTGGAGGACTCTTAGAGCTTTCTAAAAAGTCCAAGAACACTCAAAAATGTGGAAAATTGAGCAAAATACACCATTCACAAGTTGGGCATTTTTGAACAATTGCACAAAAGGAGATATTTGTCAAAATGCAATTTTCTCCAAATGGGCCTATAATTTTATGATCCAAACTTGATCATAATATTATTTGTGACTTATTGATGCTTGGCCATGACAATTTTCTATTTTATTGATTTATTTTTGAATTTGAAACCATTTAATTCAAAATTAAATTATATAAAATATGAAAATAAGATATTTTTTTCAAAAGGAGTGAATTTCTATCAAACTTGACGTGCAAGATAGCCCATGGAACATACCAAATTCGTGCTAGCTCTCACATTGAAGAGAAAATCAAATTTTTTCCAAAATTTGATTTTATTTGAAAAGAATTTATGGCACATTCAAGATCAAATCTTTTTTCACTCTCTTTGCCCTCTCAATTCACTCTATAAATACTCAGCCTATTGCACATCAAAGAGAACGAAACCCTAGCCCCATACACAACCCTTATTTTGATTAGCCTATTGCAGCCACTTTCAGCCTCTCTCAACCATCCAAACGTGTTCCTGAGGTAATTTAGAGTGAGTATACATTATTGCCAATGATCAAAGCAGCCTGAATCGAAGCATACATGTTCATACATATTCAAATATTTCTTGAATTTGCATTTTCATCATCTGCTTGTTTTAATTGATTCTAATGATTTTATTGTGTTCATGAGACTCCATATGGTTGATCTGGGCAATCGTTAGCAAGCTTGAACGTCGGAATCGCTTAGTGCCATGTTTAGGGTTTTCGAACTGATGAGCTTCGAACCGGTAGTTACAGGACGATTCAGCCAAAACTAATGGTACCATCGTGTTCGCAGCCCTCGATTTAGGGGGGGTAGGGTACCTTAGATCTTTTTATTTTGCACATTTTTCAAGTTTCAGGTTGTTGCTCGCCGGAGAAGACGACCGGAGCTAGGGCTCCGACGTCGTTGACTAGTGAAGAACGGTGGATGCATGCGTGGCGCGATGGCTCTTTCTGATTCGTTCATTCCATCCAGCTGGGGTCCACGCGTGTTGACTGGGCTTGGTGTTATAATCAGGACACGTATTCACGTATATTCAATTAATTCCAGCTTTCCAAACACCAAGTGCATGATGGCGCAGCGGTTAAGGCATTGTATGGAGGAGATTCTCTCAATGGTCACAGGTTCAACTCCCACCAGGACCATTCTTTTTTTCCCTTTTACAAAACTTCATATTTTAACTATTTTTCATATTTTTTCTATTTTCTTTTAATATTTTCATTCATTTTAATTTATCTTTCATAATTTTTATCATGCATTTAAAAAATACCAAAAATATTTATTTTTGGCATACACATCAGAAAAATGTTTATTTAATTTATAAAATTAAAAATATTATTTTTGCATTTAATTTAATTTTTATTTTATCATTTAAATCACTTTTAATTGATTTTTAATTAGTAAATTAACTCCAAAAAATCCCAAAAAATTATTTTAGCATATTAATGTTATTTCTAGCATCAAAACGTTTTCTCATTCCAAAATTATTATTTTTACTAACATTTTCATCTTATTCGATTTCCTCGTATTTCCCGATTTTTCATCTGTTCACAGGTTATCTCGTTTCCGACAATTTTTTTATCGCTTTCTTTTCATATTATGTAATTGCCTATGAGATGTAATAGTTTAATTAGGGCTTTTATTTTCCGCATCTTAAAATTATGTATCTGCCCCAAAGCCATGTAATAGCGTAGGACTTATCTTTCCGCACTTTATATTTCCGCAATTTACTTTCCGCACCCTATAAACTGCTAGTAACTAGGCGTGTATGGCAAGATTAAAATCAACATAGCTCACTCATAATTTCCAAGATAAAATATCTGAATCAACACACTCTTTTCACACGTGCACCCCTTAGGGTAATTCTCTCTCGTTGCCTTTACGAATACAAATGGTCATGTCCCTCGAACGTAGAGGTATTCTAGCACCGTTGCCTTCAAACAAATCATCATAGTCCCTTCGATACAAAGATCATAAGACCCACGATGTCACCTCTGAATACATGATCTTGACCCTCGATTGTCGCCTACGAAAAATGATGATAGTCCCTTCGAATGTGCTAGGATACTTCCTACAAGTTGCTTTCTATGACCATCCGATGTCCCTTCGAATGTTCCGCTTACATCCAACGAATGGAGTTACCTACCAACTAATGGTATGGATAACACTATTCTAAAGGAACGTAAAATAACACGAAAACGACCAATTCTGAGTAGGTAATAAGACTTTTAGTTGCTTGCTCTATCAAAATACTTTTTTCACCTCACACTTTTGTCAAAGTTCAAACTCTTTTCAAAAACGAAACATTTCCGAACACTTTGTATATATTCCTACATGAATCATTACAAAGTCAAAGCGAAATGCCTTTTCAAAACATTTTTGTCAAACACACAGAAAGCACAATTTTAAAATGATCTAAGAGCAACTAAGAGCCCGTAGATAACTACGGATGAAAAGGGGTGCTAACAGCAGCTTCCATTTTCATAACCTTCTCCCTTACTCAGAATCTAACGAAGGTCTTTTCCTGTTCTTTTCACCTTCCCTTAATTGGATAATAGAAAATTCGGTGGCGACTCTTGCTATCCGCACATTTGCGATACAAAAACCTACAAAGTCAGTTCACCGTATTACAGACAGCGACAAAGCAATTTGATACGCCACCTTCCCAACTCTCTTGGTAATCTGAAACGGACCAATAAAGCGTGGAGTCAACTTCTTTGACTTCAAGGCTCGACCAATACCAGTCATCAGAGTAACTCGTATAAACACATGTTCTCCTTCGCTAAACTCAAGATCTTTCCTCCTCTTATCGTGATAACTCTTCTGACGACTCTGAGAAGCTCTCATCTTCTCCTGAATCATTTTAATCTTCTCTGAAGTCTGTTTGACAATTTCCGGTCCAACCACAACACTCTCTCCAGATTCATACCAACACAACGGTGTCCGACACCTCCTACCATACAATGCCTCAAACGAAGCCATACCAATGCTCGAATAAAAGCTATTGTTGTAGGTAAACTCAATCAACGGTAGATAACTATCCCAAGCTCCACCTTTTTCCAACACACAAGCTCTCAGCAAATCCTTTAACGACTGAATCGTTCTCTCCGTCTGACCATCTGTCTGTGGATGATAAGCAGAACTCAATCGCAACTTAGTACCCAAAGCTTCCTGCAATCCCGTCCAGAATTTAGATGTAAACCTCATATCTCGATCTGACACAATACTAGAAGGAATACCGTGCAAACTTACGATCTTCTCGACATACAATTCTGCCAACCTCTCCATCGGATAATCCATTCTTATCGGAATAAAGTGAGCAGATTTCGTCAATCGGTCAACAATAACCCAAATAGAATCACAATTCTTCGCCGTCCGTGGCAAACCAGACACAAAATCCATAGAGATGCCATCCCATTTCCACTCTGGAACGAACAACGTTTCCATCAATCCCGACGGTTTCTGATGTTCAATCTTTGATTTCTGACAAACCAAACACGCGTATACAAACTCGGCAATTTCCTTTTTCATTCCAGACCACCAAAACAACTTCTTCAAATCATGATACATTTTAGTAGCGCCAGGATGAATACTCAACCCACTACGATGTCCTTCTTCCAAAATACTCTTTCTAATCTCGGCAACATCCGAAACACACACCCTATCACCAAATCTCATGACGCCATTCTCATCAATTCGGAACTCACCTCCTTGACCTTGGTTGATCAATGTCAATTTATCAACTAAACCAACGTCAGATGTCTGTCCATTTCGAATTTCTTCCAGAATACCACTAGTTAGCTTCAACATTCCCAATTTCACACTATTAGAAGTAGTCTCACACACCAAGCTCAAATATCTGAATTGTTCAACTAACTCCAATTCACGAACCATTAACATAGACATATGCAAGGACTTCCTACTCAAAGCATCCGCAACAACGTTTTCCTTACCAGGATGGTAATTCAAACCAAAATCATAATCTTTTAGAAATTCTAACCACCTTCTCTGTCTCATGTTGAGCTCTTTCTTATCAAAGAGATACTTCAGACTCTTGTGATCGCTGAATACTTCAAATCGAGAACCATATAAATAATGCCTCCACAATTTCAAAACAAACACAACAGCTGCCAACTCCAAATCATGAGTCGGATAATTCCTTTCATGAACCTTCAATTGTCTTGAAGCATAAGCCACAACCTGCTTATCTTGCATCAACACACCACCTAATCCCATCAATGATGCATCACAATACACAACAAAAGACTTCGTCGGATTCGACAAAATCAAGATCGGAGCACTAGTTAACCTCCTCTTCAGCTCTTGGAATCCTTTCTCACATTCAGCATCCCACACAAACACCTGACCCTTTCTGGTCAACTTAGTCAATGGCAACGCTAATTTGGAAAATCCTTCAATAAACTTCCTGTAATAACCTGCAAGACCAAGAAAACTACGGATCTCAGAAGCACTCTCGGCGCTTCCCACTGAGATACCGCTTCTACCTTCGTAAGATCGACAAAGATTCAATTCTTGGAAATTACATGGCCAAGAAAACTCACTTCACTTAACCAGAATTCACATTTGGACAACTTCGCATAAAGCTTCTTCTCTTTCAACAATCCCAATACAACTCTGAGATGTTCCGCATGCTCTTCATCACTCTTTGAATAGATTAAAATATCATCAATAAATACCACCACAAACTTATCAAGATACGGGTGAAATATCTTGTTCATATACTCCATGAAAACACCAGGTGCATTAGTAACTCCAAACGGCATAACAGAATACTCGTAATGTCCATACCTCGTTCTAAATGCATTTTTTTGAATATCTTTCGTCTTCACCCGGATCTGATGATATCCCGATCTCATATCAATCTTACTGAATACACAAGCTCCAACTAATTGATCCATCAAATCATCAATCCTTGGCAAAGGATACCAATTCTTGATTGTAACTTTGTTCACCTGTCTGTAATCAACACATAATCTCATTGAGCCTTCTTTCTTCTTAACCAACAACACCGAAGCACCCCACGACGAAACACTAGGATGAATAAACTTCTTCTCAAGCAACTCCTCCAACTGCTTCTTTAACTCAGCTAATTCAGATGCCGACATACGATAAGGCGCCATCGACACCGGACTAGTTCCAGGAATCAAATCTATAATAAATTACACTTCTCTCTCAGGTGGCAATTCACTAACATCTTCTGGAAATTCATTCACAACAGGTAATTCCCCACTCTTAGTTTTTCCTTTCGCCTCTGTCGAAGAATACAACATAAACACCACAACACCATCTTTAACAGCTGAATTCATCTACTTAACTGACATAGTCACATCTGCAACTTTAGCTTCTTCAGGAAATATGACCGTCTTCTCAAAACAGTTAATATGAACCTGGTTGAATACCAACCAGTTCATACCAAGGATGACATCAAGTTGTTCTAACGGTAGGCACACTAAATCCATACCGAAACCCCTACCAAAAATCACAATAGGACAATTCCTACAAACATATGAAGTAGTCACTGAACCCGACGCAGGAGTGTCAATAACCATACTTCCATCCATACTAGAAATATCCAAGTTCAATCTTTTAGCACAATCCAAAGCAATAAAAGAATGTGTTGCTCCAGTATCAATAATCGCAATCAAAGGTATGTCATTAATAAAACATGTACCTTTAATCAACCGATCATCTGGCTTAGTCTCTGATCCGGACAAGGCGAACACTTTACCACCAGCTTGCTCCTTTTTGGGTTTTGTGCACTGAGGACGAGTATGACCTTCTTCACCACAGTTGTAACAGGTCACCATTCTTACTCTATAATCATTAGCCATATGACCGAGTTTCCCACACTTGAAACACTTCCTATCATTAATCTTACAGTCCACCATACGATGTCCTGTCTCACCACACTTGTAGCACTTAATGGAAGAACCAGAATCTCCCCCACTAGGCTTCTTCCAACCACTAGATCTCTGATTATTCCTATCATAAGGCTTACCCCGATCCATCTGTTGCTTACCCTTTCGATCAACATACCCTCGAGCATTCGTCTTAGTACTAGCAAGATCTTCTTCTAAAATCCTACTACAGTCTACTAAATCAGAAAACCTTCGGATACGCTGATACCTGATACCCTGATTGATCTCATCACGAAGATCATTCTCAAATTTGATGCATTTGGAAAATTCTCCATCTGCATCGTTAGTGTAATGAGCATAATACTTCGTCAACTCAGTAAACTTCGAAGCATACTAACTCACAGTCTTGTTGCCCTGCTTGAGCTCCAGAAACTCAATCTCCTTCTTGCCCCGAATGTCTTCAGGAAAATACCTCCTCAGAAATGCCCTCCTGAAAACAACCCAATTCAGTGCAATGCCATCTTGTTCCATTTCCGTCTTGGTAGCAACCCACCAGTCATCAGCTTTCTCTGCTAACATGTGAGTACCATACCTCACCTTTAGCTCCTCAGCATAATCAATCACTCTGAAGATCCTCTCGATCTCCTTCAACCACTTCTGAGCACCTTCGGGATCATGTGCGCCCTTGAACAATGGAGGATTATTCCTCTGAAAATTCCCCGATTATGCATCGGCCAATACCAACTCCCGGCTGATTCCCTCCGAGCACATCAGCCAGCATTCCCAAGGCTTCAGCAATAGCAGCATCGTCTCTTCCGTTACCTCTTCCAGCCATTGTTCTGTAACATCACAAAAAAATCTCATCAGCACACATGTGTCGACAGTGTTACCTTGCACTAGTCGCATACAAAAGGGATAACGACACTAAGACACAACCGACTATGCTCTGATACCACTATTGTAACACCCCTTCTAAAATACCCCGCGATTATATTAATTATATCAGAGTTAACACGTAATCAAGGGATGTCACAATTAAAATGAAGTACAAAAGTTTCCACTTCAAACAGTAATCATGCTTAACTGAAGGAATAAATAAAATAGATTATTCAAAATCAATATCATGTTCTACACAGCGGAAAATGTCTCAAAAACCGGAATAACTTAAACTTGTAAGTATTCCCAACATAAATTAAAACAATGGAGTATAACAAAACTCAATCATCCAAATGTTCCCCCAGTGTTACAACCTATCAGAGCATGACACTAACACGCGGACACAAGATAACATAGCTCTAGAGCCATCCTCACCAACTCCTGAGCTGGTAACTTTAATATAAAATCATTAAAGTAAGGGTGAGATTTCTCATAATTAAAAATACATTATAAGTTCCTCAATCAATATATATCACGAGTATATTAATTCACCCATTCCAGCATAATTCTGATTTCAACACACAGTTACAATCATAAAATTCATTATGCACAACAATAACAACAAGAGAACTGTAACACTGGAAAACATCCCAACATGTTACAATTCGATGCAAAACACAAATGCAGACGCAATGCATGTGGTACCAACACGTGACTAAGTCACACACACTAATCCATCATCACCCAGATACAGTCATCATCGATTCGTCCACAATCACCCGGACACGAATCCATCCTAACCACCCATCATCACCCGGGTACGGTTATCGGCAATACAAGTCAAATTCCACACAATGGGAAGTAACTTCACCAGAATGCATATGCATGCACAATACCAGCATGCAACATTCAATCAATCTATGAATACACCAAATTATCATAAACTGAATTCAAAACCAAACATGATATTCTCAACGATCATGCACACAATCAACAACATAACATGCCTTCCATTCACAAATTCTGCTGCAATTAAATGCCACAGGCACACTACTGCATATACACAAAGTATGCATTAAATAATAACCACTTAAATCGGAAATTCAACACATTTTCAAAATAATTTAAAGTTACAGGAAATCCCTTCATTTCATAAAATAGAGCGTTTAATTTAAGAAACAACGTCCAAAACGGCGCTCAAAACGGACATACGGTTTGAAAGTTATGAATTTTTAAAGTTTAGTATTTTTCAAAAAAGTAACAGGGGAACCCGGTTCCTCCCAAGGAGTAACCGGTTCCCATAAAGTTTAAAAACTACGCCCCTAGAAAATTGTATGGGGAACCCGGTTCCTCCAGGTAGGGAACCGGTTCCCAGAAGAAAAATCATTTTTCTTTGGAAAATTTTAACGTGGAACCCGGTTCCTCCCCAGGAGTAACCGGTTCCTGAGTTCAAAAATGCGCAATTTTTCAATTTTACACACTGGAACCCGGGTTCTCCCACTGGGGAACCAGTTCCCACGACTCACAGAGCCAAAAACAGCAGTTTGACAGCAACAGGTTTCCAAAACAACTTTCCTACTCTTTCCAATCGTACCCATATGTTCCAATACAGTAGAATCACTCAACCAACATCATTCACATGCAATATAACATACTATATTCATTCCTATTAACCCTATAACACACAACCCACTTGATTCTACACATTCCGACACGAATTGGGATAATTCTACGGAAACCTAGAATTTCTAAATTGAGATTCCTAACATACTACGATCAATACTATTGAATTCAAAACCGATAATACGTAATAATTAATCGAAATCACCCCTTACCTTGTGGGTTCTTCGAATTCCGACACTTTAGGTTTTCCTCCTTCCTTTTCCTCTTCTCAATTGCACGTATGATGAATATTTCCAAAAAAATAACTCTCTTTCTCTTCTTTTCCTTTTAATACTCCTTTTATTATTCCAATAAAATAATTAAATTAGTAATTAGTAAGAGTAGAGTATTTTACTCCTCACACCCTCTAATTACTCTCCACACCACCAAAACTTCTTTCCTTTAATTAATTAAATTAATTCCAATAATCCAAAAATACCAATAATTAAATTTCCAATTAAATTAATAATTAAAAATTCTAATTATTTAATAATCGAATTATTTAGGGTGTCACAGGAAACATCCAGAGGTTGGAGCTTCTGGGGGGATCTGGTGCTGGAAGGGTCCAGAAGCTGGGGCTTCTGGGGAATCTGGATTTGGGCACGTCTAGAAGCTGGAGCTTATGGGGGATTCTGATCTGGGGACGTCCAGAAGCTAGAGCTTCTGGAGTATTCTGGTGCCGGGGAAGTCCAGAATCTGGAGCTTCTGGAGGACTCTTCTAGAGACGTCCTTTCTGGAGATCCAGAAGTTTGAACTTCTGGAGATGAAACCGGAAGGGAAACTCCGGTCATCTTCTCCGGTCACCATCTTTTGTAAAACCTGTGAAAACGAATAGAAAAGCAAAAAACAAAACATCCAGATTTAATAATTTGACCCTTGCGAACACGATGGTGGGATTCGTTTGTCCTAAAACGGCCTGTAATTATGGTTTCGAAACTCAACAGCTAGCTTGCCCAAACCATGGCAGTTATTTGGCCACCAAGCCTTGCAAACGATGGATGAAACCTGTCTTATTTGATCCCAGGAAGACATTAGTAATGTTAGTTTTGATTAAAACAAGTGTCATACCCCAAATTTTGACCTAATATACCACCTTACATTTGCATCATTGCATAACTAACAGTTCAGACAGCATTAATCGGGTGTAGCATTCACAGGTCAAAATTAGGGTTTCATCAGATTTTCATCTGATTCAAGAGCTAACCAATTAGGGTTTGAGATTTTCTCACTCCATTTGATCTATCTTGATCAAATCATCAGCCTTCAATCCTCAGATATCAAATTTTCTCATAGATTAATCGAGGATCGACCAATTAAGGTTTTGATCGGGCATGAGAATTCTCTGACTTTTTGAACAAGAAATAAATTTTTTGGATAGAGATTGGTCATTATATCTTAGATACAACATCTTGACCTAATTTCTGGATTCAAAACATCACAGAGGTTCACATAATTCATCAGTCGTTTTCAGAAACATCTGATGAAATTTCATCTGCACAGAAAAGTCAAACTTTGACTTTTGGTCAAATTTTTCAAAACAAAACTTTTTCCAACATCAAAATACTTCAAATGATCCATCATGATCATAAAAAATCAAATAATTTGAAAAGTCAACAAAAAGTCAAAAGTTTTTATACTTAGAAATTTTTCTAAGTGTTGAAATTTCTTACTTTTTCCAAACTTCAAGCCATTTTTTCACCAAGTTCCAATTTGAATTTGAAAAAACTCAAAACATGAAAGTTGTAGATCATGGAAAAATATTTCCAAAATGTCCAAGAAATCTCAAATCCATGGAGTCTAGCTATACTTTTGAAATTGAAACATAAGGCTCCATGAAACTTGATTTTCAAAGATCAAAACATCAAATTATAGGTCATTTTTGTGTTTCTTCATCTAGAAGCTTTCTAACCTTGCCAAGTGGATGGATGAACTGATAAATATCAGCCTAGAGTGATAATTGAAAGGATTGGATCAAAATGTAAAAATATAGCACATGGTAAAAAAGGAAGGTTCCTTTTGCTTTTGAAATACCTTTCTTGCCCCTTAAGCTTTCTTTGAATTACCAAATGCCATGTCCTTCTTGCCTAACATTGCAGTCCTAATTGGCCTATAAAAGGATCACATTTCAAGCCTAAATCAACACCAAAAAAATACAAATTCATGCTTTCTTTCACTTTCTTGAAAATCAAGTAATATAGTGCAAATTGAGAAAACATAGCATTTTGAATTTGAGCCAAAACCATGATGAAATTTGGTGTCCAACATGTTCCATGATCATAATCAAACTTGTCCATAACTTAAAATCAAACTGAAATCAAGCTAAAATCAGTTTTCATTTTCATATTTTCAAAACTTGCAAAACTGCCATAGGATTCGAATCTGAAGTTTGGTTGGATTAATTTGTGTTTTGATCATCCATACACCTTCCATGAACATCATATGAGTGATCCAAAACAAGAACATCTAACTGTAACACGATTTACATCAAAATCGAGCTGCCATTTTTGAACTGTGCAGGTGGACTTGGCTGGATTGATTGGGAAGGGTTCAAAGCAAGCTAATCACTCACAAAGCTTCCACACATGCCGCTGGTGCTCAAATGATTGAGAAACAACAACTGGAAACACTTAAACCCAGAAATTGATCTCAGCTTCAACAGGTATGTGAATGAACTTCAAATTCCATGATTTTGTGCATCAATTGAAAAAAGCTCTTGGCCAATTGTTTTCTGCACTCATAGCGATCCTTAACCCTCAATAAAATCAAACAATCATCCAACATACATCATTTAATTTAAGTTTTTCAGATTAGGGTTCATAAGTGTTCTTCGAAACCAAAATGTTCTGGGCTTAAAATAAATGCAATTAACATACACCATCGTGTTCGTTGTTCAAAATCGAGCAAGATTGATGTTTACTTCATTCAATTTCATTGAGAAATGAAGATTCTAGCTTGGATTCGTGAAACTGAAAATCAAAACCATAAACCCAGGGCTACGCGCGTGTTCTTGGTGTTCTTCATTTTCAAAAATTCAAATAATCCAATCCTTTTTCAACGCGTGTTTTAATCCACTAAACACAGATGCGCGTTTGGCCCAGTGGTTGTATGCTTGCCTTTAAGTATTTCTGACACGTGCCCCACCTCATGGTCATGGGTTCAAACCCACCAAGACCATTCTTTTTTACAAACTTTCCATTTTTTTCATGTTTTTTTATCAAACTTTCACAATTTTTTTGACCAATCAAAACTTCTCATTTTGAGATGATTTTTTAAACACTTGTCAATAAATACATCTATTTTGTGATAATGCAAAAATTTTCAGAAAAACTTTCATCGATTAATTTTTAATCGGGCAACGGCGTTACGAACACTTTTCAAACCTCCTTAAAAGGTGAATTTTTCAAGTTTTCGACTTCCGATTTTTTTCAAAACTTTTCATAAATGAACCTCACATTTCAAAACATTTTCAAAATCATTTTTCAAAACATTTCATCAAACTTGCATCTTTTTACCATGATCGATCCGATTTAAAACGATAAAACTGATTTCGTCTTCTCTCAAATTTCTCGATCGATCATGGGCCTCCCTTATGGTGTAAGTCCCAATCCTTTATGTACATATTTAATTTTACTTGTACATACTCAAATCATCATTGTTAATATTCAAACGTAAACAAATTTCTTTCGTTTTCATTCGTTTGTTTATCACCGAATCCATTGGTTCTAAAGGAAGGTTTCTTACGGAAATTTCTTTTTGACCAATGGGCCTCCATCATGGTGTAAGTCCCATAACATTCTTTTATGTACATAATATTTCTTTGTACATATCAAAAACTTTCCAAACACATACAAATTTTTATCATACATAATACAGATACTTTTTATACTCAATGAGACAAACTTGATCGTTTGTTTTTCACTTCACTTGTGTATACATAAACCAACATTCTTTATGTACATATTCATTTCCTTGTACATATCAAATTCTTTTCATACAAACTTTCATCTGTACATAATACAGATACTTTTCACAGATAAAATTCGATCGTTCGTTTTTATTTCATCTGTATATACGCTGAATACCATTGGTATTGAAAGGAGCATTATTCCCTGTGAAACTACTTTCAAACCAATGGGCCTCCCTTATGGTGTAAGTCCCAACCCCCCTATGTACATCTTCATTTTCTCTGTACATAAATACTCGTTCGTGTACATATTCACTTCCTTGTACACAGTTCAAACTTGTAAATAATCAAGTTACGCTCGTTTTTTAACGTTCGTTTCACAGACACTTGTTTATATTTCATAAACTGCTGTAAATAAACATCATGCATTGTTTATATTTCCTTCATAAACTCCTGTGAATACATATCACACACACACACTTGTTTATACAAATTGTCTAGTCATAACATAACAATTAGACTAATCAATAGGTTCCCACAAGATAGCCTCGCTTGGGCTTCATACAAGATAACTCATCCCATTGAGTTTAGCCTCCGCTTGGGCTTCATACAAGACAATCCATCCTCATCATGGGTTAGCCTCCGCTTGGGCTTCATACAAGATATTTTATCTCCAACAGAGTTTAGCCTTCTCTTGGGCTTTGTACAAAGAAACTCTCCCCGTAGAGTTAGCCTCCGCTTAGGCTTCATATAAGACAAGCACTCCCCTGTTGAGTCAGCCTCCTCTTGGGCTTCGTTCAAAAGAACTCCTCATTGAGTTTAGCCTTCTCTTGGGCATCATACAATGAAAGAGGAAATCTCTTAACAGCCTCCTATTGGGCTTCCAATACAAAGAATCACCTGCGCTAAGATAGAACCCTGAAAGGATGGTTTCCCGTGAAATCACTTTCAAATTCCCCAATGAGTAAAATTTCCTGGTGAAATTGCTCTTATTCAGAAAAGGACGGTTTCTCGGTGAAATCCCTTTCAAGCCAAAGACAGCCATACCCTATAGCTTCCTCTTGAGCTTCATACAAGGACCCTCGATGACCCTCGGAATGCCTCCTCTTGGGCTTACAATACAAGGACCCACGGGCTTCTTAAAAGCATCCCTTTAATCCAATCAATTTCTCCTCGAGATTTAGACATTTATCATCTCTATGGAAGAAGTATCTCATCTATCACATCACATACAGTCAAAAACTTTTCAAAACTTTTTCAAACTTTTTAAATTCTTTTCAAACAAAAACATCTATTAATTGTAAGTGGTAACGCTTGTATACTCAAGCAAAACACCCAATACTTACAGTTAAAAGATTCAATCATCTTTTTCAAAACATCTTTCTTAAACATGTAAGTGGTAGCGCTTGTACACTCAAGCAAAACACCTAATACTTACGACGAAAGATTTTAATCAATCAAACTTTTCAAAATGTATGTGATAGATTAGATACATTTTCATTAAGATGACATTTATGCATCTCTTACTAACATCCGTTGCTTTCCACTAGCATAAGTGGGAACTACGATTGCTCGACTTTCTCAACATCCTTTTGAGAATACGTGGCACAAGGTCTCATCCTTGCCGAGCAAATTTCTATCTCCTCGGACCAAACAAACCATAGAACCTTGTAGATCCGAGCTACAAATGCTCGATTCCCACTGGGGATATGTATGCGGAAGATCCGGATCTTTGCGAGCACAATAATAACAAAACCTAGAATCCCACATAATCTCGTTTCTTAAAATCCAAAGGAGAAACTTTCCCAATCATAGAAATAGCAATTAAAACACACAAACATATCAAATATATTCATATATAAAGCTGTAGATAACTACATATATTTAGGGTGCTCCATCTATTCCCTTTATATAACAATCCCCCTTACTCAGAATCTCCCCAATGCGTTGCGTCTAGTTTGCGCTAGTCGTTACGCATACCAATATCAATTGAGGGTATTTCACTTTCCCTTTTCATAATCATTAAATCATCTTTCTTGTGTTGAAAAGAATAAAGCTTGATGCTCGCGGCATCTTTATAAACAAATCAAAAGATTTAAATCGTTACGAGCCAAAGAATCTGAATTAACGTTCGCATCCTCAGGCGCGTCACCTTTTAACGCGAACAGGAAAAATGGCGACTCTGCTGGGGAGTACGCTGAAAATTTTAATTTTTCAAGAAAAGCAACGTTACTCGAGAGCACCAAGCTTTTTGTTTTCAAAAGAAAAGAAAGGGATAAGCTTTTCATATTTTGCATATATCTTTTTTATTGTGTGTTTCGCGATTTCACTTGATGGAAAGAAATCTAACCCGAATTTAAGAAACATTTTAAGATCTAGGTGGAGGTATTCGTAGGCGGTTCAATGCTTTCGAAGTTAATATTTCCTTGATGGAGGTTGTCTTGAGGTATTGTGTTTAGCAAGTAATTGCGAAAATCTGTATTTTGAGGGAACTTAAGAAGTGGATGTAGAACACATAAACCATCCAGCCATTAGGATGTAGTGCGAGATTATTCGGGTGTAAGCCTAGAGTAATTGTCATGCGATACTACGATCAGGCGAGTTTCTCTTGAAAATATTATTGGACCATCGAGTATTTAACAAATCCAATAATGTTTTGAAGGGGAGTGTTGAGCCTGTATTATCAGTAGAACCCGATTCACAGATGAATAAGCCCTTAGAACTTAACCCCGTTGATTCTTATCGTTGGCTTCATGCTCGTGACTTCGAACGCTTGACCGTGTGTATAACTACTAACCATGTTTGCTGCATTCATGCATTCATTCATAAAAACAAAAAAAAAATTCATTTCTCTTCCCATTTCCAAAGAATTTAGAGATGTTTTCTTTGTAAAATATTTTAGGTTAGAATGATGGACGTCAGAGGAAGATTCACCAAAAGATACAGTTTTAGGATTCCTGACGTAGGAAAGTTGAAAGAGTTAGCATCCTTGGTAGAAGATCCCTCGGATTTCAGCAGAAAACGCTATGGAACTCTTTTAACTATTCTGAACGCTAACGTTGATGAAGGACTTCTCAAAACTTTCGTTCAGTTCTATGATCCAGTCTATCGCTGTTTCACTTTCCCTGATTATCAGTTGATGCCTACTTTGGAAGAGTATGCGCATATCCTAGGAATCTCAGTATCAGACAAAGTACCTTTCAATGGTTTGGAAGCCATTCCTAAGTCACAGGTCATTGCAACAATGACTCATTTAAAGAAATCTGAGATAGACAAAAACCTAACTACCAGAGGAAAACTCTTAGGACTAACTTCAAAGTTCCTAATGGAGAAGGCTCTCAAATTTTCTGAAGCTGGTAGTATGGTAGCCTTTGAAGCTATTTTAGCTTTACTCCTCTACGGATTGGTATTGTTTCCCTACGTCCCGAATTTCGTTGATATCAACGCTATAAGGATCTTTCTGATTGGAAATCCCGTTCCCACTCTGCTTGGTGACACGTACGTCTCTATTCATCATAGGAATCGTCAAGGAGACGGAACTATCGTGTGTTGTGTACCTCTGTTTTTCAAATGGGTTGTCTCACACCTGCCTAAATCTCTTATCTTCCGCGAAAACAAAGACGAGTGGCATTGGTCCAGAAGACTCATGTCTCTTACAAACAACGATATCCATTGGTATACCTTGGCAAACAATGAGATGGAAATCATTGAGAGCTGTGGAGAATTTGCCAATGTACCTCTCATTGGTGCGAAAGGGGGAATCAACTACAACCCATTCCTAGCAAAACGTCAGCTCGGATACCCAAATTCTGGTAAACCTCCTGGTTTTACAGTAGAAAGCTACTTCTATCATGAAGGAGAGGATTCCCAAGGATTGAAGGCTAGGATGATCAAAGCTTGGCATCACATCCGAAAGAAAGGAAAAGGTAAGGCAAAGAATTGTGTAGCCATGGAAACCTACACTTCTTGGATAAAGAAAGAGCGAAGGAATTTGAATGCCTTACGCATGAGGATCCCATGTTCTCGATCGCTTCCAAATCGACAAATTTTCCGTTGAAGTTGTGGGAGAATACCAAGAAGCCTTGACCAAGATAAGGTTTGAGAAAGAAGCTTTGGAAAGCAAATTCCTTAAGACTAACCTTGAGAATGAGAAGCTCGAAGCAAGTCAAAGATCATGAAAAGGCTCTACTTCCGGGATGAATGGCTCATGGAGAAAGATGAGAAGATTCGCGGAAGGATAACGCCATCCAATACGTCAAGGAAAGGAAAAGAAAGCTCGAGGAAATGACAACAAGAAGCCCGCTCCCAACGAGTGGAAGAGAGTCATTAGCAAGCTAAAAGCGAGAAAGCCAAACTAAAAGCTCACTATGGAAGGAAATCCGAAGTCGCATCAAGCCTTTGGATCGTCATCCGACGAAGACGTTTAATTAGTTTAATTTAGTTTGTAATTTTATCATTTATCATTTGTGTGAGCAATGCTCCAACAAAAAAAACAAAAAAAAACAATTGTTATAATCTTCCTTCATTAATCAATAAAATTCGTGTTTTCCATCCAAATATTTGCCAGAAATATCTCTGTTAACGTAAATTCTTTGGAAATTTCTTTTCTTTACAATCATATTCATGCATCATACTTTGCATTTAAGTCTATCATCTAGAGTCTAATCATTCACAGTTTTGAACTGTCATTTTTCCAGATAGAAAAAAATTGTCAAGCTGTCGCGTCTTAGAGTTTCTCGACCGCGTCCACAGCCAACTCGAACAGACGATACTAGATCAAAAAGAAGAAAAGTAATGGAGAATTTTGAAGCACTTCCCCCAATCAAGGAAATATTTCACAATGGAGGTTTCTTAAACCCTGTTCCACAAGAAGTCAATGTTGTAACCATTGAAGAGGATGAAGACAATCTATCCGAATCTGAAGAGTGGAATACCTACTTGAATAGCCCTGAATATGTGTCTCAAGAGGAATCATATGCACCGACTGATCAATTCAAAGACATGTCCTAAAGAACATGAAAATCCACCATCCTACTGAAATTTGGGATACCTTGGGAGAACCAAGTGGCAAATCGACTACATGGTGAAATACTCTGCTGAGCTCGAAAATCCGGATCGAAGATATCCAACCCACAGGATGGGGTGATGACTTTGACTACCTAATCAATCCAGAAGAGGAATACTCGTCTTCTCAAACTAATCAACAGATCGAGGTCCCAAATGAAGATCTCTGTTTCAACACGTCTGTGGATTTCACCAAGCGGATCACGATTACCACTACATCAACATGATCGAAGATCAAGAGTATGATTCGGGATACGATGCGGAAAGTGTCGCGACAACGAGTCTCTTCACTCCGACTGGAAGGAACATCCCGATATTCAACACAAAGATCAACAGAAGTACAAAGGCTATCTCTCATACTTCCCGATCGTTAATCAAGAAGATCGCTTTAAGCACAAAGGCAAAGGCCATCGTCCGAGTCTTCAAAGCCTTGACCCCAATCAAAGTTTACTCGAGGGTTAAACCAAGCGGAAAATTACAGTACCTCGATTCCCAAGGAGTTCGTCACTCTGAAACTGTTGAAGTTAGGACTAATGTTCATAGCTCTAAGTAGTTTATCTTTGCTTTTTGTTTTGAACTCTCGCTTCGCCCAAAGCGAAGAGATGTTTTATAGGGTTTAGCTTTTAAATAATTTCTCTTTGTCTTGCCCATGACAAATGAGTTTGTATTTTAGGGCCCTGTTTCATAGTGTGAATTATAAATAAAACGCGTTGTTTTGTTTCTACACTTTGTGTTTATTTTCATTTTACCCCTTCTTGGAAATGATAATCCTAAAAAACACAGTAAAAAAAAATCTCTTCAAAAATAATAAAATTAATCTGCATACAATTTCACAAATTTTTTTTTTTTTTTTGAAATAATCAAACATAAAATCAAAACATGCATATTAACGGATGAACAAATCCATTGAAAGCAATAACTCTATGCTCTCTCCCAACTTTGAAATCCCCTGTGAATTCGCCGAGGAAGAAGTTGAAGAAGAGATCCCAGATGAGATTTCTAGACTGCTAAAACACGAGAGTACCCACTTGGGGCATCGTACAAAGATAAGAAAACTCTGAGGAGGCTTTCTAGGAATTTCTTCTTGAACGGAGATGTGCTATACAAAAGAAACTTCGACATGGTTCTGCTCAGATGCGTCGACAGACAAGAAGCAGACACGATCGTCCATGAAGTGCATGAAGGGTCCTTTGGAACCCATTCAAATGGGCATGCAATGTCTAGAAAAATCTTGAGAGCAGGATACTATTGGATAACAATGGAATCTGATTGCTGCAAACACGTCAAAAGATGTCACAAGTGCCAGATCTACGCAGACAAGATCCATGTGCCACCGACTCTACTCAACGTTCTCTCCTCTCCGTGGCCGTTCTCCATGTGGGGCATTGACATGATTGGAATGATTGAACCAAAAGCGTCCAACGGACATCGCTTCATTCTAGTGGCTATTGATTACTTCACCAAATGGGTCGAAGCAGCATCTTACGCCAACGTCATAAGACAAGTGGTTGTGAGGTTCATCAAGAACAACCTCATTTGCCGATATGGAATTCCAAGCAAGATCATTCCTGACAATGGATCTAACTTGAACAACAAAATGATGAAAGAACGTGTGAGGAATTCAAGATTGAGCATCATAACTCGTCTCCTTACCGGCCAAAGATGAGCGGCGCGTTGAAGCGATAACAAGAACATCAAAAGATCGTCGGAAAATGGTCATCACTTACAAAGGCGGCGAAATCATCATTTGCTCTGTATGGGTATCGTACTTTACGCTTCAATAAGGCAACTCCTTTTCTCGAGTATACGGCATGGGCAGTGCTCCCGTAGAAGTTGAAATCCCATCAATGAGAGTTCTCATGGAAACAAAGCTATCTCGAGGTGAATGGTGTCAAAAGATCGAAGAACTTAATTGAAGAAAAGCGCTGACCGCTCGTGTCACGGACAATTGTATCAAAGAAGAATGAAGAAAGCTTTCGACAAAAGGTCCGACCTCGTGAATTAGAAAGCGACCTCGTGCTTAAAAAGATTCTCTTTTCAAAGCAGATTCTAGGGGCAAATGGACTCCTAACTACGAAGGCCCATACATCGTCAGAAGCTTCTGGCGGTGCTATGACTCTCACAACCGCGATGAACTCCGTATCCTGTGAATCTTGGCCGATCAAAAAATACTTTGTCTAAAAACAAAAGAACATTTCGGTAAGTCGAAAACCGAAAAGGCGGCTTAGGCAAAATGAGCGTCTCGGTGGATTGAAAACACCGATCGGGCAAAATTAGAGACAATAAGCGAAATTATCATGATAGATCGAAAACCTGAAAAGGCGATCTAGGCAAAAACAAGGATACAAAATGACAAAGTAACTGCAGTTAGTTTGAATGTTGTCTACATGAAGAATCTTCCATCAACGGATCTTCAATCAATTCTTCTGAAACAACAAGCACAGTTGGAATTCAAAGTTGTTATGGATAGTAGCGGTTATTTGCTTTCAATGTAGCCTTTTCCTAATAAATTATCATTTCCAACTTTTGTAAACAGTTAATGGAATCACGCCTTTAGCTGATTACCATTCTATTCAATAAATTTGAGCCCTGTGCCTTTTGTTTGCAATTCCTACTTTATTCTGTTTTGCAAAATAACGCTTTTATTGTGAAAATCACTTTTTGAAACTAAAATGTTTTAAATGAATTTTTACTTCAAAATTTTGAAACAAAAGCAAAATTCTCCTTTGAAACTATGGACACGAAAATAACTTCAACAATTTCTCCATGAGTGTTTTGATCTCCGAAGGATAACGATCTACATCTTCTCTCTCGAGAAATCATCAAAGGGCGGTATTCTTATCCAAAAAGAATCCCCGACCAAGTTGCCAATGAAATACCTTTCTCGGAAAGTTTAAAACATGCAACTCAAATTCTTTATTAGTGAATATCTGCACCATTGCTGCAATTTTCACCAAGTATTTGTTCGAACTGTGACGCGGTCTTTTTCCCAGATACCTTTTTAGTGTCTTTGTCAAGTATTGTTAGCATGCATATAACATTCATGACATTCATACATAATAGCATCATTCATTGCATTTTTGCATCTCTCAAAATGTTCGCTTCCAAATCGGTATAAATCATACTTACTCATACAGTACAAGTCATTCCCGTAGAATATCTCCAAACGGAAAAATACTTTTTCTTTTTTTCCCAAGAGTATTCCCAAACAGAAGGGATATGTCATCCTTTTCCCGGCAAAGTCCCCAAGCAGAAATACATTTTCTCTCTCTATCACATTCGCTAATGAGATTATCCTCGTTGGGAACAATGTCTTGATTAACTTCTTTCTTTCGGTTTATTCTGGATAGAACACATCTATTATTCACAAAGTGAATACGCAACAACTCATTTCTCAAGATTTACCTTGTTATAGTTATCACTTGATAATTGGTAATATCTTCAAAACTCATTACCATAAACTATCACGGTGATAATTGGTAATATCATCTTCACTTACCTTAAACATTGTCACAAAGCGATGAAGGTAATCTTTTGTTTCCCAAAGCGAAACAAATGTTCACATATTCGTGAATCAATCTTTCCCCAACAGGACGTATTCACAAATTTCCCTTCTGTGTCATTTCTTTGATATCCTTTAGGGTAAAACTTTTGCGATCATTTTGCATCATCCGCATCTTTTGGTATCTTAGGTCCAAATTTTGCGTATTCGATATTTAAGTCTCTTTACACCTATCAAAGCGAAGATATTCATCTTCATCTCTCGATTAAAGAAACTTAAATAGGGGCATCTGTCATACCCCAAATTTTGACCTAATATACCACCATTTGCATCATTGCATAACTTGGCATTAATCGGGTGTAGCATTCACAGTCAAAATTAGGGTTTCATCATTTTCATCGATTCGAGAGCTAACCAATTAGGGTTTGAGATTTTCTCACTCCATTTGATCTATCTTGATCAAATCATCAGCCTTCAATCCTCAGATATCAAATTTTCTCACAGATCAATCGAGGATCGACCAATTAAGGTTTTGATCGGGCATGAGAATTCTCGACTTTTGAACAAGAAATAAACTTTTGGATAGAGATTGGTCATTATATCTTAGATACAACATCTTGACCTAATTTACGGATTCAAAACATCACGAGGTTCACGAATTCATCGATCGTTTTGAAACATCGATGAAATTTCATCTGCACAGAAAAGTCAAACTTTGACTTTTGGTCAAATTTTTCAAAACAAAACTTTTTCCAACATCAAAATACTTCAAATGATCCATCATGATCATAAAAA
This sequence comes from Vicia sativa, assembly GCA_021764765.1. Taxonomy (NCBI): domain Eukaryota; kingdom Viridiplantae; phylum Streptophyta; class Magnoliopsida; order Fabales; family Fabaceae; genus Vicia; species Vicia sativa. Next base: position 298,418,459 of record CM038792.1, on the reverse strand, counting down.
ATCAAAGAATTTGAAAAGTCAACAAAAAGTCAAAAGTTTTTATACTAAGAAATTTTTCTAAGTGTTGAAATTTCTTACTTTTTCCAAACTTCAAGCCATTTTTTCACCAAGTTCCAATTTGAATTTGAAAAAACTCAAAACATGAAAGTTGTAGATCATGGAAAAATATTTCCAAAATGTCCAAGAAATCTCAAATCCATGGAGTCTAGCTATACTTTTGAAATTGAAACATAAGGCTCCATGAAACTTGATTTTCAAAGATCAAAACATCAAATTATAGGTCATTTTTGTGTTTCTTCATCTAGAAGCTTTCTAACCTTGCCAAGTGGATGGATGAACTGATAAATATCAGCCTAGAGTGATAATTGAAAGGATTGGATCAAAATGTAAAAATATAGCACATGGTAAAAAAGGAAGGTTCCTTTTGCTTTTGAAATACCTTTCTTGCCCCTTAAGCTTTCTTTGAATTACCAAATGCCATGTCCTTCTTGCCTAACATTGCAGTCCTAATTGGCCTATAAAAGGATCACATTTCAAGCCTAAATCAACACCAAAAAAATACAAATTCATGCTTTCTTTCACTTTCTTGAAAATCAAGTAATATAGTGCAAATTGAGAAAACATAGCATTTTGAATTTGAGCCAAAACCATGATGAAATTTGGTGTCCAACATGTTCCATGATCATAATCAAACTTGTCCATAACTTAAAATCAAACTGAAATCAAGCTAAAATCAGTTTTCATTTTCATATTTTCAAAACTTGCAAAACTGCCATAGGATTCGAATCTGAAGTTTGGTTGGATTAATTTGTGTTTTGATCATCCATACACCTTCCATGAACATCATATGAGTGATCCAAAACAAGAACATCTAACTGTAACACGATTTACATCAAAATCGAGCTGCCATTTTTTGAACTGTGCAGGTGGACTTGGCTGGATTGATTGGGAAGGGTTCAAAGCAAGCTAATCACTCACAAAGCTTCCACATGCTGGTGCTCAAATGATTGAGAAACAACAATGGAAACACTTAAACCGAAATTGATCTCACTTCGGTATGTGAATGAACTTCAAATTCCATGATTTTGTGCATCAATTGAAAAAAGCTCTTGGCCAATTGTTTTCTGCACTCATAGCGATCCTTAACCCTCAATAAAATCAAACAATCATCCAACATACATCATTTAATTTAAGTTTTTCAGATTAGGGTTCATAAGTGTTCTTCGAAACCAAAATGTTCTGGGCTTAAAATAAATGCAATTAACATACACCATCGTGTTCGTTGTTCAAAATCGAGCAAGATTGATGTTTACTTCATTCAATTTCATTGAGAAATGAAGATTCTAGCTTGGATTCGTGGCGAAAATCAAAACCATAAACCCAGCTCGCGTGTTCTTGGTGTTCTTCATTTTCAAAATTCAAATAATCAATCCTTTTCAACGCGTGTTTTAATCCACTAAACACGGATCGCGTTTGGCCCGATGGTTGTATGCTTGCCTTTAAGTATTTCGACACGTGCCCACCTCATGGTCATGGGTTGAAACCCACAAGACCATTCTTTTTACAAACTTTCCATTTTTCATGTTTTTTATCAAACTTTCACAATTTTTGACCAATCAAAACTTCTCATTTTGAGATGATTTTTAAACACTTGTCAATAAATACATCTATTTTGTGATAATGCAAAATTTTCAAAAAACTTTCATCGATTAATTTTAATCGGGCAAAACGTTCGAACACTTTTCAAACCTCCTTAAAGGTGAATTTTCAAGTTTTCGACTTCGATTTTTTCAAAACTTTTCATAAATGAACCTCACATTTCAAAACATTTTCAAAATCATTTTCAAAACATTTCATCAAACTTGCATCTTTTACCATGATCGATCCGATTTAAAGCGATAAAGCGATTTCGTCTTCTCTCGAATTTCTCGATCGATCATGGGCCTCCCTTATGGTGTAAGTCCCAATCCTTTATGTACATATTTAATTTTACTTGTACATACTCAAATCATCATTGTTAATATTCAAACGTAAACAAATTTCTTTCGTTTTCATTCGTTTGTTTATCTTGAATCCATTGGTTCTAAAGGAAGGTTTCTTGACGAAATTTCTTTTTGACCAATGGGCCTCCATCATGGTGTAAGTCCCATAACATTCTTTTATGTACATAATATTTCTTTGTACATATCAAAACTTTCAAACACATACAAATTTTTATCTATACATAATAGATACTTTTTATACTCAAGGACAAACTTGATCATTTGTTTTCACTTCACTTGTGTATACAAACCAACATTCTTTATGTACATATTCATTTCCTTGTACATATCAAATTCTTTTCATACAAACTTTCATCATACATAATGGATACTTTTCCTGATAAAATTGATCGTTCGTTTTATTTCATCGTATATCTTGAATACCATTGGTATTGAAAGAAGCATTATTCCCTGTGAAACTACTTTCAAACCAATGGGCCTCCCTTATGGTGTAAGTCCCAACCCCCTATGTACATCTTCATTTTCTCTGTACATAAATACTCGTTCGTGTACATATTCACTTCCTTGTACACAGTTCAAACTTGTAAATAATCAAGTTACGCTCGTTTTTTAACGTTCGTTTCACAGACACTTGTTTATATTTCATAAACTGCTGTAAATAAACATCATGCATTGTTTATATTTCCTTCATAAACTCCTGTGAATACATATCACACACACACACTTGTTTATACAAATTGTCTAGTCATAACATAACAATTAGACTAATCAATAGGTTCCCTACAGTATAGCCTCCGCTTGGGCTTCATACAAGATAACTCATCCCCAGTTGAGTTTAGCCTCCGCTTGGGCTTCATACAAGACAATCCATCCTCAGCATGGGTTAGCCTCCGCTTGGGCTTCATACAAGATATTTTATCTCCAACAGAGTTTAGCCTTCTCTTGGGCTTTGTACAAAGAAACTCTCCATGAGTTAGCCTCGCTTAGGCTTCATATAAGACAAACACTCCCTGTTGAGTCGGCCTCCTCTTGGGCCGTTCAAAAGAACTCCTCATTGAGTTTAGCCTTCTCTTGGGCATCATACAATGAAAGAGGAAATCTCTTATGACCTCTATTGGGCTTCCAATACAAAGAATCACTGCTAAGATAGAACCCTGAAAGGATGGTTTCCCGGTGAAATCACTTTCAAATTCCCCAATGAGTAAAATTTCCCGGTGAAATTGCTCTTATTCAGAAAAGGACGGTTTCTCGGTGAAATCCCTTTCAAGCCAAAGACAGCCATACCCTATAGCTTCCTCTTGAGCTTCATACAAGGACCCTCGATGACCCTCGGAATGCCTCCTCTTGGGCTTACAATACAAGGACCCACGGGCTTCTTAAAAGCATCCCTATAATCCAATCAATTTCTCCTCGAGATTTAGACATTTATCATCTCTATGGAAGAAGTATCTCATCTATCACATCACATACAGTCAAAAACTTTTCAAAACTTTTTCAAACTTTTTAAATTATTTTCAAACAAAAACATCTATTAATTGTAAGTGGTAACGCTTGTATACTCAAGCAAAACACCCAATACTTACAGTTAAAAGATTCAATCATCTTTTTCAAAACATCTTTCTTAAACATGTAAGTGGTAACGCTTGTACACTCAAGCAAAACACCTAATACTTACGACGAAAGATTTTAATCAATCAAACTTTTCAAAAATGTATGTGATAGATTAGATACATTTTTCATTAAGATGACATTTGTCTGTCTCTTACTAACATCCCGTTGCTTTCCACTAGCATAAGTGGGAACTACGATTGCTCTGACTTTCTCAACATCCTTTTGAGAATACGTAGGCACAAGGTCTCATCCTTGCCGAGCAAATTTCTATCTCCCTCAGACCAAACAAACCATAGAACCTTGTAGATCCGAGCTACAAATGCTCTGATTCCCACTAGGGGATATGTATGCAGAAGATCCACAGATCTTTGCGAGCACAATAATAACAAAAACCTAGAATCCCACATAATCTACTGTTTCTTAAAATCCAAAGGAGAAACTTTCCCAATCATAGAAATAGCAATTAAAACACACAAACATATCAAATATATTCATATATAAAGCTGTAGATAACTACATATATTTAGGGTGCTCCATCTATTCCCTTTATATAACAATCCCCCTTACTCAGAATCTCCCTAATGCGTTGCGTCTAGTTTGCGCTAGTCGTTACGCATACCAATATCAATTGAGGGTATTTCAGCTTTCCCCTTTTTCATAATCATTAAATCATATTTCTTGTGTTGAAAAGAATAAAGCTTGATGCTCGCGGCATCTTTATAAACAAATCAAAAGATTTAAATCATTACGAGCCAGAGAATCCGAATTAACGTTCGCATCCTTAGGCGCGTCACCTTTTAACGCGAACAACAAGCCATAACTTAAAATACGATTTTGAAATATTCACAAACGGGATGCACGCATATTGGATGATACAGCCAGCATGAACTATGTACAAGGGTGTATTCTTACCTTTACCTACCTCAGGAACACGATTGGATGATTGAAACGGCTGGAAAGTGGCTGCAAAGGGCTGCACGATTTTTCCAACTTCTTGGATTTTTGAGAAATTTTAGGGTTGTTGTGGAGGCAAGGATTTCATGTAAGAAGCTGGCCAAGAGTCCTTGTCTTGTGTGAAGATGTTAAGCATATATAGAGGAGTGGAAATATGTCAAGCCTTTAAGAGAAAATATTCTCTTTAAATGCAAAAATATTTGATTGGAAATTTGCATGAAATCTTTCCAAATTTGCTCAATCTTTTCCTCAATCTTCTTGCATGAATTTGACAGCTATTTTGGGCTTCCTTGGTCCTCAAGACATGCACAAATCAAGCCCATCTTGCATTAATAACTTATCTTTGTATTTTATTTAATTAAATTTGAATTTAAGCCATTTAATTAAAAAATAAATAAATAAAAGGATAGAAGGTGTGGCATGCAACATAGAAGTCATGGATAATCTCACATTCAAGTTTGGATCATAAAATCTTAGGTCCATTTGGAAAATATTTGCTTTTGCTAGTTATTTTCCTTCATGCACCTCCTCAAAAATGCCCAACTTGCACAATTTGTATCTTGCTCAATTTTCAACATTTTTGGGTGTTCTTGGACTTTTTAGAAAGATCAAGATGTCTCCTAAACATCCCTTTTGGTTTCATCTTCATTGAAGTTTCCATGCTCATGAACACTTCTTTGCAAAAAGATGACTTTTTGTTGACTTTTTAAAAGGACCTGTAATGTTTTGATCCATAACTTCCAAATGAAGCATTTCTAGCCAAAGCTTGTGAGACATGAAGTTGTAGAGAATTGAATTCCCTTTAAAATGAGCTTTGGTGGAAAAATTTCTGATAAAGTATGTGAAAGTTATGCTTGGTCAAAGTTCTGTTGACTTTTGTCTAAAAAGCCCTAATTTAGAAACTTTGACTTTTGATCAAAAATCTTGATTTTTCTTGATGAGTCTTGGTCAACCCTTGATCAAATGATGAATATTACTTAAAAATATTGGTGTTGACCAGTATTTATGAAGTTTGATTGTATGTTGACCACAGTTGACTTTTTATCTAATACAACTAATTTCCAACCATCTGAGCAATTGGATGAACAATTTTGACTTTGTAAGGCTTGAAACTTGACATGGTGATCCCTTGAAATATATGATGAGGTATGATGACCACTTGAATCCTTGGAAATCCATCTTGATTTGAGAGGAGCAAAACCCTAGTCTTGGATTGATTGTTTAGAAGGGGGTTTGTCTGGCCAACCCTTATGAAACCTTTGAGTATGGAGTGATGGATTATCTTGAGAAGTAGGAGGACAAATTTTGGGGTATAACACTGACCTACGTAACTTTCGATCCGAGTCCCGAATGAATTCGATTCCTTCGACAAAGTTGTAGACTGTCGCGAGATGAACAACTTTGCAGTTGAACGTTTTTTGATTTGGAGTCGATAACTAAGATAAAATCGAACCCGAAGTCGTTAGTCTGATCATATAAACAAACACTCCAAAAAATTTCTAAGTGTTGAATATTGTAAATATGACAAACTCATAACTTCCAAGCTTTGTAACTTTCGATACGAATCCCGAACGAATTTGACTTCTTCGGCTAAGTTGTAGACTGGCTTGAGATGAACAACTTTCTCTTTAAGCATTTTCTGAAATGGAGCCACGAACTGGATGACAATCGAACCCGAATTCATCGATCTGACCATGTGAAAACTTCAGCAAAATTTCACTAAGTGTTGGACTTTGTATACATGATAAATTTATAACTTCCGAGCCTCTTAACTTTTAATCCGAGTCCCGAATGGATTCGATTTCTTCAGCGAAGTTGTAGATTGCCGCGAAATGAACAACTTTGATTTTGAACTCAACTCAAATAAATGCTTGGAATTGCGTGTGAAATGCCTCCAAAGTCGGGTACTTGAACATGTTGAAAAACACTCAAAATTTCACTAAGTGTAAACTTTAAAAGTTGTAAACTTCAAACTTCGGAGCTTCATAACTTGAAATCCGAGCATTTTCAGAGAAATCTTCACAAGGACAAATTCGGAGTACGAAATGTGTTATTCCCAACAATCACAAATTCGCGAAATTTTGACCACAGACGAGTGAGATAGAGAGTTGACAACATCGCTCCGTGAACCCAAAACTCTTAAAACTTAGAAGAAATTTCTAAGTCTGAGATTACTTAGAATGCAAGAAATCCCGTTTTCTTCCGAATCTTCTGATTTTTCTCAATGAAGATCACATTTTCTCAGACATCGACTTTTAACCATAATTTTGACCAAAAGTCCACTCGGTCGAACTTTGACTTTCTGTTGACTTTTTAATACACACACTCGAATCTCTTTTTATCCTACCGTTCTTAATTTTCTGACAAATTGTATGGATCGATAAGCCGTATGCAGATACTTCGAGACTCACAAAAGGCCATAGAATCACTTTCGGCTCAGATATGCGACCAAAACCTGCTCTTGCTCGAAAACCTCGATTAATATCCTCATGATAGGAGATCAGAACCTCAAAACCTTGATTCTCAAGAAATAATCAGAAGCTTCTGGATGCACACATCTTGTATATTGAGATGGCACTTGAAATAACGAAACCTCAGATATTCAGCTTTTGGGAACCAAACCTCTTCTTCAGAGTCGTACACTCTCGCTCAATTAGAAAAATTAGATCCCATGATTAATGCATGAATGATATGTATGCAATGCACCAATTGATCAAGCGTAAGCCAATTATTTGTTGGAAAAAAATGAAGAGGGAGAATTTTGGGGTACAACAATATAGTGTTCAATCTTCTCTTTTCTAATCAATGTGAGACTTCTTCTTCACACCTGATTCTCAACACTCCCCATCAAGTATTCCACATATACTTGTATCACCGTAAACACTCTTCAACGGAAGACTTTCTACCCACCATCTGCGGGAAGTGTTTCGATACGACATATACTTGTATCACCGTTGACACTCTTCGGAAGTGTTTCGATACAAGTAAGTCGGTCCCTATCTCGAAATCAAAGACTCATGATACCACTGTTAGGGAGCAATTTCGAGGAGGAAGCATTTTATATTTGGGACACACTTTTATTTGTGAGAGACACACCACATATCCACCTAAAATTTTAAGATAATAGGCATGTGTGAATTCTCTCACTTATATATTGTTCAATTTTCTCTTTTCTAATCAATGTGTGACTTCTTACTCACATTTATAATAATAAAATTCACAAAATAATATAATCGACCTACAACAAAAAAAACATAATTTTTTTTCTTCTAATGAATTTCAATTTTAAAATCTTTACATAAAAATTTAATCTTAATATACTCTGGATAATTGTCATGTTAGTAAAAATTTGAGATTTTAAAATGTATTTTACTTATAGTTTTAAATTTGATTCTTGACGGACATAACATGTCTTGTTAATTCATATATGATTTTGTTCTAATTTTAAACTAAATCTTATTAGTCATCATTTTGTGTATCACAAAATTCGTTAACAGTAATCTAAATAAATAAATAAAAAGAACATGTGATTGTTCTACCTAATGTTTTAAAAACCGAATCGGACAAAAAACCGTTAAGATATACGGGTTAAGGTTTAATCGGTTCAACCGGTTAAATCGGGATTCAATCGTATATGAAATTTAAACTAAAAAATAAATAAATATATTACTAAACCTTCTAATCTAATTAATTTATATTATAATTTATAAAATAAAATTCTTTAATAAATACAATATTAATAAACAAGCTTATAAAAGAAGAAGAAGAATGCAATATAAAACCCAAAAATCGATTTCAATTTTATAATTATTTTAATTTTTTGCGATTCAAACAATTTTATCTCAATTTTATTAACCTAACCGTTTAATAATTTAAACCGAACCGAATTAGACAACGGTTTAAAATTGAACCGATTCAACCAGACGATTCAATTTGATTTTTAAAGCATTGAATCTACCTACCATTTTTAAATCAAATCAGTTTAAGCTAAGCGTAGAAAGATTTTGGATTGGTGCTGTCCCGTAAGAGAAAGTTCCATCCAACTAACTACCCACCCACTTCTTTTGTCATTATTTTAATATACTAGCAACATATTTTTCTCCATACACATTTCCATATTTTTTCAGGTATTATTAAAATTTATGTAAAATTTTAATTAATAAAATATTTATGAAAATATGTAAGCTGTAGAATTTTTTTTAAACACTATTACTATTATTATTATTATTATTATTATATTTTTTTCATATTATTATTATTATTATTATTATTATTATTATTATTATTATTATTATTTCATATTATTATTATTATTATTATTATTATTATTATTATAATTATTATTATTATTATTATTATTATTATTATTATTATTATTATTATTATTATTATTATTATTATTATTATTATTATTATTATTATTATACCAAACCTTAATCACCATTTTGAATTGAATCCAATATATTATTTTTTTTATATTTAAACTTTACTTCACTTATTTTTTTATTACCATAATGTTATCTTTTTACACATATCTAAAAACTATAAATATTATTATATAAAAATAAATTCTAAAAAGATTCTAAAATTGTTCTTTATTTATAATATAAAAAAGTTTACATAATTAAAAAAGAAAATAATTAATAATTAATATGATGATAAAAAATATTTTTTAAAATAACATAATGATAAAAATTTATCATTTAAGAATCTGTTTGATACGTAGAAATTGATAGAAACATGATAAAATATGAAATATAATAAAAATAAGATATGATATAAATAAGATAAGATCTATTTTAATATATAAGTATTTAGTTCAAATAATTTTTTTATTAATATTATAAAGCATTCATAATTTAATATAAATATTAAATATTTTTCAAAGTACTTATTAATAAAATATTTAAAAAAGTCAATTTTTTTATTAATATTTAAAGCATCCGTAATTTAATATAAATATAAAATATTTTTCAAAATATTTTATAATAAAATATTAGAAAAAGTTAATTATTTTTATTAATATTGTAAAGCATCCATAATTTAATATAAATATTAAATATTTTTCAAAGTACTTTATAATAAAATAAAGTTAATTTTTTTTATTAATATTTAAAGCATCCATAATTTAATATAAATATTAAATATTTTTCAAAGTACTTTATAATAAAATATTTTAAAAATAATTCTTTTTATTAATATTGTAAAGCATCCATAATTTAATATAAATATTAAATATTTTTCAAAGTACTTTATAATAAAATATTTAAAAAAATATTTTTTTTATTAATATTGTAAAGCATACATAATTTGATATAAATATTAAATATTTTTAAAAGTACTTTATAATAAAATATTAAAAACAGTTATTTAGTTTTATTAATATTTAAAGCATCCTTAATTTAATATAAATATTAAATATTTTCCAAAAATTTTTATAATAAAATATTAGAAAAAGTTAATTATTTTTATTAATATTGTAAAGCATCCATGATTTAATATAAATATTAAATATTTTTCAAAGTACTTTATAATAACATAATAATTTTTTTTATTAATATTTAAAGCATCCATAATTTAATATAAATATTAAATATTTTTCGAAGTACTTTATAATAAAATATTTTAAAAATTATTTTTTTATTAATATTGTAAAGCATCCGTAATTTAATATAAATATTAAATATTTTTCAAAGTACTTTATAATAAAATATTTAAAAAAATAATTTTTTTTATTAATATTGTAAAGCATCCATAATTTAATATAAATATTAAATATTTTTCAAAGTACTTTATAATAAAATAAAGTTAATTTTTTTTATTAATATTTAAAGCATCCATAATTTAATATAAATATTAAATATTTTCAAAGTACTTTATAATAAAATATTTTAAAAAAATGTTTTTATTAATATTGTAAAGAATCCGTAATTTAATATAAATATTAAGTATTTTTCAAAGTACTTTATAATAAAATATTTAAAAAAATTATTTATTTTTATTAATATTTAAAAAGCACTTTATAATAAATATTTTTTAAAATAAGTTTTCTTTTTGAGTTGAATCCTTCACTCACCAACTACCGTTACCTCATCTGACAACTAACAGCCGCCAAACCAAACACAACCCTCTTACGTTTCCCTTTAAAATCTTTGTTGTTCATGTTTCTTTCCCTATTTTTTCTTCTTGTTCCTCTCTGGTTTCAGTAATGGAGTCTAAGCTTCTCAAACCTACTACTTCTTTCAAACCTTCAACACCCTTTTCTTCCTTTCACCTAACTACTCGAGGCTCTTGTTTTTCATTCAACCCCATTTCATATTCTCCCCAAAAATCCAACCTTTCTCTCAAGGCACAAGCTGCTTCTATTGGGTGAGTATTGAGTATTCTCTATGTTTTCTATTTTCATGCTATGTTTGTACAATTTCCCTTTATGTGATTGCAATATTAACATTGTTGGTTAGCTTCATGTATGTTTTCTTAGTTTTATGTTATGACTTATGATATTGTGATAAAAAGTTATTATAATTTCATGATTTTAAATATATGCGGCAGAAGGTCTCGTCCCGGTAATATTGCGAAAAATCATGGTGAATTATGCCCGGGCGGATGGTTTCGTCGCAAGCCTTGATATTGCAAAAAATCATGGTGAATTATGCCTGGGCGGATGGTTTCATCACGAGCCTTGATATTGCGAAAAATCAAGGGAATTATGGCCAGGCGGATGGTTTCGTCGCGATCCTTTATATTGCTGAAAATCATTGTGAATTATGGTCGGGCGGATGGTTTCGTCACGATCCTTTATATTGCGAAAAATCATTGTGAATTATGACCGGAAGAGCTTCAATCAATCGCATTCGCTTCGCGGTTTTGACGACATAAAAACATAAGATTCTCTAGAATGTAGCATTAAATTGGAGTTTAATCGCAATTGTATTTTAACTCATTAATCTAGGTTAGATTACTTATCGAAATACATTCGTTAGGGTTACATGTAATAGCAGACTTTCGAAAAGGTCAGACTCAAAGCTAAAACTAAATCTATGACCGACTATTGGCTAGATTTAAGCCCAAGAGCTTTTTACTAGACTTAGGTCTTACAAAGTCTAGCTCGGTCCCATCCTACTGACTATCCTATTTCTTTTGTGTAGATCGGTGCCGATAAAGAAAAGGGTTGATGGGAGTGAAAATTTGACCCTCGATCGTATAAGACATTCTTTGATTCGTCAAGAGGATAGCATTATCTTTTCCCTCTTGGAGCGAGCACAATACTGCTACAATGAAGAAACTTATGATCCTAATGCTTTCTCCATGGATGGATTTCATGGCTTTTTGGTAGAATACATGGTCAAGGAAACTGAGAAACTTCATGCTGTGGTATGGACTTAACTTAACCCTTAAAACCAACTATCAAACCGTATTTTCAAATAGCAGATATAGTGTAACCGAACAAACTGCTATTTTTTTATGATACACGTTCCTGATTGGTTTTTATCACATTGAAGGTTGGTAGGTACAAGAGCCCGGATGAACATCCATTCTTTCCCGATGGTCTACCTGAACCGTCGTTACCGCCTTTGCAATACCCTCAGGTAAGTAAATAACATTCCTTCAACAATCAAAGTTGTTTTCTGTAATAATTTATCGGGCGAAACAACTAGTCCTCATGAATTGGTTCTTCGTTGAATTTTCTTTGTAATGTGTGAATAGGTGTTGCACCCTATTGCGGAATCGATAAATATAAATGATAACGTGTGGAGTGTCTACTTCAAAGTTATTATACCGCAATTAGTCAAGGAAGGAGATGATGGTAATTATGGATCCTCTGCTGTTTGTGACGTAATGTGCTTGCAGGTACATATTTTCTTTTAATTTTAAGGCTATATTTGGATAAACAGCTTAATTTAGCACTTTAGAATGTGTTTATTACATTATATCACATTAGTGCTTACATTGCTGAAAACTTATGATTTGTTGCTACTGCAGGCTCTTTCAAAGAGAATCCATTATGGAAAATTTGTAGCCGAGGCGAAATTTCAAGCTGCTCCAGATTCCTATGAAGCTGCTATTATAGCACAGGTACAAATACTTCAATTCAGCTTGTTATCAACGTGCGAATCCGCGTTGAATTGCAAACACGCGATCAAAACAGTACCGTTTCTGGTTTCATTTTCATTTTTGTGATATAAGTTTATATAAGCCGAGGATTTATTCGTATTACCGATTATCTCTTATCGCGATGACTTTGTAGGACAAGGACAAATTGATGAAAATGCTAACATATCCTGAAGTTGAAGAAGATATTAAGAAGAGAGTAGAGATGAAAGCCAGGACTTTTGGACAAGAAGTGATTATAAATATGGAAGAACAAAAAACTGAGCCTGAGTACAAAATTAATCCAAGCTTGGTTGCTGATTTATATAGTGATTGGATCATGCCATTGACAAAAGAAGTCCAAGTTGCATATTTATTAAGGAGGCTCGATTGAACATTGTCCGATACAGATATATGTGATTACATTCAATTACTTTTACCGTTTCAATTTTTAAATTATTATCCATTTCGGGGTTTCTTAGGGAAATGCCTATCAAGTACAGCATGGAAGACTTTACTTGAATTATGAATAAGGATTTGTAGCATATGTAATAAAATATATGAAGAAGTTGAGATTGTTTTCTTATGCAATTCATGACTATATTGAGAAAGGAAAGGATTTAAGATGTGTTTTAAAATAAGAGAGACATTGTATTTTTCTTGTTTGGATAAATTAATTAAAAGGGTTTGATTTTAAAATAATTAGTGGTGGAATAAAAGTATCTCTCAACATATATTTTAATTAGGCCAACACTTTTTTAATTTTCAACATAGAATTTCACTATTAGACCAACATTTTAGAAGACTTAGGAACTCGCAGAATTTAATTTGAGTTTATCGATGTTTTAAAAATCAGATTAGTTATCAAATCAATAAGGATATTGAGTTACTAGTTGATTGGTTGAATCATTGGATTATTGGTTAAATCAGATGAGTAAATCGAATAATTCGATTGAATAAACTGATAACTATAATAAATTAGCTAAAATACTATTTTTCGTTCTTTAACTTTACTTCCGTATATATTTTGGTCTCTTATAAACATTTAACCGTATATGCGTGGCGTTTGAAATGTCTATATTTTAGATGCATGACACATTACGTGGCATATGCTATCACCAAGGTTGTCATGAAAATTCCAAAAATAATTTCAAAAGTTTGCCCCACCAAACATTTGAACTAAGGTTTCCTTGTTTATGTGAAAAACTGTGCTTCATTTACATGCATTCAAATAGCAACCTAAAATGGATATTATCGAGCTATGTTACATTTTTATATACATACATTGGGAGCAGAGTGTACTCCAAGAGATAGAAAGAGGAAAAAAAGAAGGAGGTGTTACAATTGAAACTACAAGCTTTCCTTTTTATAAAAGTGAAACTGTTTTATAAAAAAAGAAAAAGCTTTCCTTTTTATAAAAGTGAAACTGTTTTATAAAAAAAGAAAAGTTTGTAGTTTCAATTGTAGTTTGCAATTGCTATGAATTAAAAAAAAAAAATGAAAGATGATGCAATGCAAAGGTCTACAGAAAGGGAACAGTAAACAATTTTTTTAAAAACAAATCGCAAATTGTAAAGTCAAGGTTTTTGAGAGTGATTGGAATTAAATAAGTTGCAATGTAGTTGCAGCAGAAAAATAAGTTATCAAAAGTGAACGGATGTGGATTCTCTGCAGTGATATTTGACTGCAGGATCCTGCCATTGGGGTAAAATAGCAATGGATAGGTTGGAATGAGAAAAAATTAAATGATAAATGACATAAATAACAATAACCAGTGGATTAAAGTCCAAGGTGAACATGGCCCAACACTACACTGGAATATACAATAACCAAGGAGACCTCAGTTTGAATTTTTGGTGTGGGTAAAACTTTGTAGTTAGTTTTGGTATTCTCATGATCTTTGTGATAACATATGCCACTTAATGTTTCTAGCGTGTAAAATATAGAATCCTCGTACGCCACATATACACTACTAACATTTTTTATTAAATAGACGAAAAGGACTTACTTACCATCTTTAATAGATAAAAAAAATTCTTTGAAAGTTTTGAAAATTAAAAGATTAAAATGGACTCCGAGATAAATTTAAGGGACGTAAAATTGTATTTTGGCATAAAACTATATAATTATTAAACCAGTCGAACCGATAACTCTGTTACGAAAAAAGTAACGTCACCTACAAAATTTTAAAAATTTTAAAATTTCATATTTTCACAAATTTGTTCTTTAAATTTAAATTTAAAACGTAGTCATGACACACAACTAGGGATGACAATGAGCAGGATATAGGTAAGGTACTATAGTATTCATTCACATACCCGAAGTTGTACAAAATCCTTGTACCTGAGCCCATACCCTCTTGGGTAATAATATTAGCACTCGTATTCATGCTCTATAGGTATGTAAGTACTCATATTTGTACCCGTTAGCTGCATTTCTAATAAAAATAAATATATAAAGTATAAAATATCATATTATTTTTTGTTAAAAACATTTAAATTTTTTCAATAAATTTTTTGTTGAATTATTAAATAAAAAGAACACTTATGTTACAAATGTAATGGTATAACATCAATGTATTTTTGAAAATTGAGAGACATTTATTTTAATATGATAATATAAATTAAAGTATATAAATATATATTGTGCGGGTATGGGGTGGACTGGGTACTAATGTGTCCATACCTGCATCTATACCCTCTTATTTAGTGGGTAATTACCCGAGTCCGTGCCAGTATTCATTTGTGCGGATTTTTACCATGTCCGTTATGGGGATTTTTGTGGATACCGACTAGAGATGGGCCAAATTGTCATCCCTACACACGACAAAATAGTATAAAATTCAAATCTAAATAATGACATCATAAATTGAATAGAAAAATCATTTCAATATCTAATAAATTTAATTCTAAGAAAAGTTGTTCGAAATAATTTTTGAATAAGTCTATTTATATTTTAATTTAAATTATTATTTTAATAATTATCAAAATGATATCGTTTTGTCGGAGAAAAATCAAGCATTTAATCTGCCAATTTTTAAAAATTGTCTGCTCTTCGGTTTTTATCGATTTTAATTGGTTTTAGTCAATTTCCATTGGTTCAATAACTTATCTGATCCAACACTCAAATCAAATCAGAGACTAATCCGATTTCCAATTTGATCAATTGAACCAACCAATTTAATTTTTAAAACACTCTAGTTCACAAGCATTACTGTATGTTTGTTTTTATTTCTTTTCACCATAAATTTGTATAATATGGTGAGACAAAAAAATTGCAATTCTTAAATTTTTTCATTAATCATTTCAAAATATTAAATTGAATAACTATTTTTTAATCAACAATTACAGATATTAAGTGATTTGGGTCGCCTGTAAGCCTCAAAGGCATGAATTTTGGTACTGATATAGTGTAAAATAACAATGCATGGAACAAGTGGATTTTATTTGTTCTACCACACAAATGAACCCACTCGTAAATTATATCCTCACCGTCTAGATCGATCTGACGGATGCCCGTGTTTCATGTCATCACACCGCATTCAATTGTTAACTAATTCTTCTATTTAAAGAGAGAACCACACTATTTCTCTAGTATTGAATATCTCATTAATTTAAACTTCACTTTGTAATCCCCTTAATTACTTGAGCGTTTGGGTGATAAGCTTGCAGGTCAGCCCCCTCTCTACTGCATCAGAACCTTGAATCACCACAGCATATCGCAGATTCAACATCTATGATCATCACTTAATTCTAGAGTATAATATTAACGCCGTCTATGAGTATCGACCTTTGATTTTTACCATCATTTCTCGATTTGACTAAATCAGATCTAGATTTTTTTCAATTGAAGTGCAAATCTCCATCTCTAAGTTAATTTCCTAAGTTCGCAGTCAAACTTTTTACACCATATCCATCAGACAATGGTAGTGTTAAAATCCATTTGTTGTCTCGTTCAACAACAAACATGTGCAGCCACCGAAGCAACTAGGAATCCTCCTCCGCCTTCTTAAAGAAAAAATGTTCAGGATCATCGACTGACCCCACAAACCAACACGGGTCTTTTCAGCATGCTTTGGCCTCACTCGCACCCTTGCCTTCTTCGGCCTTAGGTGTTACATGCGGTGTAACCACCCCTTGCCTTCTTTGGCCTCGGGTGTTACATGCCCACCAGCTTCTGCATGGTTCGTCCTCGAACCACATCGTACTAGGAGAGGTATGGCCCTGATACCATTTGTAACGCCCCTGACGGCCTTTAGGATCATCGACTGACCCCACAAACCAACACGAGTCTTTTCAGCATGCTTTGGCCTCACTTGCACGCTTTCTGTGAAACTTCCCAGAAGGTCACCCATCCCAAAATTGCTCCAAGTCAAGCACGCTTAACTGTGGAGTTCTTATGAATGAGCTACCGAAAAGAAGATGCATCTTGTTGGTATAGGTAGTACCAATTAATCCTTATAATCCTCCTTCAACTATGCAGTCCCATACCTGCATAGCCTAGGGATCCCTCTCATTCCGATGTGGCGACCACCCTTGCCTTCTTCGGCCTCAGGTGTTACATGCGGTGTAACCACCCCCTGCCTTCTTTGGCCTCAGGTGTTACAAATTTCGTCCAATCAAGATTTGGTCAAGGAACTTCTAAATTCCCCCATCCCATTATCATATCCTCTCCACAATTCCACATAGGAAAACCATCCCTCAATCCTACATTACCTCTTACGATAATTGGATGTGATGTGATTCCCAATTTCCATATCTTGCAAACTAATCTCGACCTGTGATGTAATAGTGATATTTTGAAGGACATATACCAGATGATTCAGTAACAAAACTCCAAGGCCTTTACCAATAGATTAACTTGAATAGAAGAAGGTATGCACAATGTTATCCTAAAGAACAACATTATGTAGGAGGCAATCTCACATGAAGTCGTTGAACCGAGAAATGATCAAGAAGAGGTCCAAAAATCTCTAAACCATCTACGACATATGCATTATACTTCTTCCCCTGATCCCGAAGGAGGAAGAGGCAGCCAACTCCCCGCGAAGTTCTCTGAACTTAGAGAAGATAAAGGAATTAATAAGAAGCCATGCGCAACCACGAAAAAATAATCCTTTAATTGCTCACATATTGAATGGTTGCATTCCAAAGTACTTTGAGAAGACACCAAAGCGTTTAAAGCTATAACATAAACAGAGACACTAACGAGCACAAAGAATATGTGGATAATATATAATATATGGATGATTGACTAGACTAGAACCATGCCAATAAAGACGTAAATTTCAAACTAGTTGCACTAACCTTGACTAAGTCTACTCAAGCCTGGTTTAAGTGCATCTTGGACTGATGCATAGATTCTTGGCCATATTCCACTTCAGTGTCATGAAAAGATAATTAACCACAATGGTCATTCTCAGTTGAGTTACACAAGGCAAATAAAAAATCCTATGTGAGTGTGTATAGACCGCTTCATTAAGGTCGGTATTAAAGGCACGAATGATAGTCTAAAGTGTTAGATCTTTGATACATACATTAGACCTTATTGTACTTGTACATTCCAATAAAGCTTAGGGCCTAAATAGGCTTAAAACCTAAATGACTTGCTTAGTACTGAGCAACCCTACATTAACTATGAAGAGAATTTGTTGGCAGATTGAGCTAACTGGAGAATGTGGAACTCTGAATCTAGTCAAACATCGGAACAAGGTACTCAGAGGCTCAGATAGGAATTGAAAGCATAGCTTAAAATTTGACTCCTGCACTCTATGTAACACCTCACAAGAGAGGAAATTGTCATTACTAATAAAATGGTTAATTTTTTTATAGAATTTTTGGAGAAAGAGGTGCAATGGAAACCAGTATAAAAAGTAGTATGTCTAAGCCAAATATCTACCTAAGGCCCAACAAGAACAAGGAGGTTGAATCAAATGATAATAATCAATTAGCCTAATCAATTAGATGTCATTTACGTTTCAAATTTCAAATAAAATCAGATTGTATCTTTGCTTCTAAGCAAATCAAATTAGAGCATTGATTGAGAACACATGAAATCTTCAAAATCATCTGTAATACGGTGGGAGAACTGACTTAGCTGTTTTGTGTTATATCACAAATGTTGTGGTTAATAAGAGTCGCCGCCAACTTTTCTTTTATCCAATAAGGAAAGGTGAAAAGAACAGGAAAGACCTTTGATAGATTTTGAGTTCGTGGGGTAAGTTATGAAAAGGGAAGGTGTTAGCATCCTTTTCATCCGTAGTTATCTACGGGCTCTTAATTTCTTAGCTCACTTTAATTTGCTTTGTGTGTGTGTGTGTGGTTTGAAAATGTTTGACAATATTTTGAAATGCCAATGGAAGTTTAACTTTGTAATAACTCTTGTATCAGTCCTCAAGAATGTTTACAAAGTGTTTTGAAAATATGTGTTTCGAAATGTGAGTTGTGAAAATGATTTCAGTTGGTGAGCAAGCAATTAAGAGTTTACCCACTGAAAGGTCTCTCGTTATTCCTTTCCTTCTCTGTTAGGGATAGTGTTTTCCATATAATTAGTTGGTAGGTATCCTTATCAATTGGATGTGAAAGGATAGGCGTAGGGTCATTGTATGGTCATTGAAAGCAACATGTAAGGATGCCTTAGAAATGGTATCAAAGAGACTATCATCATATTATTCGTAGGCAACATCGAAGGACAAGATCATTTATTCATGGGAAACTTCGAGGGACATCGCGGGACTATGATCTTTATGATGATTTTAATCGAGGGTCTTTGCTAATGGTATCCCTACGTTCGAGAGACATGCCCGTTTATTCGTAAGGCAATAGAGAGAGGTTACCCTAGAGGTACAAGTGTGCAACGGTGATTTAATTCAGTTATTTATCTTGAATTAGGGTTTTCTAACGATTGATTTTAGTCTCACCATACAAACCCTAATTACTAACAGTTAAATATATACAACAAGTATAAAGTGCGGAAATTAAACCCTACGCTATTACATGGCTTCAGGACAGTTACATAATAATGAAATATGCGAGAATATAAATCTAAGCTATTACAAAAAGGGTTAAATACCTTTTATCCCCTGCCAAATAAGCGTGTTTTGATTTTGCCCCCTAGAAAAAAATTCTTGCGTAGACCTTACCAAATAAAGATTCCATCAGTTTACACCCTGAACCATGATTTTACCTAAGACCACAAGTTGATATATGTGATACGGTGGGAGAACTGACTTGTTTGTTTTGCGTTTGATCGCAAATGTTGCGAATAGCAAGAGTCGCCACCAACTTTTCTTTTATCCAATTAAGGGAAGGCGGAAAGAACAGGAAAAGACCTTCGTTAGATTTTGAGTAAGGAAGGTGGTTATGAAAATGGAAGGTGTTAGCATCTTTTCCATCCATAGTTATCTACGGGCTCTTAATTGCTTAGCTCACTTTAAATTGTTTTTGTGTGTGTTTGAAAAGATGTTTTGAAAAGGCATTTCGCATTTACTTCGTAATAATTCACGCTGGAATGTATACGAAGTGTTTGGAAATGTTTTGTTTGGAAAAAGGGACTTTGTAATGATTCACGCTGGAATGTATACAAAGTGTTTAGATTTTGAGAAAGTGTGAGGTGTGAAAAATGTTTTGATTGAGCAAGCAAAAGAGACTTATTTACCTACTCAGAACGGTCGTTTCCGTGTTATTTTGCTTTCCTTTAGAATAAGATTATCTGTACCATTGGTTGATAGGTAATCTTATTCGTTGGATGTGAAGGGAAATTCGAAGGGACATCGGATGGTCATAGAAGGAAATTTGTAGGGATATCCTAGCACATTCGTAGGGACGATCATCATTTTTCAAAGGCAACAACCGAGGGACAAGATCATGTATTCGTAGGCAACATCGAGGGACTATGATCTTTTAAGGCGAATGGACTATGATGATATATTGTAGGCATCTATGCTAAGATATCCCCACGTTCGAGGGACTTGACCATTATTTCGTAAGGCAACGAGAGAGGATACCCTAAGGTAGGTGCATGTGTGAAAAGAGTGTGTTGTTTTCAGACATTTATCTTGTGATTAGTGATCTATGTTGACTTTTATCTTGCCATACATGCCTAGTTACTAGCAGTTAATAAGTGCATAAAGTAAATTGCGGAAATGTAAAGGTTCTACGCTATTACATGGCTTTAGGGCAGATACATAATAGGAGGTGCAGAAAGTAAATGCGGAAAATAAAATCCTACGCTATTACATGAAAATAAACTTGCAACCTATACATCCTTTCTAGAATTTAAAATGCAAGAAACTAAATAGCAAAAAAAATGATCTAAGTGAAAAAAACTAAATCCTAGTATTTTTGGTATTTTTGAAAATTAGAGTTTATGTGAGAAAAACTAATTCTAATTGATTTTAATTAATTAAAAAATTAACGAACATTAACCTAAATTAAACTAATTAAGTTAATTAAAATCGTGAAAAGTCATTTGTGAAATTATCTAATTAACCTAATTACTAATTAAATTAATTAATTAATTAAGATGGAAAGCAGAAAATAAATAAAAAATAAAAAAAAGTAAAGAAAGCCGCCTCGTGGGCCTTTTTAGAGTGTGGGGAGTGGAGTTTGGTGGAAATCCTTGGCGTGTTTAGAAGTGGAGCTTACATCTGGAAGGGTCCACGGAGAAGGGCGTCTAGAGGCTCGGGCTGAATAATTGGAAGGGTCAAGAGCTTGGAGATTCGGACTGGGCGCCCATTGGAGCCTTTGGGAGCTCTATTGCTGAAGGGGATCCAGAAGCTGGAGCTTCTGGACGTGATGTCTCCTCTGGGGATCTAGAAGTTGGAGCTTTTATACGTGGTGTCTGATCTGGGGATCCAGAAGCTGGAGCTTCTGTACGTGGTACTTCTGCTATGGGGATACATAAGCTGGAGCTTTTGGACGTGGTGCTTCTGAGGATGTCCAGAAGTTGGAACTTCTGGGGGTTGGTACCAAAACGCGCCAAGTATCATCTTCTTCATTTGAATTTCCAAACCTATGCCAACGGATTTTGTTGCATCCTTTGCCTACGGATTCTGGTTTATAGCTATGGTACCTGTAAATCAAAACTTGACAAATACCAAAGATAAATTATATATGAGACCATGGATCGATTGGAATTGATCCATTGAACATAACCATGCCCTTAGTTTGCTCTAATTTTGGCTAATACGAAAAACCCCAAATCAGAGCTTCAAGCCCTAACAATGGCATATCCTGGTTCATGCATCTAAGCTTGAATCAAACTATCCAGAAATCATCGAAACATCAATATAAACACAAATATATGATCAAATTGAATTAAACAAGCATGTATGTATGAAATCGAAAATTGAAAATATGCATGGAAACTGAAACTGTGATTTTACGTTTCAGAAGCTTTTGCATGCTTGCAAGGATCTAGAACGATTCAGAGGAGCACTAGGAAGTTGTTTGAATGCTTAGAATGGTCTGGATCGAAGTAAAACTATGGCTGCAAGTTGCTTGGAACACACAGTTTTCTTGAGCTTAGCTAGGGTTCTTCAAGCTGCCAAAAAAACCTCTTCTAGGGTTTAGAAACCCTCTGAATTTATAGAGGATGGATTCAGGTTGAGCATTGATGAGAAAATATATCTCATTCAATGGGAATATATTTGATTTGCCAATCTTTTAAATGTTGATCAAATATTGCCAATCTTGAACCAATCACTTGCCAATCTTTCAATTTCGAATTTCAGGTCATTTAATAGGTATCTTGGACCTCAAGAATGTCAAATATACAGCCTTGCATTGATTGATTTATTTTTTGCTATTTTATTTTAATTAAATTGACTTTAATGAATAAAAAATCAAAATAAATAAAATAAAAATCTCAAAGGCGTGGGAATTGGGATTGGAGGTTCTATTGTGATTAGAAACAAGTTTGAACCAAGAAACGTTAAGCCCATTTGGAAAAAAAATGATTTTCTCAAGTATTTCTCTTCATGCACCTCCTTAAAAATGCCCAACTTGCACAACTTGTATCTTGCTCAATTTTTAACATTTTTGGGTGTTCTTGGACTTTTTAGAAATCTCAAGATGTCCTCTAATCATCCTTTTTGGTTTTATCTTCATTGAAGTTTTCATGCTCATGAACACTTCTTTTCAAAAATATGACTTTTTGTTGACTTTTAAAAAAGACCTAGAATGTTTTGATCCATTACTTCCAAATGAAATATTTCTAGCCAAATATTGTGAGACATGAAGTTGTAGAGAATTTAATTCTATTTAAAATGAGATTTGGTGGAAAAATTTCTGATAAAGTATGTGAAAGTTATGCTTGGTCAAAGCTCTGTTGACTTTTATCTAAAGAGTCCTAATTTAGCAACTTTGACTTTTGATCAGATCTTGACTTTTCTTGATGAATCATGATCAACTCTTGATCAAATGGTGAATATTACTTCAAAATATTGATGTTGACCAATAATTATAAAGTTTGACTGCATGTTGACCACAGTTGACTTGTTATCCATTACAACTGATTTTCAGCTATCTGAGCCATTGGATGAGCAACTTTGACTTGTAAGGCTTGAAACTTGACATGATGATCCCTTGATGCATATGATGGGATATGGTGACCACTTAGAGTACTGGAGATCCATCTGAGATGTGCAAAAATCCTTGTTTGGATTGATTGCTTATGAGGGGGTTTATTTGAGCAAACCTTGAGAAATTCTTGAATATAGAGCCATGGATGGTCTTGAGAGAAAGGAGGGCAAATTTTGGGGTATAACAATATCCTACGTGTCAGTTACATTAATAATTAATGTTAAAAAATTGCCACGTTGGAATGGAAACACATCTTCTTCCTTGTTCCCAACTTCATTGTTCCCAAATCAAATCTCAGAAAACCTAGGGTGGTGTTGTCTTCTTCCACTTCGTTACCAGTTCATCATCCCCTTCATTGTCAACTTGTCAACTACCCTAGGGTTGCATCGTCGTCTTCTACTTCATCATCTGTCAGAGACATGGATCCAAGTAACAACCATGGTAGCAACAATTCTTTTGATATTTCAAGTGTTCCCCAGTGTGGTTGTCGTCAGGATATGAAGATGTGGGTCGCAAATACAGTGCAAGGAAGTTTTGGAAGTGTCGTAATGTCAGGGTAAGTAGTTTTGTGAATTGTATGCAATTGAGTTATATGTGTTCATTGTTTGTAGAGTCTGAATTATTGTGAATTGTTTTTATGGGATGACGAACTTGCTATAGCCATGAATGAATGCACAAAGAGTGATATTGGTGAATGCAAGAACTGTGATGTGGCATTGGTGAAGTTGGAATTAACTGTAAAAAATCTAGAAAAAGCCAAGAAAAAGGTTGACATTATGCAAAAGAAGAATTTTCAGATGAAGCTGGCCTTATGGTTGTGTTGGATTTTGTTATAAGCTTTCATGGATTCTGTTGTTATAAGCTATCTTGGATTTTGTTATACATCTATGTAGTATGATGTTGATAAATGTTGAAATGAAGCCATAAGAATGACAGAAGGCATAACAATTACAGACAGAATAATGCATTACATAACATTGGGCATAAGCCTTTCACAAAATGTAGTAGACATTACATAAGGTCATAAGCCTTACTTTGGCCATAAGCATTACATATTAGCCCTACATTGGCCATAAGTAGGGATGGCAACGGGGCAGGTCGGAGGCGGGTTTAATCACACCTAGACCCACACCCGCCACCCAGACTCAGACCCGCACCCTCCCCGAAACCCATTCGAGCTAAAATTTGTTCACTTGCCCCCGTCCCCAACAAGAAACGGGTTTCCCCGCACCCGCCCGAATAAAATTTTAATTTTTTTAAAAATTTATATTTTTTTCAAAAAAAGATAAAAATCAATAATTAAACTAAATAATTGATTATTTTAAAAGTATTTTTAGGGTTTGATATTTTTATTTAAATTTTATTTTCAAAAAAATAAATATTAATTCTAATAAACATTATATTATAACATTAAAAAGTGTAAATGAGTAATAAAACTATTAAAAATAAATAATTTGAATTAAATATAGTTGGCGGGTGCGGGGAGGGTGCGGGTGCGGGACGGGTATTAACATCACCCGCCCCCGCCTCCGCACCCGTAAATAAAATGGGTTTTCCCCACACCCGCATCCGCCCCTAGTTTCACCGGGTTTCCCTGCTAATTTCGGGGCGGGGCGGGTTTATTTGTCGTACCTAGCCATAAGCAAAATATGGTACACAAAAGATTAGACAATACATAAGATCTGATGATATTTAAAACAGCTAAAAGTCATAAAGTCACAAAAGATTAGACAAAAGATGAGACAATACATAAAGTCATAGAATTCATTTCCTAAGTTTCTTCTTTGCTCTTTGTGAACCTCTTGCCTCTTCTTCATCTGTCAAAGACATAGGTTGGTCATTGTTCGATCCAAACTTTATTTCCCTACCATATAATACTGACCACTCACGTATTGCTTCTTGAAACTCATCAAGACAATTGAATTCCATACCCCACTCAAATTTAAAATTCTTATTGAAATACTCCTTTTTAAACTTTTCAAACTTTGGTACTTTCTCCTCATCTGATATATCGGGTTCTGAGCTATCCAACTCATCACTTACATATTCATCATCATCATCCATTTTTTTCTTTTTTGAACCTCTCATAAAATCAGCCAAGAAAGGTGCTTCATTGATAGGTAAAGTAACATCAATGCCTTCAAACCCATCAAGCAAGGCAATGGCACGTTCATCCTCACTATCTCCCAACCCTTCTACTCCATCTTCATCACATCTATCCATCTCAATTGTTTCATTCACACATATGGGACTTACTAATGACACTGAAATATATACTACATCATGCTCCACAAAGATGTCACCCTCAACCTCATTGGAACAAGAAAATGCAGCAAAATCGTAACAATCATCATCTTTCTTAATTTGGAAATAGTTCAGATCAATTTCAATAACCTTAGTCCAAACCCTATATGTCCCTTGATTGAAACTCCACTCATCCAACATCTTCTTAACGTTATTCATAGTAAACTTATCTATGTGAATGTTACTAGCTAATGTCGTCACACCTCCCCTATAAATCATAACCCCATCATTCATGCTAACAAATTCCCCTCCATGATGGAAAACAACACTGAATAATTGTTTATTCTGAAATTTTTAAAGGAAAAAAGGATTAAGCCCTAACCTGCGTATACTATTTGTGACCTGGAAACACAAGAATAAAAAAATTGAACCTTTCGAGCTTCAGAAACTTCTTCTTCTTCATGTATGTCCCGGTTCACTACCTTCGCTTTCTTCGTATGGCTTGACTTCGTCGTTTTCTTTGACTGGCTTGACTGCGTCATATTTTGTGACTGGCTTGACTACATCGTCTTTTTCGACTGGCTTGATTGCATTGTCTTCTTCGTCTGGGTTGACTGCGTCTTCTTCTTCTTCGTCTTCTTCGTTTTCTTCGCCATTTCAACTCTAGCTTTTCCAGGGGGTCAACTGAAAAATTTTAATTCCAACTTTAGAACCATGCCTTATATAATCAGAGCTACGTGGAAATTTTTTAACATTAATTAGTAATGTAACTGACACGTAGGGTAGCAACTTGTGGTCTTAGGTAAAATCATGGTTCATGGTGTAAACTGTTGAAATTTTTATTTGGTAAGGTCTGCGCAACAACAACAAAATTTAGGGGGGGGGAACAAAATACCCTTATATGGCAGGGGGTAAAAGGTATTTAACCCTTACAAAAAATAGTGTGATCTATATAATTGTTCTGGGAATTTAAATAGCAAAAGATAAGAAAAATAATGTTAGAAAAAAAGTGTTAAATGCCCTAAAAATTCTATGTGTTAGAAAAGATATTTTGGTGTTTTTTTTATAGAAAAATAATTTAAGTGTTAATAAATAATTAAAACCTAAATTCTAATTAATTTTAATTAACAAAAAAAAACCTAAAGTCTAATTAATTTTAATGTTAATAGTAATAAAAAAATTAGTTTTTTTAAAGAAAAATATTCAGTCAATTAATCCTAGAACTAATCAAGTTATGATTTTAGAAATAAAAAGATTTATAAGGTAATTAGTGAAAATAATGAAAAGAAATAGGGTTATTAAAAATCATAAGAATAAGTGCATGAAGTGGGTGTTGAACCCACGCTCCAGTCGTCTTCTCCGGCGAGTTAATTCTTTCAACTTGCAAGATAGAGCATATTAGTGATCCAAGAAGACCTACCCCATAAATCAACCCTTGCGAATTCATTGGTGGTCTTAGTTTTGGCTAATTCTTCCTACATACAGAGATACGAGCAAAATACTACAAATCGGTCCAAACATGGTGATGGGTTATTCTAGCATATGGGACTCATGCAATGGGTTAAACCTGTGTAGTTGCACCTCAGAAGCATATTAGAGTTGTTAGTTTCAATCAAATCATAGTAAAAATAAAAATATGAATTTCTCAAAAGTATGCAACACGGTGATGATTGTAATGCATATTTCAGACGCTTTTGATCGTCAAGAATGATTAATACTTACTCTATATCACCTTATGAGTTGATTGGGACGGATGGTTTTCTTTGAGAGGGGTTGGAGATAGGGTTGCAAGTTTTCCCTAGTTTGACAAAATTTGAGATTTTGGAAGGTGATTTCTTGCAAGGGTTTTTTTGTGAACTAGTTTTGAGGAATTTTGAGAGCTTTTAGGGTTAGCTCTTGGGGAAAGAATTTTCATGCTCCCTAGTGTATGAGGGTGTTGTGTTTATATAGAGGAATATATTAGATCAAGAAAAGTGGAAAGAATCTTGTGCATTCATGGTGAAAATATTTGATTTGAAAATTAAATGAAAAACCTCCAATCTTGGCCAATCTTACATTAATGAGCTTCATGCATTTTTTCCAGCTTGCTATTGTGATCTTGGGCCTTGAGTGTGATTGGAAATCAAGCCATGTGCCTAAATCCATAATTTTTATATTTTATTTGATTTAATTTTCATTTAAATGAATAAAATCCATATAAAAGAAAACAAAAATCATAAAAAATAAATGAATGTATTTAGGGGTCCTCTAAAAGGCCATGAATATGTTTATACCCAAAAAGATAGGTTTTCTAGACCAAAATTGTGATTTTGCTCAATTTGGAGTTCATGCATTTCCTCAAAATTTCCCAACTTGTGAAATTCATAACTTGCTCAGTTTTTAACATATGAAGCTGATATTGGACTTTTTTGGAAAGCTCAAGATGTCCCTTAAAACTTACATGTTCATCATTTTTCGATTTGAAGCCTTAATCTTCATGTAAATTGCTTTGACAAATAATATCTTTTTGTTGACTTTCAAAATGACTTGTAATGTTTTGGCATATATCTCTCAAATGAAGCATTTTTGGCATTTATCTTAGAGATGAAAAGTTGTAGGGAATTGAATTTCCTTCAATATGAGATTTTGTTGAGGAATTTCTTATGAAGTATGTGAAAGTTGTGCTTGGTCAAAGTTCATTTGACTTCTCCTTAAGAAAACCCTAATTTAGCAACTTTTTTGACTTTTGAGTAAATCTTGATTTCTTGATGAATCATGATCAAATCTTGATCAAATGATCAATATAACTTCAAAATATTGATGTTGACCAAAAATCTTGAAGTTTGACCGTATATTCACCATAGTTGACTTTTTACTCAACACAATCGACTGTTGATCATTTGAGCAATTAATTGGGCAATCTTGTGAAGCAAGGCTTGAGACTTGTCATGGAGATACTTTGAGGTATATGAGACACCATGAAGTCCACTTGAGGCTTTGGAAGCTCAATTTCCTTTAAGAGAAGAAAAACCCTAGTTAAGGGTTAATTGCTTAGGAGGAGAACTTGTATGGTCAATCCTTGAGCTTTTGAGACTCCTATGAGTGTGAGGAAGCTTCTTGAATCAATTTGTCTCAAATATGTGAGAGGGTAAATTTTGGGGTACAACATCATCATTACATAATCGATCTCCGTAATCCTCCAAAATTTAATCAACATTGTGCTCACAGGGGATATACAAGTTTATCCCCTAGGATTTGGATCGATTTGGTTTACTTTGATACTAATGCTGAACAAGAACACAAATTCTTTATAGCTTCTCCGTTAATTTCTTCCTATTCAACATGGATTGAGATTGGTTTCCTCCTCTACAATATGATATTCATGCAGATTAGCAAAGTTGAGCATTGAGCTAGATAAGACAACAACTCGCAGGTGTATTGGACGATGTTTCTTGTCGGGGTTATTAGAAGTCAATGGAATATTTTTCTCTCATATTCTTTCATTATGATGGTGTAATAATAGATAAGCTATCAAATTATTGAAGTTCATAGGATCTCCACTATTGTGTGTGTCTAGATCTGACTATCAAAGGTTTGATTGCTTGGTTGCACAGAATCAGAAGTTATCAAGGGTAATTCATCATTTACAACATATCTCATAAGTGTTTAACCAGCACTAGAGACTGTCAAAGCCACCAGTAGCTCTATAATTTAAATCCTTAATATTTTTACATTTCTCGAGTATCCTACTACGCCTCAATCTTCACTTCTTGATTTAGTATCACTCTATCATATAGAAAAGGTGTTTTGATGAGGGATCGCTATTGGATTTAATGATGTTGTGAATCTTAGTGGAGATGATTAAATATGGTAGATTAAAATCAGAATAGTTAATAATTTATGTCACGATAATGTGTCGTGTGATTCACGACAATAATCATTACAATCGACAATAAATTGTGTTAAAAACTCTATTTACCTTATTGTGATCTAGAAGTCCTGGGTGTTTTTTTGCTTATCGTTGTGAGAATATTCACCCTCTGGAGAAATTACTCCAATGGTGGATCCACGTCGGAAGTTGTTATTGTACAGATCTCGTCAATGACGAATAATAAACCTGATACAAAATTGGAAGGTTCATCGAGGATCTTTAGTGTGATCTTAGAAGTAAATACATCCATTTCTCATAGACTATGGTAGGGACTCGATTTTTTATCTAGGACGATCAGTTCGTGGAATTTTCAAGGGAATTAGGAATCAGTTTTAATAGACGGCGCCGCTATCTATTTAGGAACCAAAATTATATGTATGTTGATGGTGGTGTCCTTTAATACATAGGCGCAAAGGTGGATCTTTGAGGTTAGAACTTCAACAACCAATTCAGTTCAGAATTCAAGATGAGTGTAGTAAAAGTGAAGATCATATAGTATACCTTGAATAACTCGTATGATGACTTTTATACCTTGAGTCACTTTAAAGTGAATCAACATTGCTTTGGACCTTAGCTTTTAAGCCTTTGGCCGACTTAAAACAAATTCAATATTTATAAATCACATATTTAACAACCTTTCATCCATTTTACTATTCAAGTATTATACTAGAAACCATACTTCCTTATACCTTCCTCTTCTTCTATATGTAAAGTGCACCAAATATAAAAGATATTCAAGAGTTATAACTTATAAGATTATTTTTTTCTAAAAAATATCATTGTGCATAGTAAATCATATGACTTTTAGTTAAAATTTTATTTTATTTTTAATATTATTTATGTTTTAATCCATTTGATTCAAGATATTAAATCATATTTATTTATGGAATATTTTTTTGGTCCCTCTAAATATAGCGGTTTTCAACTTTAGTCCCTTTAAACATTTCCTTTAATGAATGATTCCTACAAAATTTTCCATCCATACTATAGGTCCCTAACGGGAAATGAGACTAATGAAAGCTGATGTGACAACGAATGGAGGATGATATGGCAGTACACTTGTATATTTAAATTAATTATGATTAAAACGAAGGGTTTAAATCATTCCAAAACTAAAATTGGGCCATAGAGGATCGAACCCCCAACCTCTCACCAATTTCATATGCAAGAAAACTACCATACCATAACGCTTCTTGTTAAATATTGCACAACCAAAAATTTATGTCTTATTCACGCCCATTTTCTACGTCAAATTCTCAATGGCCTCATGTCTATGTTCTAATTCCATAAGAACCTTGATTCTCTTAAATGAAACATTGCTTGGCTTCTGCCCCTTCTGTCATACCCCAAAATTTTTCCTCCTACTTCTAAAGATATTTCATACATCCATGCTCAAGGATTTCACAAGGGTTGACCAGACAAACTCTCTCCTAAGCAATCAACCCAAACTAGGGTTTGGAAATTCTCAGATCAAAGTGGTTCCCAACATCTCCAATGGTCATCATGCCTCATCATATGCTTCAAAGAATCTCCATGTCAAGTTTCAAGCCTTACAAGTCAAGTTTCCTTAAACAATTGCTCAGATGGTTGAAAATCAATTGTATTGGACAAAAAGTCAACTGTGGTCAACATACAGTCAAAATTCATGATTTTTGGTTAACATCCATATTTTGAAGTGATATTCATCATTTGATCAAGGGTTGATCATGATTCATCAAGAAAACTCAAAATCTGATCAAAAGTGAAACTTTCCAAATTAGGGTTTTCTAAGGAAAAGTCAACAGAACTTTGACTGGGCATAACTTTCACATACTGTCATACCCCAAAATTTTCCCTCCATCCTCTCAAGATATTTCATACATCCATACTCAAGGATTCCTCAAGAGTTGATCAAACAAACTCTCTCCTAGACAATCAACCCAAACTAGGGTTTGGCAATTCTCAGGTCAAGATGGACTCCCAACATCTCCAATGGTCTTCATGCCTCCTCATATGCTTCAAAGATTCTCTATGACAAGATTCAAGCCTTACAAGTCAAGATTGCTCAGACAATTGCTCAGATGGTTGAAAATCAGTTATATTGGACAAAAAGTCAACTGTGGTCAACATACAGTCAAACTTCATAATTTTTGGTCAACATCCTCATTTTGAAGTTACCCTCATCATTTGATCAAGGGTTGATCATGATTCATCAAGAAAACTCAAGATTTGCTCAAAAGTCAAACTTTCTAAATTAGGGTTTCTAGATGAAAAGTCAACTGAACTTTGGCTGATCATAACTTCTTCATATTTTCTCAGAAATTTTTCCACCACCTCTTGTTTTGAAGGAAATTCAATTCTCTACAACTTCATGTCTCACAAGAATGTCCAAAAAATGCTTCATTTGAGAGGTATGGCTCAAAACATTACAGGTCATTTTCAAAGCCAACAAAAAGTCAACTTTTTGTTTTGAAGATATATTGAGCATGGAAACTCCAATTGAGATGAGACCAAAAAGGTTGGTTAGAGGACTCTTAGAGCTTTTCAAAAAGTCCAAGAACACTCAAACATGTGTAAAAATGAGCAAGATACACCATTCACAAGTTGGGCAATTTTGAAAGAGTGCACAAAGAGAGATACTTCTAAAAATCAAATTTTTTGCAAATGGGCTTGCTTTTTCTTCATCCAAACTTATTCCTCATACAATTAGGAATATCCAAGCCCAATGCCATGAATTTTTATTTTATTTTTCTATTTAATTTGGAATTTATTCATTTAAATACAAATTAAATTTAAAAATAAAGTATAAAATCAAAATTAATTGCAAAATTGATTTTTATTCCTTCCTTGAGACCCAAGCAACTCACAAAGGCCAGCAAATTTCGAAATTGGATCAATATGGCAAGATTGGATTGAAAATTAATCAAATTTTGAAAATTTGATTTTGTACAAAAATCAAATTTGATTTGCATTGAATGTTGATTGATTCTTTCCCAAAACCATTCCAAATCCATCCAGTATAAATGTATGATGCATACCTATCAAGAAAAGAGGAGAAAATTGGCTCAAGAACCCTAACCTAGAACTCAAAAAACTGTGGTGCACAAGCAAGTAGCGATCAACGATCCGGTGGTTTCAATCGATTTTGAGGATTCCATTGCATTCCTTGAGTTGTTACGAGTCGATCGGACCTTACATCATCCAAAACCATCAAGAATCGTGAAAACACAAATCGGTTTGTTCATACTTTTTTAAAGTTGTGTTTCATTATTCATGCATTATTAACAAGTTTTGATGTTTGTTTCATGTTTAGAACGAAGTTTGCAAATGATCTGGGTTGTTTGATTGCATTTCCCTGGCCTGAATCATGATATACCATAACTAGGGTTCCTGAGCACGATTTAGGGTTTCCCTTAAACGGAAAAATTGGACCATGAGACCTATACCAATGCATTCGGAATGATCTCAGGAATCGAACCATGCCTTTAGAATTCATTTATATTATGTATGCTGGATTGTTGATGTTTGCCAGGGACTTAGCGTCGAGCAATGGCCGACGCTGGATTTTCAAATATTTGAAAGGAAGAAGATGAAGTCTGGCGCGAGAACGAGGCAACCAGAAGGCGACGTGTGTTTTGATCCCACTCACTCCGTTTCCAAATAGGCTTGCACACTTGGCTCAGTTGGTTAAGGCGTTCACTGTTCAGAGATGCTCTCACATGTCCCCAGTTCGAACCATGCCAGGACCATTTGGTTTTCTTTTCTTCAAAACTCATAGTTTCATATTTTTCTATTTATTTAATATTTTTGCATCAATTTTAATTCTTTTCATAATTTTATTTCTGCATTAAAAAATCATCAAAAATTATTTTTCTTTTTACATTATTTTCAGAAAATTTTTATTTAATTTAATAAATTAAAAAATACAATTTTGCATGCATATTTATTTTTATTCATAATTTTGCATTTAAATCACATTTAATTAGTTTTAAATTATTAAATTGCATCTAAAAAATCCCAAAAAATTATTTTAACATATTTATGTTATTTCCAGCATGTCATATTTTTTCCAATTAAAAATTTTCATTTTTTCTAACATTTTCTCTTATTTCGATTTCATCATATTTTCCGATTTCTCTTATCGTTTCACGAGTTATTCAGACGTTTCTTTACCGTTTTCATTCTTTTCCAATAATGTAACTGTTTATGGGATGTAATAGTTTAAATTAGGTTTTAATTTTCCGCAAGTTTAAATTATGTATCTGCCCCAAAGCCATGTAATAGCGTAGGACATTTACCTTTCTGCACTTTACATTCCGCATTTTAATTTCCGCACCCTATAAATTGCTAATAACTAGGCGTGTATGGCAAGACTAAAATCAACATAGCTCACTCATAATTCCAAGATAAAAATACCTGAATCAACACACTTTTTCACACATGCACCCCTTTAGGGTAATTCTCTCTCGTTGCCTTTACAAATTCAAATGGTCAAGTCCCTCGAACGTAGAGGTATTCTAGCACCGTTGCCTTCAAAACAAATCATCATAGTCCCTTCGATACAAGATCATAGACCCACGATGTCGCCTACGAATACATGATCTTGACCCTCGATGGTTGCCTACGAAAAATGATGATAGTCCCTTCGAATGTGCTAGGATACTTCCTACAAGTTGCTTTCTATGACCATCTGATGTCTCTTCGAATGTCCCGTTTACATCCAACAAATAGAGTTACCTACCAACTAATGGTATGGATAGCGCTATTCTAAAGGAAAGTAAAACAATACGAAAACGACCAATTCTGAGTAGGTAATAAGACTTTTAGTTGCTTGCTCTATCAAAATGCTTTTCACACCTCACACTTTTGTCAAAGTTCAAACTCTTTTCAAAACGAAACATTTCCGAACACTTTGTATACATTCCTACATGAATCATTACAAAGTCAAAGCGAAATGCCTTTTTCAAAACATTTTTGTCAAACACACAGAAAGCACAATTTTAAAGATGATCTAAGAGCAACTAAGAGCCCGTAGATAACTACGGATGGAAAGGGGTGCTAATACCTTCCCTTTTCATAACCATTCTCCCGTACTCAGAATCTAACGAAGGTCTTTTTCTGTACTTTTACCTTCCCTTAATTGGATAAAAATAAAAGTCGGTGGCGACTCTTGCTATCCGCACATTTGCGATACAAAACACTAAAAAAGTCAGTTCACCGTATCACACATACATTATAAATTTTTTCCCACCAAAGCTCATTTTGAAGGAAATTCAATTCTCTACAACTTCATGTCTCACAAGCATGGTCAGAAAATGCTTCATTTTGAAGATATGGATCAAAACATTATAGGTCCTTTTCAAAGTCAACTTTTTGTAAAGAAGTGTTATTGAGAATGGAAACTCCAATTGAGATGAAACCAAAGAGGTTGTTTAGAGGACATCTAGAGCTTTCTAAAAAGTCCAAGAACACCCAAAAATGTTAAGAATTGAGCAAGATACACCTTGCACAAGTTGAGCATTTTTGAAGAGGTGCACAAAGAGAAATACTTGTCAAAATCCAAAATTTTGCAAATGGGCCTAACTTTTCTTGATTCAAACTTGTTCCTCAGCTAATTTGGAACCTCCAAGCCCAAGGCCACGAATTTTATCTTTTATTTTCTATTTAATTTGGATTTTAATCATTTAAAAGCCAATTAAATTTAAATAAAAGGTAGAAAATCAAAATTAAATGCAAATTGGATTTTTCTCTCATTCTTAAGGTCCAAGCAAACCTCCCAAGCTGGAAAATTCGAAATTGGCATTGATTGGCAAGAGAATTGATTGAAATTTGATCAAAAAAAGGCAATATTTGCTTTTATACCAAATCAAATATTTTCTCATTGATTGATACATTATTTCTTCATGATTCTTGACCTAAATCCATCTACTATATATACACAATGCATACACATGAACAAAGGACGAATTTTCTGCCTCTAAGAACCCTAATCAAACTCAAAAAAACCGTGTCATTCAAGTAACTTGCAGCCTTGGTTTTGCTTGGATTCAGACAATTCTAAGCTTGCCAATCGATTCCTGGAGGTCCCTGGAGTCATCCCAGACCCTTACAAATCACAAAACCATCAAGAATCGTGAATTCCAGATTTCGGTTTGTCCATTCTATTCCAATTTCGATTATTGATTTCCATGCATATTTAACATGTTTTGATGTTTGCTTTGTGTTTAGAGTGGAGTTTCGAACTGCATTGGTTAATTGCATTTTAGGTACAAGAATCACAAGATGCCTTGGTTAGGGTTTTCAGTTTCATTTTAGGGCTTTCTGAAATAAGTAAAATTGGACAAAACCAGGACCACCATCGTGTTTAGAATGATGTTTACAATCGATTCATGTATCCATAACGAATTTATATTGCTTGTATGAGATTTTGGAAATTTGCAGGGGCTATAGCGTCGAACCAGGCCGACGCTATCTGTTTGAAAATTCAAACGAAGAAGACGAAGATCTTCGCGCGTGATTTGGGTTTCCAGAACTCAATTTCATTTAAAACGTTTTCGTTTCATTTAACTAGTGGTAACAGCGCGCGCGTGTGAAGGCATGGTCTTGTGTTCGATCCCTGGTCATGACAATTATTTTTTAACACTTGCAAACTAACACTTTTTCTATTTCTTTTCATGTTTTTTCTATTTAATTTATTTTCTCTTCAAATAATTTTCTCATGCATTTAAAAATCACCAAAAATATTTTCCTTTTGCATTTTAATCAGAAAAATGTTTATTTAATTTTTGACATTAAAATTAATATTTTTGCATGCATATTTTAATTAATTGTTAATTAACCATTAAATTGACTTTTAATTGCTTTTTCTTATCAAAATCGATCCAGAAAATTCCCAAAAAATTACTCTATCATCTAATTATCATTACTAACCTAAAATCTTTTTCCTCATTCAAAAATCTTATTTTTTACTAACCATTTTCTCTTATGCGAACTTCTTATATTTTCCGATTATTATGTATCTGCTTACAGGTTGTAATGGTTTGGATTATTTTCTCGCATTCTTTTTTCAAATATTATGTAACTGCTCATGGGATGTAATAGTTTAATTAGGACTTTTACTTTCCGCACTCCTATTATGTAACTGTCCCAAAGCCATGTAATAGCGTAGGACATTTACTTTCCGCACTTTATTTTCCGCAATTTATTTTCCGCACCCTATAAACTGCTAGTAATTAGGCGTGTATGGCAAGATAAAAACGAACGTAGATCACCTCTAATTCCAAGATAATATATCTGAATTTAACACACTCTTTTCACACGTGCACCCCTTAGGGTAATTCTCTCTCATTGCCTTTCGAATAAATGGTCAAGTCCCTCGAATGTAGAGGTATCCTAGCACAGTTGCCTACGAAACATATCATCATAGTCCCTTCGATACAAAGATCATAGACCCACGATGTCGCCTACGAATACATGATCTCGTCCCTCGATTGTTGCCTACGAAAAGTGATGATCGTCCCTTCGAATGTGCTAGGATACTTCCTACAAGTTGCCTTCTATGACCATCCGATGTCCCTTCGAATGTCCCTTTTACATCCAACGAATAGGGTTACCTACCAACTAATGGTATGGATAGCACTATCCTAAAGGAAAGTAAAATAACATGAAAACGACTATTCTGAGTAGGTAATAAGACTTTTAGTTGCTTGCTCAAACAAAGTACTTTTCACACCACACACTTTTGTCAAAGTTCAAACTCTTTTCAAAAACAAAACATTTCCGAACACTTTGTACACATTCCTACATGAATCATTACAAAGTCAAAGCGAAATGCCTTTTTCAAAACATTTTTGTCAAACACGCAGAAAGCAATTTTAAAATGAGCTAGAAGCAACTAAGAGCCCGTAGATAACTACGGATGAAAAGGGGTGCTAATACCTTCCCTTTTCATAACCTTCTCCCTTACTCAGAATCTAACGAAGGTCTTTTCCTGTTCTTTTCACCTTCCCTTAATTGGATAAAAGAAAAGTCGGTGGCAACTCTTGCTATCCGCAACATTTGCGATCAAAAGCAAAACAAATCTCAATGTCAGTTCACTGTATTACACCTTCTCAATAATTTCCAAGAAACATTTCTTTGCCTCCACCAACTTCCCCATATCATAAACCTTTCTTCGTCATCTCATCCACCAAATCATAAGCATTACCAAGCCTCTTTGCAATACAAAAGTTCCTAATAACAACATTGTATGCTATAACATTAGGGTAAACACCATACTCCTTCATTTCCTTCAAAACATATCTATATTTATCTAACTGACCAATCAACCCAAACCCACCAATAATACTAGAATAAGTAATCACTTATGGCGACAAATCCCATTCACGTATTTCATCGATCACCTTATAAGCCTTCTCAATCATTCATAGAAGACTCACACATGAACATTATGAATTCTTAGAGCAATGACACACTTTTAGCTAAGAAAGAAGGAAGAGAAAACACACACATAATCAATCATTCACACATAAAGACGATAAAAATGGTTATGTGATAGATAAAATCCAAAATGAAATTTCCTTTAATTCAAACATTCCAGTGGTTGTTGATAAAACAAAGAGGGTTTTGAAAAAATTCGGCTAACAAAGAGGTGATGCTTTTGAATCCCTACTTAAGTTATGTGCTCATTTACTTAAGCAAGGAAAGATCGAAGAGCTTACTGCAGTGCTAAGACCATTTGGAGAAGACACGATTTCATATAGAAAACTTCTATATGGATGAAAAAAATCCTAAATATATAAACTTTTGGTTTCGATATATTTAATAGAAAGTATTGTGGTCTGGTGGTTTGCTTGCATGTGCAGTTGGTGGGAGGTTGGGGGTTCTATCCTCCAAAAATTCATTTAAATATACATGTGTACTGCCATATCATCCTCCATTAGTTGTCACATCAATTTTCGTTAGTCTCATTTAACGTTAGGGGCCAATAGCATGGATGAAATTTTTTGAAGGGACCATTCATTAAAGAAAATGTTTAGAGGGACTAAAGTTGAAAACCGCTATATTTAGATGGACCAAAAACATATTTAACCCTTTATTTATTTAAACAAAAATTGATTTATATTAATTATTTTTTAAAGTGTCATCAAAAACCCTATTAATATTTGGACTGTGATAATACGATTTTAGACTATTTTTGTATTTAAGGCTTACTTACCCAGATTATGAGCTTCTTGGTCGTCAAATTTTATGAGTGAATATAATCCTTTTACGCATATTCTCCTTAAGGGTTTCAAAGATGGAAATTATCATTTTCCCTAGATAAGTTTTACCCGGCCCTTGCAGCTTCTTCTTCTTCATCATCGTGATTTTTTGAACCAGACTTCTACAATTTATTTTGAACTCCACGTTGTGAATCTACATTATTTTTACAATTATCGACGCATTTATCACCGTCGGAGCTTCGAAAACTTCCAGGTCATCATACCCTCTATGATGCCAAGTCATCTTCTCCTTCGTAATCTCACTCTCATCTTACATAATTGCTCCCAGATTTCACTCGCATTTGATGGCCATGTTAACATCTGTATGGATGGTAAGTGATTCTATAGTGAACTTCATCATTTCTTGTGTTGACATGTGTAACACTTGAGGGAGAGATTATTTAGAAATAATTGTGAGTTGTTAGTCCCACATTACTTAGAAAATTGAGGTTGAGTACTTTATAGGTGAGATGACCTACACACCTATGACCTTAAGATTTTGGGTGAATATATGATATCTGTCTCACTTGTTTGGGTGAGTTTGTGGCCTTTAGGTGGTTGTTTGACCCAATGTAAATTCTTCCCTCTCATCATCCCATTGATTTCCTTTTGCTTGCCCTCCACTTTCTGTGGCTTATAGTATTGTTATTTTCCGTTGTATCTTCCTGACTACTATCTTGACTGTCCTTGTTTTTAGGCACTGAATTATTATTGTAAGTATCAAATCAGATTGAATTCAAGCATAGCCAGATTTTACGAGATTTAATCAATCTAATATCATAAGGAAAATGCTAACGAGTTCCACAGGGTTGTTAATAGTTTAAAAATGTATGTTCTTGTTTGAAAAATATTTGTATTCAATACATTGAATTAAATTAAAAATAATTTACTTTTTTAAACAATAAAATATACTATATTTTTCTTTAAAAGACATATATGCAATGCAATATTTTCTTTATTTCGAATCTTTAAAGAGTATCCATGGGACACTCATTAGCATGACTCATATCATAATTAGAAATACAATATCACACATTTGAATGGTTGGATTAATAGTTATTAGGTCAATACATAAATAAAAGGCAAGCAGGCAAGAAGTTGTGACAATACTCCTTTTTAGATTGCAAAACTAATCATCTTAAAAACCAGATCCATAGACCTAGGAGATACAACATTGCTATTCATAAGCCTTTGAACTCTTTATAAAAGATCAACTGCTTCTGGTGCTAGGAAACCAAAAATGTCAAAGGCAAATGGTATAAAAACATGTTGATTTTCAAAACATGTTTTCTCACTTTTGACCATTTTACTGGAAGCAGATGTGAGAGCTGCCTGTCCCACAGTAAAATCATCATCCCTCAAATCCATCAGTGGAGAAACTCCTATAAAGTCCACCCGTACACCAAAACATTTGTTGGCCTAAGTGTTGATCTCCCCTCAAGTGGGTCAGTCGAAAAATTCGCATGCGCCTCTTTCTTCACAGATACTTCAGCATGTCGAAATAATCAGACATCCCTAACAAGGTCATGTCGGTATTTGAAGTCTAAAAGCTCTCTACAATGAATCACGTATTCTCCAAATGTATCCAAGCATGCTTTACGAAAAACAGGGTAAATCTCATCAATAGGAAATAAATGAATCATAAGGAGGTATCTTAGGATAGTATGATACTCCACCGATGACATATGTTGGTCTAGCCCATCAATAAAAATAGCAAGGGGAAAGTCATGAGCATGTGTGGCTTGCAAACAACCAAAATATGTTGTGCTTTAGAAGGGACAACGTCCTTACTAATAAAATTGCTAAGGTCTAAATCTGGAATCACAACACTAAGATCATCCAAAGCTCTGTCAAAATCTGAGTCCATACCATACACCCCACTGTGTCTCAATATATGATCCTGCAACACCTAAGATTGAGCCCTAGAAGCCAGAAATGCATATAAGGAAGCCTCTACAACCGAGTACAAACCCAAACCCCCAACTCTAATGGGTAATGAAGCCACTCCTCCATTGAAGGTCCCCGAAGTAGGGACCTCCTCCAACCACGATGTCTTTCATCGCCTTACACAACTCTTTATGAAACTAAACAATTGTTTCTCCATATGAGTAGGTTGACACGTTCTTAGGCCAAAAAATAATTTGGCAATATCCATGCAGGATCTAAGTAGAAGAAGCACATTCGTTTTTTTAATTGTGGTAGAAGGTG
Organism: Vicia sativa; assembly: GCA_021764765.1. NCBI lineage: Eukaryota > Viridiplantae > Streptophyta > Magnoliopsida > Fabales > Fabaceae > Vicia > Vicia sativa. The sequence continues at coordinate 298,377,613 of CM038792.1, read as the reverse complement.
CATTGAATCAATAGCTCTGAAAGCTCTCTTTTTGGACAATTCCTTAATAAAACCGTCATCCCGACTAACAACCACTCCAAACACCTTCATCCTTAATAGTGGCCTCCCAATTTCTGACGGAAACATATTCTCACGAAATTTATTACCATCACATGAAGGTTAAAAAATCTCAATCGTACGAATATTTAATTCAAGACCTAATCATACATAAATCTGTCTCCAGAATGGTTGGATTATTTAATTATATAAATAATAATAATAATAATAATAATAATAATAATAATAATAATAATAATAATAATAATAATAATAATAATAATAATAATAATAATAATAATAATAATAATAATAATAATAATAATAATAATAATAATAATAATAATAACAATAATAATAATAATAATAATTAAGGAGTGTTAAAAATTAACACTTGGAGCTTCTATCTTTTCATACGTTTCTAATTTCTATATCTATCATATGATTTATATTTGTAGTTTTTTTAGTGAACAAATATATAATCATATCCAACACAATGTCAAATATTAAATATGAACAATCTAAAGAGATTGAGAAAGAATCTTCACACTTTATGTGTTAAAATATAGAATTAGGTGAGTGATAGTGAAAATTCATGTCTTATTTGATGTACATACATGTTGCATGATGGTGATTTAAGGAAATAAAATAAAGAGGACCACTCACATAGATTAACAAGAAAATGGATATATTTTTTAAAAGCATGTTATGGTCCTTTTTTTCTTCTTATGATACCATAATTAATAACACTTTCTTGTAGAAGGGAAGAAGCAGCACATGGATCTGGTCAAAGTATCAACTAACATGAAAGTAAGAAATTTAGCTGAGTGATTGTAATCGTTAAGCAATAATCACGATATTTGTGTAGTATTTGAGTTTGACTGGAAAATCTTTAAAAGAAATTATATACTAATTTAAAAAATATACATTTAAAAGAAATTATATACTAATTTAAAAAATATACATGCTTGAATCACAAGATTGGACGGTTATATGAAGTATAAGTGTTTTTATTCCACCTCATGATTTTCTTACTCACTCGCGTAAATTTTTTAGATTGCTCCTCAAAACGAAAAATATATGTTTGGCGCGCACCACCATCTGATAAAATTTACAACTAACTGGAAATTAAGTTTTGCTTCTGTACCGTAACTATATTTTCGGTTTCATTCATAACAGAAAACCAGAAAAATTCATTTCATTGTCTAACATAGAGATACATATCTTAGCAAATACAAACCGAAAGTTAAACATAAATCGAACACTGCAAATCAATTTTCGGGTGGACGTTGCAACATCCTCATAATGTCATCGACGGTTCTTGATAAAGTCCCATCTAGCTCGATTGGAACTTTCTCCTGAAAACTTCGATAAGCCGACCACATAGCTCGTAAATCGCCGTCGTTCTTCAGTTCACGGTTCATGAACTACAGATTCCCTTCATTGTCGATTGATGGCGAGTGGTACTCGATCTTCTCTACCTTTCGACCGTCACCGTAAGGAACAAGTTCCTGCAAAATTTCACGTACCTCTTCCATTGGAGTGTACACCGAGATCTTGAATTCGGGAGACAGTATGTCGTTGGAAAATGAACAATTCCAACAACACGTGTGATGTCTAATTTCATGTCCATATTTGGTTTTATGTGTTGTGGTAGGAAGAATTATAAGAGGAGATGTATTTTTATAGTAGAAGGATGTAAACATGGACGATAGAAATCCTATCTTTGTGCCAGTGATAAAACCGGAAGTTAAATTCCATATTCCTACTTAATACCAAAACCGGAAGTTAAATTTTGGTAAATGGCCTGGGTTTGAAAAACCAGAAACAGAACATAAACAACAAGTATAACACAAAACCTCATATATTCAAAAAAAATTTTGCAAGTGGTCAAATTACAAAAATGAGTATATTTCTACATCATATTGTTGGTGTAAGCCCTAGAGGCCAATACCTTTTGGTACTTGTATCGAATTATTTATTAATAATAAAAGACTTTTCTTTATTATGTTTTCTTTTTTGAAATAATAAAGTCCCTAGAATAGTTAGTCTGTTTAATGCAATGTTAAGTGTGACTTAATCATGAGATCCATTAAACACAAGGACACTATTCTTAAAGTATCCATAATCGAGCTTTATTGTGAAGTGGGATAACATTAAAGCATTGAGATTATTATGAAGATAGACCGATGATCACATCTCATGGATCATGGATAAGGAGTTATCAAGTCTTGACATAGGTATAAATATTAGGAGTAATATTTATACTGGATTGACCCGCTATGAGAATACTACATAGAATGTTATGCAAAGTGTCATAAGTTATTCTCATGGTGATAAGTGGTGCATACCACCCTTCGACCTGAAACCACTATGGACCCTAGATGTAGAGTCAAGTGCTTTATTGCTGATCAAACGTTATCCGTAACTGGATGATCATAAAGACAGTTGATGGGTACTTCACAAAGCATGTTGAGGGACATGAGTGACCTAGATGGAATTTGCCCATCCTGCGTAACGGGATAAATGTCTGAGGGCCCAATGTTGAACTGGACAAGGATGACACGGTCTATGCCTTGTGTTCAATATAGACATAAGGGCAAAAGGGTAATTATACACACAAGTATTATCACGGAAAGGTTTTGTCATATCACATGACATTTTCGTGACTTGGGTAGCAGTGATGTGTTGCTAGATACCGCTCATTGTTTATTATGTTAAATGTGATTTAATATAATTGCCAACGTCGCGGGAAACCTACAGGGTCACACACATAAGGACAGATTAATGAGAGATAGTGTAAATAAGGAACACCGTAGGGTACGGTGTACTTAAGTGGAATACGGAATGTGGTAAGGTACCACATGCTTAAGTGATACACGATACACCATAATGTATGATTTTTGTGTGCTTTATTGGGCTTTTAGTTTACAGCCTTTATTGGGATTTTAGCTTGTAGCCCACATTTATGGTCTTATAAATAGAACCCTTGTGATGAAGCTTTTCACTTGATGCAAATTCGGTCCTGAATCCCTGCCGAGATTCCGTTCACTCTTTCACTCAAAGCTTCCGTTCGTGAGCAGCTAGCACTGTGATCGGAAGCAAACTGTTCGTGTGGACTGAGTAGAGACGTTGTTCTTCATCAACGTTCTTGATCACAGTGTCAGAAATCCAAATCTCCACAAGAGGTAAAAATACTCTATCACTGACCATGAACATTCATAAGGATCACAAAGGAAAATCATTTTCCGCTGCAATTTTTAAGTCGCGATTTTCCTTTAGTGGTATCAGAGCCACTTACGAAACCATGGATCTGATATTTGTTTAATTTCTGTATGTTCTGTTTTATTTGGTTAAAACTCAGAATGAATTAAAACTTTAATCGATTAAATTAAATTAAAATTTGGCATCATTGTGTGTACAATTTGGATGAATCGATGTTGACTGTGCTTCGGAATCCGACTTTAGTATGGTGAAGCAGCGATACATCGGTGATCCATGAGTTACACTAATATGGTCGATCCACTTTATATATGATATAAACAATTTTGGTGCAAAGATGGTATATTGGATATACTGTTTCGATTTCTTCCATTCAATCACATGATGATTGTTATTCTTATGAGAGATCATCGTTCATTTGCTTCAGAATCTGACTTTAGTATGGTGAAGCAATGGCATGTTGATCGATCATAGTGAATTATCAATCGAGTTGTGTTTGACGGCATGAAGTTATTTGCATTAGGGTTCATGACGGCACAAGGGTTGTGCTGTCGGAGAGTTATACGGGAAGGGTTGTAACAACACAAGAGTTGTGTAGAAAACGACATCGATTTAAATGAATTGTTCATTAAAATTTTCGTCGGGGAGCTGCCCCTAACAACCCCGTTGACCGGGCAGCGGAACCCCCGGCTAACTCTGCGTAGTGTGATCAATCGCCAAAACTTAATTTGATTTTCTTAATTAACAAAAATTTAAATAATAATAATAAAAGGTGTTTTATTATTTTATTATGGTGATCAGTTATGGCCTTAGATTCTTTTATTTTGTTTTGGTATTTTAAAATACGACCTGCGTGTCGTGTCTTCCTCTTAATCTCTTGATGTAACTTCTTTTCTCATCTCACTCCCTCATATGTAAAACGAGTATTCTTTTATGTAATGTAATGTTAAGAACAAAGAGAAGAATACAATATCAAAGGAGGATAACCTTGGAGGTCTTGCTTGGAGAAGTTTAGATCGTCATAAGGTTTGGCTTAGGTTCTCTCATTGGCTTGAGAGAACAATTGCGCTAGGGGCCATAACTGTATCTTTTTATCTGTATGTTGATGCATGTGTTTGTATGTTGATGCATGTGAGAGACGATTTGCATGTTAAGCCGGTGAGATCAAACTACTAACAAATTCCCTCAAAGTAAATATTAAGTTTATGCTTTCCAAGTTTTAGCACTCATCAAGACTAGTATCGAACAATGTAGGTTTCGCCTAACGCGAGGTGCATGTTCTATATTGGTAAGGTGCAATGGGATAAGTGTAATATCCAATTGCTAAACCTTTGGGTCAAACTTAACTAAACAATTATAATGAGATTATATGCGTTTAGAAGCATGAGTTGGGAATGATCCATATGATGGATTAGAATAAAGAGTTATTCACCCAACTGAGGTATTCGAGAATTATATTGGATACAATTAGAAGGAGTTCCTACCTAAATAACTGAGTTTTGTGTAATCATCCTAACGCTGACTTAAAACGAAGTGAAATATGGATCTCGACCCACTAGAAAATCTTCCAACGGGATTTTCCGAATCAAATGATGAGGGTCATTTGGTTTGAGTAAAATAGTGGGAGCATATTTGATTAAAGGCCTAATTGACTATGTTGTTTTAATGATACTAATAATTTTATATCTTTTATGTAGATTACCATGACTCAAAACACATCATCTAACAACATTTTGCGATCAATCCTTGATAAGGAAAAATTGTCTGGGACAAATTTTCTAGATTGGCACCAAAATCTGAGGATTGTCCTCAAGCATGACAAAAAGCAGTATGTCTTAGAGACACCTGTTCCTGAGGAACCTCCTAGTTCTGCACCTAAGGCTGAAAGAGATGCTTATAAGAAGCATGTCGATGATGCCAATGAAACCGCTTGTCTCATGCTTGCCACCATGAACTCAGAGTTGCAAAAGCAACATGAGAACATGGCATTCGATATGATCGACATCGAAAATGCTCTATCAAGAGGAGGCAAGAAATGAGGTTTCGTTTCAAAGGCCCTTTTAATAGAAAGTTGGTGAGGAACCCCAGAGGTCCCCATGTACTCAAAATGATTGGGTATGTGGAGAACCTTGAAAGATTAGGGTTTCCACTTGAAAGGAACTTGATCGATCGATCTTGCAATCGTTGCGATAGCTTCAATTTGTTATGAACTTCAATATGAATGACTTGGATAGAATTCTTCAAGAACCGCTAAGTATGTTGAGAACTCGAGCGAATATGAAGTCAAAGGAAGTCCATTCGATGATCGATAATGGAAAGAAAGCAAAAGACCTACCAGGTGGGTAAAGGGAAAGGCAAGGTTGTTGCCAAATCCAAACCCTCACCTTTAAAGCCTAGTGGAGGGATAACAAAGAGGCACTTGCTTCCATTGCGGTAAGACCGGACATTGGAAAAAAACGCCCAAAGTACCGGAAGATAATGAAAATGGAGTAGAGACTTCAAATTCGTATTTTGTTATAGAAATTAATTTATCTATACGCATCATGGGTATTAGATCTGGATGCGTTCTCACATTGTACCAATGTGCGGGGCTAAAAGAAGTAGAGAATTGGCAAAAGGTGAAGTTGATCTACGAGTTGGCAATGGAGCAAAGGTTGTTGCTTTTATGTTGGAACTTATGTATTAACTTTACCTAGTGGTTTAATAATTCATTTATTATGTACCGCAATTTAAATAATATTATTTTCTTGTTTGGACAAGTTTGGTTTTTCATTCATAATAAAGAACAATTGTTACTCTATTTATTTGAATGATATAATATATGTTACTGCACAAATGAACAATGGATTGTATATCCTTGATCTTGAAATGTCAATTTATAACATTAATACTAAAAGGATTAAACCTAATGAGTTAAATCCAAGTTAACCTTTGGCATTGTCGCTTAGGCCACATAAATGAGAAGCCCATTTCAAAACTCCATAAAGATGGTTTTTGGACTCATTTGATTATGAATCATATGAGACATGCAGGTCTTGTTTAATTGGAAAGATGACAAAATCCGCATTCATAGGAAAAGGTGAAAGGGCTAATGATCTTTTGGCACTCATACATACTGATGTATGTGGACCACTGAACATACCTGCCAGAGGAAGTTTTCAATACTTCATCACATTTACTGACGATTTCAGTAGATATGGTTATGTGTATTTAATTAAACACAAATCTGAAACCTTTGAAAATTTCAAGGAATTTAAGAATGAAGTACAAAACCAGCTAGGTAAGAATATCAAAGTTCTTCGATCAGATCGAGGCGGTGAATATTTAAGCCTAGAATTTGATGACCATCTAAAAGAGTGTGGGATTGTATCCCAACTTACTCCTCCTGGAACACCACAATGGAATGGTGTATCTGAGAGAAGAAATCGAACCTTGTTGGACATGGTCCGATCCATGATGAGTCACGTCGATCTTCCAAACTCCTTTTGGGGACATGCTCTGTTGACAGCAACTTACACACTTAACCGTGTTCCTATCAAAAAGGTTGAAAAGACACCATATGAGATATGGAGTGGTAAGAAACCACATATGTCTTACATGAAGATTTGGGGTTGCGAAGTTTATGTGAAACGGCAGATCTCAACTAAGCTTGAGCCCAAATCTGACAAATGCTTATTTGTGGGGTATCCTAAAGAAACAAGAGGATATTACTTCTATAATCCTTCTGAGGGCAAAGTGTTTGCCGCTCGAACTGGAGTTTTCTTGGAAAAGGATTTTATTTCAAAAGGAATAAGTGGGAGGAAAGTAGAGCTTGATGAAATTCAAGAATCACAAAGCATTGATATACCTATGAAGGAATTGGAGCAGGAAACATAAGTAGTTGCGGAAGAACAACTTGCTCCAGTAGAACAAGACCAACGTAGGTCAAACAGGATACGTCACCAACCTGATAGATATGGATATCCTATAAATGGTCAAGGCGATGTATTGCTCATGGATCAAGATGAGTCTGTGACCTACCAAGAGGCCATTACTGGTCTAGAATCTGAGAAGTGGCTAGAAGCCATGAAATCTGAAATGGATTCCATGTACACTAACCAAGTTTGGAACTTGGTAGAGCCACCTATAGAAGTTAATCCTAGAGGATGCAAGTGGGTCTTTAAAAAGAAGACTAACATGGATGGTAAGGTACATACCTATAAGGCAACACTGGTTGCAAAAGGTTATAAACAAATTCATGGGGTTGACTATGATGAAACCTTTTCTCTAGTTGCAATGCTTAAATCTGTTCGGATTTTACTTGCCATCGCTGCATATCATGATTATGAAATATGGCACATGGATGTCAAAACTGCTTTCCTAAATGGGAACCTTCAAGAGGATGTGTACATGACACAACCTGAAGGATTTAACATACCAGAAGAATCCCAAAAGGTATGCAAGTTACAGCGATCAATCTATGGGTTAAAGCAAGCTTCCAGAAGTTGGAATCTTCGTTTTGATGAAACAGTAAAACAATATGGATTCATCAAGAATGAAGATGAGCCTTGTGTCTAAAAGAAGGTTAGTGGGAGCATGATCGTCTTCCTAGTATTATATGTAGATGACATATTACTCATTGGAAACGATGTCCCTACCTTGCAACAAGTAAAAACTTGGCTAGGGAAATGCTTTTCTATGAAGGACCTTGGTGAAGCAACCTATATATTAGGAATCAGGATCTATAGAGATAGATCATAAAAACTGCTTGGCCAAAGTCAAAGTACATACATAAATAAAGTGCTGAGACGCTTTAATATGCATGATTCCAAGAAGGGATTCATTCCTATGCAACATGGCTTGTGTCTATAAAAAACACAATCCCCTTCAACGAAGAAAGAAAGGGATCACATGAATAAGATTTCATATGCATCTGCAATAGGATCTATCATGTATGTCATGCTATGTACTCGACCAGATGTCTCGTATGCTTTAAGTGCAATAAGTAGGTACCAATCTGATCCTGGTGATGCTCACTGGGTGGCTGTCAAGAATATCCTTAAGTACTTGAGAAGGACTAAGGACTCATTCTTGATATATGGAGGCCAGGAAGAGCTTGCTATAGTTGGATACACTGATGCTAGCATCCAGACCGATAAGGATGACTTTAGATCGCAATCTGGTTATGTGTTTTGCTTAAATGGTGGCGCTGTGAGCTGGAAGAGTTCAAAGCAAGAAACAGTTGTTGATTCTACAACCGAGGCCGAGTATATTGCTGCCTCAAATGCAACAAAAGAATTTGTTTGGATCAAGAATTTCATTAGTGAACTTGGCATAGTCCCTAGCATTGTGGATCCCATTGATCTCTATTGTGATAACAATGGTGCTATCGCACAAGATAAGGAGCCTAGATCTCACCAAAGATCCAATCACATACTTAGGCGTTATCACCTCATTCGAGAGATAATTGATCGGGGAGATGTGAAGATATGCAGAGTACCAACACTTGACAATGTCGCTGACCCACTAACAAAGCCTCTTGCACAGAAGAAGCATGATGGCCATACTAGATCTATGGGCATTAGGGGTATGCCTGATTGGCTCTAGTGCTAGTGGGAGATTGTTGGTGTAAGCCCCAGAGGCCAATACCTTTTGGTACTTGTATCGAATTATTTATTAATAATAAAAGGCTTTTCTTTATTATGTTTTCTTTTTTGAAATAATAAAGTCCCTAGAATAGTTAGTCTATTTAATGCAATGTTAAGTGTGACTTAATTATGAGATCCATTAAACACAAGGACACTATTCTTAAAGTATCCATAATCGAGCTTTATTGTGAAGTGGGATAACATTAAAGCATTGAGATTATTATGAAGATAGACCGATGATCACATCTCATGGATCATGGATAAGGAGTTATCAAGTCTTGACATAGGTATAAATATTAGGAGTAATATTTATACTGGATTGACCCGCTATGAGAATACTACATAGAATGTTATGCAAAGTGTCATAAGTTATTCTCATGGTGATAAGTGGTGCATACCACCCTTCGACCTGAAACCACTATGGACCCTAGATGTAGAGTCAAGTGCTTTATTCGATCAAACGTTATCCGTCGGATGATCATAAAGACATTGATGGGTACTTCACAAAGCATGTTGAGGGACATGAGTGACCTAGATGGAATTTGCCCATCCTGCGTAACGGGATAAATGTCTGAGGGCCCAATGTTGAACTGGACAAGGATGACACGGTCTATGCCTTGTGTTCAATATAGACATAAGGGCAAAAGGGTAATTATACACACAAGTATTATCACGGAAAGGTTTTGTCATATCACATGACATTTTCGTGACTTGGGTAGCAGTGATGTGTTGCTAGATACCGCTCATTGTTTATTATGTTAAATGTGATTTAATATAATTGCCAACGTCGCGGAAACCTACAGGGTCACACACATAAGGACAGATTAATGAGAGATAGTGTAAATAAGGAACATCGTAGGGTACGGTGTACTTATGTGGAATACGGAAGTGGAATACAGAATGTGGTAAGGTACCACATGCTTAAGTGATACACGATACATCATAATGTATGATTTTCGTGTGCTTTTAGTTTACAGCCATTATTGGGCTTTTAGCTTGTAGCCCAGACTTATGGTCTTATAAATAGAACCCTTGTGACGAAGCTTTTCACTTGATGCAAATTCGGTCCTGAATCCCTGCTGAGATTCCCTTCACTCTCTCACTCAAAGCTTCCGTTCGTGAGCAGCTAGCACTGTGATCGGAAGCAAACTGTTCGTGTGGACTGAATAGAGACGTTGTTCTTCATCAACGTTCGTGATCACAGCGTCAGAAATCCAAATCGCCACAAGAGATAAAAAATACTCTATCACTGACCATGAACATTCGTAAGGATCACAAAGGAAAATCGTTTTCCACTACAATTTTTAAGTCGCGATTTTCCTTCACATAATACATTATCAAAATGAAGTTAACATTACAATGCTACGTATACTACTTGAAAGAGCCGAAAAAAGTGTCACCGGGTAAATCCACTGGTGGCACCCCTTTCGACTTTTCCCTATTTATTTCTATATTTATTTCCCTCAACTTTTGTAGTCTTTCATCTTTTCCATGAATTCGCTCGGTCATGTCTCCGATGGTTCTGTGAAATGAAGCGTTCACTCTGGTGATGTCGGTGGTATAGGGCATCCCGGTTTCAAGTAGACTTGAACAAAATGCCATGGATTTGAAATCCACTCAACACAAATGATACGATCACTGGGATTTGGTGTTGGAGCAGTGCGCAGAGGAAAATAAGTCTCCGAAAAACTGTATCTTGTCAGATTAATACACGTCCTATGATCATAGTATCTCACACAGTATTGTAATACTCTTCACGGCTACCTAGCAAACAAGAAACAACTCAAAAGTCATATTTACTGTCACCACCCACATTGACGATTCTTTCAACGTATTTGTGCATGAAAACCGGCATTTGATCAATGAACGGTATTTTTGATGGAGTAGGTAGTTTGATAAGCACCGGAAGTTTAGATATTTGAGTCGAAATACTTTGTCAACATGAAAATACAATCCTCTCGTAGTAGAATTGTCGTTGGGTGTAGGTTTCAACTTCTTCGGTGCACCTTTTGTTTTTACCGGTTGGGAGGTTCATTTCAAATTCGTGGTCTCCAGAAACGCAATCTTCTCAACTCTTCTTTTATGTGGAGTTTTGTGGCGTCATCGGCTCTCAAAAATCTCGCTTGTATTGCTTCCTATTCGGTAAGGATGGAGATATTTGATTTATCACTTTTCATTTTCCCGTCATCCTCAAAACTAAATCTCTTCCAATGATTAGAGACCCCGTTCATACGTATCGGGACATTACCACTCATCTTCTTGGCTATGACACAAGCACAAGGGAGACCATATGTTTTCACAATAGTGCACCCATACTTTGAGGTGTCATCACTCACATTTGAAGCTCTTTTGGCCTCATGAAAAATACAATTAAGCGTCGTCCGAGAGATGTTACCGACCAATTAAGAATATAGCATATTCTCCTTGAACTTGTGTTCCAACACCGTAATACTGCGACCAAATGTCGTTTGTATCTCATTATGCTGGTTCAGTATCATATGGTTCACAATTTCCCAACCCGTAATCAAATCGCCCTTTCTATTTGCCAACCAATTCTTGAGATATGCATGCGCAGATTCAACTCGGTTTGATGTTGTATGTCCGAGGTGCATAACCTGACCAATCCATGCACAAACAAATTTCCCCTTCACCTGATCAAGTATTGTGTTCTCCACATACTTCAACAGATTCAGATATTTCTCACAAACAGCTTGGAATTGTAAAACAACATTAGTATACATCTCTTTTGTAGATGCATTAACAATAACATTCCATGCAGCCATGATTTTATCCACAATAACACCATACTTTACCAACTTTCCATCTTCACCAACTACCTATTTCTACCCCACAATAGGTTTAACCCGACTTCTCACATTTTTTGTAATACGGTACCTACAAATTTATGCAGAAGAAGTCAGAAACACGGTTGCAACGACATTCATTAATGTTGTATCACGGTCAGTAACAATCACCTTTAGCATATCCTCTTGGTCCTTCAACATTTGACCTACACATCTCTAAAGCCCATTGAAAGTCTCACCTGAGAAATGCAAAACCAACTGAGTACGTCTTCTTGATCGATGTAACACCAACAATTTCCAACAAGGGTAGCCTGTACTTGTTGGTTTTGTACGTTGAATCCATTACGAGTACGGTAGGAAACATGTTGAACAATTTAAATGGAATCAGGATGAGTCCAATAAATGTCTCTAACAGTTACTCCATCATCACCCCGTCGGTGCCTATAAACATAATTGTTCTCATCAAGAACTTTCAAAAGGTGTTGCATTTCGGTTCGATCCTCCCGAAGGGCTAACTTTGTTTGATAGAACTTATTGTACACTTGTTTGATATTAGATTTGATCTCTGGTATTTTGTGCTTCAAAGTTACAAAAATGTTTTTGGGAGGTACCAAATTCAAAGTCATATCGGAAACACAAATTTTCTCATCCGGAAGTAGCCGACATGCTATTGGATGACCGATCAACTTTGGAGTTAAATCATGATTGTGTTCTCCGCTAATCACATTAAACTTCCATTATTGGCCATGAGATAACCACGCAACCGAAACAGACACTCACATTTTCTTGTGTCGTTTTCCTCGCGTTTCAAATTTTTAATGCGAGCCACATATTTTCCGCTCCTTTTGCAAGTCAAAATAACAAAGGCATTTCTTCTATCAGTGTCGTTATCGGACCTTGCTATCACAGTAGCAAATCCTAACCTCGTTGCCTCTAAACAAATCCACTACAACATATCATTCCGAAATTCAAATTCTTGAACATTTTCAAAATGTTCACTAACATCGACCGGCTTAATTACGAGAGGCAGAACTACGACCAGCGATACAACTTCGATCACATCGAGTTTAGGAATATTATCGGGGTGCACCATACCTATGTAACATAATAAAAATTATAAATACACATAGCACAGTGAAATCTGGTGCATAATTTCAAAACAGAGACAAAACCGAAAATAAACTTCCGGTTTAGTTCAACTAGAAATAAACATTCGGTTTGTACATAACCTTATTTTCAGCAAAAAGTTACAGATTAATGCATGAATGAGGGATAAAGGGGATGATATTTGCTTGAAATTCTTATTTGTTGAGCTTTTTCTTATATGATGAACCATAAAAAATATGGATTTGGAGTGGAAAATAGATTGACAATGGAGAGGGTTTTGGAGAGGTTTAAAGGAGAAAGTGTGTTATGGTGGTGATCACCATGGTTGTTGTAACACCCCTTCTAATTTCCCCACGAATTATATATTTAATCAGAGTTTTAACATAACGAAAGGGCGTCACAATTTTAAAAATTCCAAATAACCAAATAACAAACCAGTAATCATGTTTTTACTGAAGAACTTATTAAATATAATTCAAACCAATGATTATGTTTTACACATCGGAAAGAACATAAAATCCGGAATAACTCAATCATAATTATTCCAAGCATAAACTCAAAAGAAACAAGTTTAACAGTCCTTAAAATTCCAAAACAATCGTTCTCCAATGTTACATCTACCAGAGCATGACACTGACACGCGGACAAATCTAAATAGCATAGCTCTATAAGTCATCCTCACCAAATCCTGAGCAGCTAATCACTTCAATCTGAAATCATCAAAGTAAGGGTGAGATTTCATCAAAATTAAAATGCATTATACGTTTCTTTAAAACAATAAAACAATCAATGCATTATTCCACTCGCATTAGCATAACCAGATAACAATCCACAAATACGATACCATACAGTTCATTATGCACATAATAACAATCAATGCAAGTATAACACTGGAAATCATCCTAACATGTTATAATTACATATGCAATGCAGACTCAATGCATGTGGTACCAAACGTGACCAAGTCACCAACATCTATTCGTCCACAATCACCCGGACACGAATCCAGCCTCACCACCCACACTCACCCGGGTACGGTTATTGGCAATACGAGCCAAATTCCACACAATGGGAATTAACTCCACCAGAATGCATATGCATGCACATCATAAAGCATGCAACATTCAATCCACGGAATATGATCACAACATAATTCCACACCATGCCATACAAAGCCAACATCATCAACAACACATGATAACAACAAGTCATGACATATAACGTTAATTACACACATGGAATTAACATACAACAAGTATACACAACGAATAATTACGAATTACAATGAATTCTTACTACGGAAACCATATTAATTCTTCAAGATCTCAATTACTGGTTTTGAAAATGTTTTTATTAGATAGTACTCGTTCTAAGCTTTCCAACGATACCAACTATGCCTAAATCGGAGTTACGGTCGAAAAGATATGACCGAAACCGTTTTCAGAAAATCATGTTCTGTCCCAGTACAATATGTATCGACACAAAACCTCATGTGTCAATACATAACTTGCTTGCGTCGACTCATAGGTCGTATGCATCGATACATACAGTTAAAATTCTGCATTTTTTAAAATTTGATTCAGTATGTGTCGATGCATAACACGTATGTGTCGATGCATAGCCTGAATTTTCTTCCTATGAGTCGATGCATAGCTTCATGGGTCGATGCAGAAGTTTTCCACGTTTCTGGTTTTCTAAATTTTCACTGCTTGCATCGATCCATAATGCTATGTGTCGACCCATACTGTTATTTTTCATCAAAAACTCAGTTTTTCTCCACTGTTTGCAATCTCACTCAATACCATTCGTTACCAAACTTCATCATACATCAGAACAGAATTAATCCATGTATTTTTACATTCAATTGACTACAAAATTTTGTTTTCTAATTAGCCTATGATCATCTTACATAAATTAATCGTTCATAACACTTCCAACCAAGGTTTTACGTCAGATTATAACGTTAGGGCACAACCTAGGATCCTAATTCGAGATTCCTAACGGATCAATTCGTTCTATTGATCATCAAAACCTATAAGGCATAATAATCAGACTCAATCACCCCTTACCTCGCGATGAATCTTCGAATTCCGACGATTTGGCTTTTTTTCCTCTTTCTCTTCTCTTTTCCAAAAGCACGTAGAATGAAATCCTAATTTTCTCCAATCCTTCTCTTATTCCTCAATTCCTTTATTTATTCCTTTTTATTTTCCAAATAATAAAATAACCAAATTAGAATAATTGGAATAATTAGAGCATTTTACTCTAACACCTCCCAATTCCACTTTACACCCCCAACACTCCCATTATTTAATTAATTAATTAAATCCTTTAAGTCAAAAATACCAATAATTAAATCTTTAATTAAATTAATAATTAAATTTCTAATTATTTAATAATTGAATTATTTGGGGTGTCACAGTTGCTGCTTATAGCAATCAGCTTCGTGACAAAATATCCAGGTGGCATACAATTCAATGTTCTCGCTTCTTTAGTCGGAGCTATACTTTCGGTTCCATACTTGAAGTTAATCTCCGATACAGTTTTTTACAATTTCGGGGGTCGTACAATATTTTGACTGATTTGAACAAAATAGAGTGCAAACCAGAAATAAACTTCCAATTTTAAAAAGAACATTTTTGAATTTTCATAGGGTGCTCCCCGCCCTTATGGGTGGATTAAGAAATCCACAAAGTATAATTGTTTAAAAAAAAATTACTATAAATAAATTTGGTCCAATATGCAATTCTTTTTTTTTGGTACAAAGGAGGGTCGAAGCCCAAAACAGACAGAAACTACAAAACAAACATTCTAGCAGTAACAACACCATTGAAATCAGAAACTACTGCATCTTGCAGCCAACTAGGAATCCTATGATGAAAAATAGTATCTCCTCTAATTTTCTTGCCCTCCTGAGCTAGCAAGTGAGCACACAAATTTGCTTCTCTATAGACATGTTGGATTTTCACAACTTCCAGTCGAGACATTTTCTGTCTTATAGAATTCAACAAGGCGTTAGTAACCCACTAATTCTTCCCTTTCTAAATCAAAATATCCACCGCTATTTTAGAATAGCGGTTTCAATTTCAACTCTACTGTTTACTACTTATTCATCCTATGCTGCACCAATAACCGGTGTTAAATTTTAATGGTAGATATATTGATAATTGAAAAATGTTATTATCTTAATTATAGTTTTTTCTCTTTGTATTTTTATAGTAAAATTGTTAATAATCCGTTGAATAAGATTAAAGGCAATTGAAAATTTGAAATATAGATTTAAATTTTTTATATTAAAATAATTTTTTCTTTGACAGACTATATTAAAACAATCTATTTATTAATGTTTAATAAAAATTCAAAAATATTCATTTGATAAGAAAATTCAAAAATATTCAAGTATTACATTAAAGGTTGGACAAATGTTTTTTAGGCAATGCATAGGAGTTCCTTTTGAATGTTTTTCTGATTCGAGCCAAAATTATTTTGGTTGCTACACAAAATAGTTTATCATTAAATCACTTTGTCTTTTAATAATTTAATATATAAATTTTCATGTATATTTACATTTTATTTTTTCTCCTTAAATCTTTGTCTTCTCCAAATGTGAATTTAGAGCTAACTTCAACCTCTTTATTATTCTTGATAAAAATCAATGACCCTTTTAGCATTCTTCTTCAAACCCTTTAATTACGTAGTGAGAAATATATACTCCAAAGCTCTCCTCTGAAATTGCATATTCTAAGTGTGAAATGCTCCCAATCACCTATGTGCACCAATTTTTTTAAAAGACATGTTTGTAATTCTAAGTTTTAGAGTTGAGGACCATTGAAAGGATATAAAATCCATGTAACAAATAATGTGTAGTAAGGTTCAAATTTATCAGTTAAATCAACACAAACGCAACACACATGTCTTTCTCGATCCATAATTGGCTACTGAAATCACAATGTTCTTCTTCTTCCCAACATAAACCCTAATATCGATCATATTTCCCAAACCAAACATGATTCCAAACATACATGTCTTCTTGAAACCAGAACCAGACATCGTAAAGCCCCTCCATCGTAATCCCATTCTCTATTTCCCGTGATTCTGAACCACAAGTGATGGTGATGATGGATTCAACAAAGAAAAAAAAGGGTTTAACAAGATGATAAAAATATTTAAAATTTGATGATGGGTATGTGAGTGCAACTTCACTATTAGATGTTTTGCATGATGTCAAAACTCGGAAACTAGCATTTAAGTATGGTGAACGGTATCCTTATGTCTTGTGGAACCCCTTTTCATTAGAGGTCTTAAGAATCATTTAAAACAACTTTAAAATTGATCCTAATCATGAAAAATCACTTTTTGCACAAAAACCACACTTATGTGTTGACCTGAAATTTCTATGAGTCGACACATAAATTTTGCATTTCTGCATTTTCTTAAAAGCTTCAGTATGTGTCAACACATAACTTTTTTCAGGTCGACACATGTACTGCAATATTAAAGCTTTCAACATTTCTACTTTAAAAGACAGGCACATGTGTCAACACATGATTTTTATGTCGACACATGTACTACATTTTTAAATCTTGTAAGCTTCTGTAAGTCACAGGTCGACACATACTATTGTGTGGGTCTTTTTTTTTCATTTTGAAAGTATCGTCTTTTACCTAAAAAGAGTCCAATTATAAATATATCATTCATGCATCATTCCAACTCGATGATACCATGAAATTAGCCTACATTTCCTCTTCTTCTTCAACCTTCTAATCTATGTTTACACACCAACATTACATTGTGAGGATGTTCCGTCGGGGTGCCATCTAGACGAAAAATTGAAGATTTCGAATTGGTTTAGGTTGAGATTTGTAGGGGTATTCATTCGAGAAAAATCATCGAGTTTATCCTCCAAAATCATTTGTTGAATTGGTGGTTTTTGTGCAAGATTGTTCGAAAGTTCATCCATGTGAAAAATTCCTTGGAGTGTTTGAAATCTTTTCAAGGAACCTTAGAGTATTTGAAATATTTTTAAGGAAGTAGCAAGTATTGGATGATAGAATCGGTGATCTTGTGTTGATAGTGTGCAATCAGATTTACTCGAGTGAAAAATCCCTTGGAGTGTTTAAAATATTTTCAAGGAAGTAACTTAAGCGGCGAATAGGTTGCATCTATCGGTCTAGGTCTTATTGAAGATCAAAAGAAGAGAAGGGGTTGAATTGACATCAAATGGTTATGATTTGTAATGTTGCTCTGAACACTTCTCTTGTGATATTACTTTTGCAAAGTAAGAAAGAATCCTAATTCCAAATTTGGAATTGGGGGAAGATGTACCCGCACACAAGGACGAAAGTGAGGACCTTCCTAAACAAATTCTTGTGTCACTCTCTATTATCTCTTTACTCGTTTTTGTTTATATTATGTAATTTGTCGAATAACATTATTTAATCGATTGACTCGTAAGAACTTTTCTGAAATTGTTTTGTTTAAAGTTGTATGTTAATTTTCTTATAATCACTTTAATTATAAGTGGTTTTCATATCAACACAATTCAAAATAAAAACTCTGAAAAGTTGAACGCACACCAAGTGTTTGACAAATTGCAATGTTCTATCTCTTACCCTTATTTACACTTTATGTGCAATTTATTGAATGTGTTTTTTGATCAATAAATTCGTATATAATTTATCTCTGGTTATTAAAGTTTAAATTGATTTGTTGATTAGTTTATAATCACTTTTATTATAAGTGTTTTTTTACATCAACAAGTACAAAGAAAATTCTAAATAATTGATTGTGCGTCACATGTTCGATAAAGTGTCAAGTTATGTTTTTAATATGATTTCATTAAAAATGGGAAACCGTTGTATTGAATGTTAAACGGTTAATTGAGATATTATTATGTTGATTGATTGTATCATTATGTTAATTTCATATGGCTCGTGCATATCCGAGCTTCCAATAACTAGGTTCGTTTAGACTACTTTATGGATCTTGGCCAAAAATCTCCCGCTCAACATTGTTTTTCAAATAATTTTTAAATAACCATTTTGAAATATAGTTTTTATTTGGAGATTTATTCACCCCCTCTAGATCAGGTGTTGTAGTCTAACAAGTGGTTTCAGAGCTTCGGTTAATTCTGGGCTTCGAAACTCTTATTAGATAATAGCGTACGAACCTAAAGGGGATTTTAAAACAAGCCCAAAAATAATTATGGAAGAAAACTTTAGTTATTGGAAATCTTATATGCACATTTGTGTTAATTCATATGACAAGGATATGTGTGACGATATTACTCAAAACAATGCTAATGTAGTTGTCACATCTAAGTCAGAAGTACTATGGAATTATGATGATAAGAAAAATTCACCAAATCTCATTAATTTTTTGAATGCACTTGGTAAGCTTGTTTCCAATGCAATTACTACTAACAAAGTTTTGAGATGTCTTACTAGTGACTTAGCAACTGAAGGTCACCATGATCAAAGAAGCTAATGATCTTATAACACTTGATTTTGTTACATTGTTTGGTAATTTTGAATAACATGAACAAGAACTCACTTGTTAAACAAGCATGAGAAAGGCTTGATAAGAAGGGAAATGAGAATGACACAGATAAGGATAAATGAACAATGCCTAAAGCTCTTAGAGCGTCAATTTCAAGGTCCTCAAATTGCGAGCACTTATGCGATGGTGATTTTAGTGGTGGTGAAGATTTAAATTGTCACTATGGTTGTATTGCCCAAATGCAACTAATTTTTTCACTAACCCCTAAGGACTTAATGAAGATTAGGTACCTAGATTGTCGTGTTGTTTTGTAGGTGCATTGTCTTGTTTCTATAAAGAGAGAATATGGTTTATAATTTATGGTGATTCAAGGCTTATGAACATATTCTAATTTTATTGATACAGGTCAAGATGATGGATTATGTAATCTAGAAAACTACAAAAGTGTTGTTTTATTGGTAAAAGATGAAATTCTGGTATCAGATATGGATGTCGAAGGTGATGTAACGACACTGATATATGTCCTATAAATACTTACAGTATATAATTTTAAGTGCATAAAACAATAAGAACACAATGAATTGTTTACCCAGTTCAGTTCCAACCAACCTACGTCTAGGGGCTACCAAGCCAAGGATAAAGTCCACTATTAACATTATTAATTCAGAGTTAAACCTCCTTGTTTACACTCCTCATTTAATCATTATCCAATGACTCTTCTACCTAAGAAACCTATCTTAGATATGAGAACCTCTGTTCACTCCCTAAGTCACACGCAGTGACAATCAACAAGAACAAATATTGAAGACACCCTTCAAAGACACACAATTACTCTCGCTTCAAAGCTTATGGTGATTAACAAATTGCAACTCAACTAACGTCCTACTCAAGTATCAAAGAATATTAGATAAGCTCACAATTAACAACCAACAAATAAACAACCAACAATGTAAATTCTAAGTCTAAGTTCGTCTGGAATGGACAACCTGCAAAATAGGGTTTGTAGTCCTTAAATAGAGTAACAACAGTTAGGGTTGCTTTACTCACAAGTCTTCAGCGTCCTAAGCTTTCTCCACAGAAATAGGACATAAGATCTCCAAGAATATTGTTGAAGAACGTTACATAAGCTTCCTTAATCGAAGCATACAGATTAAAATAAACTGACTTCCTAAAACATCTGAACTTAAAACAGTTCAGTTCAGTTTCACATGTCAGGACATCTGTTGTGACATCTGTTATTTCAGTATTCTTCATGGCATTTTTCTGAGCAGAATGTTTTACCAAAATTGTTGCCAATCAATAGAACCAACAAACTCCCCCTTTGGAAAATTTTGGCTAAAACAGATTGACTTCCTAAAACATCTGAACTTAAAACAATTCAGTTTCGCATGTTAGGACATCTGCTATGACATCTGATGTTTCAGTATTCTTCATTGCATTTTTCTGAGCAGAATGTTTTACCAAAATTGCTGCCAATCATAATTAACACTAATAGTTAAGCACATATAGCAGAGCAACACAGTAAAATCAACGTCACACACATAATAGAGATATAGCAGCGAAAAATAAACAGATGTTCAAACATTAGTTAGAACATTCGCAGATGCAACATTTTACCCCCATGTACACATCATCATCATTGTTCACAGATGCACAACTTCACAGATGTACAAGCAATGTCATTTTCTCCCCCTGCACACAACATCATCAACATTTGGAAGCACACACAAACAAACAATTAACACATTTTGCTGCTCCTGCATACACCATCAGTGGAAGAACATATAGACAATAATAGTAAAATCTTCATCATTTCTTTGGTCCACCCCAGTCATCTAGAGCACCAGGATATTTACTCTCCCTTTTTAGCCATAATATTCCAAAGTTGAGGAGAGAAATCAGTAATTGCAACGCATCTTCATGGATGCAGATACTAAGTTTGTCTCTTAAGGTTTCAAATTGGTTTGCATATAATGCTTTGGTGAAGATATCTTCCAGTTGTCGTTCAGTAGTTACGTGTTCTAGTGTAACTGTTTTATCTTCAACAAGGTCTCTTATAAAGTGGTGGCGAATGTCAATGTGTTTGGTTCTGGTGTGTTGAATAGGATTTTCGAATATGTTGATAGCACATAAATTATCATAATATAATGTCATGACATCTTGTTTGACGTTGTATTCTATCAGCATTTGTTTCATCCAAACTAGCTGAGAGCAGCTGCTTCCTGCAGCTATGTGTTCAGCTTCAGCAGTTGAGAGGGAGACACAGTTTTTTTCTTGTTGAACCGTGAAATAAGATTGTTTCCCAAGAAGAAGCATCCTCCAGATGTACTTTTTCGGTCATCTACACTTCCTGCCCAATCAACATCACAATATTCACTTAGAACACAGTTGGATCCGTGAGAGTATAGCATGCCATAGTCAGATGTCCTATTGTCATATTTTAGTATTCTCTTTACTTGATTGATATGGCTCATTTGGGTTCAGCTTGATATCTAGCGCAGACTCCAACAACAAAGGCAATGTCTAGCCTACTAGCTGTGAGGTATAGTAAGCTGCCTATCATACTCTGATAGAGAGTTTGATCAACACTAACACCTGTTTCATCTTTAGATAACTTCAAATGAGTAGCAGCAGGTGTTCATTTGTGACTTGCATTCTCCATTCCAAATTTCTTGACAATATTCTTTGCATACTTACTTTGAGATAGGAATATGAAGTCTTCCATCTGTTTAACTTGTAGACCAAGAAAGTAAGTCAATTCCCCAACAAGACTCATTTCAAACTCTGACTGCATTTGTTTGACAAAATATTGAACCATTTCATCAAACATCCTACCAAAAAGATGTCATCGATATATATTTGAGCAATCATGAGACATCCTCCTTCGTCTTTGACAAACATCGTTTTGTCTATGCCAGCTTTCATGTATCCATTTTCAACTAGGAACTCAGTCAGCCTTTCATACCAAGCTCTGGGAGCTTGCTTCAAGCCATATAGAGCTTTCCCCAATTTGTATACGTGGTTGGGTGTTGCAGGATCAACAAATCCTTTTGGTTGTTCCATATATACTTCCTCATTTAAGTAGCCATTTAGGAAAGCACTCTTCACATCCATTTGAAAAATTTTGAACTTTAGAATGCAAGCAACTCCTAGTAGTAGTCTGATTGACTCAAGACGAGCTACTGGGGCAAAGGTTTCATCAAAGTCTATTCCTTCTATTTGAGTGTATCCTTGAGAAACTAGTCTTGCTTTGTTTATGGTAATCACTCCTTCTTCATCAGACTTATTCTTGTAGACCCATTTGGTGCCAATGACATTGATTCCTTCTGGTCTTGGAACTAGAACCCAAACTCCATACATATTTCTAAGAACATATTAGTAAACATTTTATCAATATTTGTAATGCCCAACAAGAATATAAACGCAAAACCCTAAAATGTACTTACTTCAATAATGAGAACATCATTGCCATATTTTATTTTATCAAAAAGAGACAAGAGATCAAAGAAGAACATATTTCTTCATACTTTTATAAAGAGAATTCTAAAAGTAAAAAGATAAAGATGTCTACTCATAATTCTAGTAACATCAAAAAACCTAAAATGATTTGGATACCAAAAGTAGAAAAGACAAATTATGGTGCAGATGGTGATATCGACAATTGCTCTTCAAGTTACATAAGTGAAGAAATAAACATGTTCTATTATTCAATTCCTACGAGGGAAGAAATTTATTTGCATGATAACAATAAGACAAAATCATCGAATCTCTGATTTATGGTAAGATTTTTAATCTTACCCTTTAGCTGTTTTAATTAATTAGAATTTTATTGCACAAGCTACTTACTACGAAGTAAGTTGTGTAACAAAGGTAATAGATTATTCTTAACTCCTCTATATGCATGGTCTATAAAAAGATCTTGATGTAAAATCCTTTTAAAACTTCTTTCGAAAAGACCATGTCTATGGAAGAACTCATACATATTACCTTTGGTGGACTAACCCTTAGTAGGTAGAAATAATGGTTGTTAATTTTGTAGGTGTTCCTTAAAAAACATCCTTAAAAGATGAAAAAAATGATGGTTCTAGATTTCAGTGAAACTTATGCTCACGTTGTGATACGGTGAACTGACTTTTTAGTTTTTGTATCGCAAATGTGCGGATAACAAGAGTCGCCACCGACTTTTATTTTTATCCAATTAAGGGAAGGTAAAAGTACAGAAAAAGACCTTCGTTAGATTATGAGTACGGGAGAATGGTTATGAAAAGGGAAGGTATTAGCGCCCCTTTCCATCCGTAGTTATCTACGGGCTCTTAGTTGCGCTAGATCACTTAAAAATTGTGCTTTCTGTGTGTTTGACAAAAATGTTTTGAAAAGGCATTTCGCTTTGACTTTGTAATGATTCATGTAGGAATGTATACAAAGTGTTTGGAAATGTTTCGTTTTTGAAAAGAGTTTGAACTTTGACAAAAGTGTATTTTGATAGAGCAAGCAACTAAAAGTCTTATTACCTACTCAGAATTGGTCGTTTTCGTGTTATTTTACGTTCCTTTAGAATAGTGTTATCCATACCATTAGTTGGTAGGTAACCTTATTCGTTGGATGTAAGCGGGACATTCGAAGGGACATCGGATGGTCATAGAAGGCAACTTGTAGGAAGTATCCTAGCACATTCGAAGGGACTATCATCATTTTTCGTAGGCAACAATCGAGGGTCAAGATCATGTATTCAGAGGCGACATCGTGGGTCTTATGATCTTTGTATCGAAGGGACTATGATGATTTGTTTGGAAGGCAACGGTGCTAGGATACCTCTACGTTCGAGGGACTTGACCATTTTGGATTCGTAAGGCAACGAGAGAGAATTACCCTACGGGGTGCATGTGTGAAAAAGTGTGTCAAATTCAGATATTTTTATCTTGGGATTATGAGTGAGCTATGTTGATTTTAGTCTTGCCATACACGCCTAATTACTAACAGTTTATAAGGTGCGGAAATTAAAATGCGGAATGTAAAGTGCGGAAAGGTAAATGTCCTACGCTATTACATGGCTTTGGGGCAGATACATAATTTAAACTTGCGGAAAATAAAAACCTAATTTAAACTATTACATCCCATAAACAGTTACATTATTGGAAAAAATGAAAACGGTAAAGAAACGTCTGAAGCGGAATAACCTGTGAAACGATAAGAGAAATCGGAAAATATGATGAAATCGAATAAGAGAAAATGTTAGAAAAAATGCAAATTTTTAATTGGGAAAAATATGACATGCTGGAAATAACATAAATATGCTAAAATAATTTTTTGGGATTTTTTAAATGCAATTTAATAATTTAAAATGAATTAAAAGTAATTAAAATGCAAAATTATGAATAAAAATAAATATGCATGCAAAATTATATTTTTTAATTTTATAAATGAAATAAAGATTTTCAGAAAATAATGTAAAAAGAAAAATAATTTTTGATGATTTTTTAATGCATAAATAAAAATATGAAAAGAATTAAAATTGAATGGAAATATTAAATAAAATAAGAAAATATGGAAAATATGAAAATAGTTTGAGTTTGTAAAAGAAAAACCAAATCCGGTGCCAGTGAGGATCGAACTCATGACCCTGGAGAGCATCTATGCACAGTGAATGTCTTAACCACCACGCCATGTATGCAAGCGTGTTTGAAAGCTGGGCTGAGTGGATTACAACACGCGTCGTCCTTCCATTGCTTCGTCTCCGCGCCAAGAACTTCATCGTTCTCATTTGAATTTTTTGAAAGCTAGCGTCGGCCATTGCTCGACGCTACAGACCCTGGCAAAATCAAAAAGCAAGCACACATAATATAAATAAATTCTACAGGCATGGTTCGATTCCTGAGATCATTTCGAACGCATTGGTATAGGTCTCATGGTCCAAGTTTTCCGTTTAAGGGAAACCCTAAATCGTGCTCAGGAACCCTAGTTATGGTATATCATGATTCAGGCCAGGGAAATGCAATCAAACAACCCAGATCGCTTGCAAACTTCGTTCTAAGCATGAAACAAACATCAAAACTTGTTAATAATGCATGAATAATGAAACACGATTTTGAAAAAAGTATGAACAAACCGATTTGTGTTTTCACGATTCTTGATGGTTTTGGATGATGTAAGGGTCTGGATCGACTCAGAACAACTCAAGGAATGCAATGGAATCCTCAAAATCGATTGAAACCAGCTGGATCAGTGACTGCTACTTGCTTGTGCACCACGGTTTTTTGAGTTCTAGGTTAGGGTTCTTGAGCCAATTTTTTCCTCCTTTCTTGATAGGTATGCATCATACATTTATACTGGATGGATTTGGAATGGTTTTGGGAGAGAATCAATCAACATTTAATGCAAATCAAATTTGATTTTTGTACAAAATCAAATTTTCAAAATTTGATTAATTCTCAATCCAATCTTGCCATATTGATCCAATTTCGAAATTTGCTGGCCTTTGTGAGTTGCGTGGGTCTCAAGGAAGGAATAAAAATCAATTTTGCACTTAATTTTGATTTTATACTTTATTTTTAAATTTAATTTGTATTTAAATGAATAAATTCCAAATTAAATAGAAAAATAAAATAAAAATTCGTGGCATTGGGCTTGGATATTCCTAATTGTATGAGGAATAAGTTTGGATGAAGAAAAAGCAAGCCCATTTGCAAAAAATTTGATTTTTAGAAGTATCTCTCTTTGTGCATTCCTTCAAAATTGCCCAACTTGTGAATGGTGTATCTTGCTCAATTTTCCACATTTTTGAGTGTTCTTAGACTTTTTGAAAAGCTCTAAGAGTCCTCTAACCAACATTTTTGGTCTCATCTAAATTGGAGTTTCCATGCTCAATATATCTTCAAAACAAAAAGTTGACTTTTTGTTGACTTTGAAAATGACCTGTAATGTTTTGAGCCATACCTCTCAAATGAAGCATTTTTTGGACATTCTTGTGAGACATGAAGTTGTGGAGAATTGAATTTCCTTCCAAAAAAGAGGTGGTGGAAAAATTTCTGAGAAAGTATGAAGAAGTTATGATCAGTCAAAGTTCAGTTGACTTTTCACCTAGAAACCCTAATTTAGAAAGTTTGACTTTTGAGCAAATCTTGAGTTTTCTTGATGAGTCATGATAAACCCTTGATCAAATGATGAATGTAACTTCAAAATGAGGATGTTGACCAAAAATTATGAAGTTTGACTGTATGTTGACCACGTTGACTTTTGTCCAATTCAACTGATTTTCAACCATCTGAGCAATTGTCTGAGCAATCTTGACTTGTAAGGCTTGAAACTTGACATGGAAAATCTTTGAAGCATATGAGGAGGCATGAAGACCATTGGAGATGTTGGAAGTCCATCTTGACTGAGGAATACCAAACCCTAGTTTGGGTTGATTGTCTAGAGAGAGTTTGTCGATCAACTCTTGAGGAATCCTTGAGTATGGATGTATGAAATATCTTGAGAGGATGAAGGGCAAATTTTGGGGTATGATGATGCCCTGCTCAATCTTCTTGTCTGGAAGGGTTAGATTGACACTGTCTTCGTGACTGAAGGTAGAAGATGATTGAACACTCGAGTACACGAAAATTTGCACTGTTGGTGGATGATGCGGAATGGGCTTACGATGCCGTTTGGAGAAGCCGGATACTTATTTGGGGATGAGTCGTCGCTAGACTCGAGAATGTCGATAGGAGAATTGACGGGATGGGCTTAAGATGCCATCTGGAAAGATCGATCTTTGGGAGTGAGCCGTCGCTAGGCTCGACCATTCTGGAAGGAGCATGGAGATGGGCTTAAGATGCCATCCGGAGGAGTCGTATGTTAGACTTCGTGCTCATTTTTGAATGAAGTTATTGGTTTGTATTGATTTTTAACCAAATATGCAGCGTTCGAAAGTGGAGAAATATTGACAAGTAGTCGGAGATGGGCTTAAGATGCCATCGGGCAAGTCGCATGAGACTGTAGTTGTGGTTGATAATAAGAAGGATTCGAATAGATCTTCGTCGATTACGAGGGAATAGTAGTTGGCAAAAATATGTTGTGCATCGGTGTTAATCCATTGCTTTATCGGAGGATAACCGGGCGGTCTTCGATAGTTTTCCTTCGGTTCGGGCTTAATCTCGACCATCGTCGGAGGACAACCGGTCTTCGAGATAGTTTTCCGTCGGTTCGGGCTTAATCTGGACCATCGTCGGAGGACAACCGGGGTGGTCTTCGAGATAGTTTTCCGTCGGTTCGGGCTTAATCTGGACCGTCGGAGGACAACTAGGGTGGTCTTTCGATAGTTTTCCGTCGATTCGGGCTTAATCTGGACCGGTTCGGAACTTTCACTGTTTTGGAAAAACAAGAGAAACTTTGATAGAATATTTGTTAGTCTTATGCAAAGTATGAATGACAATGTATATGAATGACATATGCATGAATTATGACTTTATGAGTAATGTATGAATGATAGATGTTGTGGTATTTCATAACATATCCATCTTGAAGAAGATGGTTATGAGGATTCGCTTGGGATTTGGGTAGGTGAGAACCCGCTTTTGAAGGAGAAGAAAGATATCCTGGATTCCTCGATGCACTATCGACCAAGTCTTGGGCCTAGATATTGTTTGAGGAAAGTAGAGATTGAGAAACTCATTGTTGGAGATCTCATACATAGACCTGGGAAGAGTGGGAGGAAATTTGTTGGGGATCTTGCATGTAGATTGCAAGTCTGGGAAGTGCGGATCTCCGAGAGCATTTGATGGTTCTTTGGAGACGGGTTGGGGTCCGTTGGAATCTCGACCGGGAATAGGAGATGTAGATTTTCTCGGTGTACTATCGACCAAGTCTCGAGTCCGGATACCTGGAGAAAAGGGGAATTGGGGGATAAACATCTTAGCCGGGATGAAGTGTTCCGCTGGAGGCCGATGTAACATTTCTTAGTTGAGTGGAATCTGCGTGGATTAACATATACTCACTGGGGAGGTTTAGTGAGTGACACCTCTGGGATTATGTTCTGGGGAATGTTTTGGTGACCTTCGTCATCTCAATTCCTAGAGCCGTAGTAACTACTTTTGTATGCCGGTTTTTCGTATGTTTGTGATTAGATTCTTATTGTCAAATGCGTATAGTCATTCAAAACAGACGTTGGACTTATTGCAAACGACAACAACAAAAATTGTAAAGAGAAAGAAGCTTGCGTTTATTTGAAAGGTGGCGTATGGCCAAGTAGTTTGTACACAAGAAAGGTAACAAGCTATGCGGAAACAATCTCGTTAAGTTCCAACTATGCTAGTACTCATATGTTTCGACTATCTCATCTCCTTGCTGTCAGTAGAAAGTGAGTAGGCTGATCTTCCCCATTTGAATCTTGAACGCTAATAGTAGTCTAGAAGCAGGTGATCTAGAAGAAACATAGTCGTACGCTTAAATCCCTAACTTTTGCCTAGACCGCCCTTTCGGGTTTTCAGTCTACCGGGATACCCTTTTTTGCCCAAGCCGCCTTTTCAGGTTTTCGACTTGCCGGGTGTACATGTTTTGTATATATCCTTAACTTTTGCCCGAACCCTTTTGGTTCGCCAGGATGCCCTTATTTTTGCCTAGGTTCGTCGACCTAGCGGGTCTCTTCATGCATAGTATTTTTTGACTATGTCTGCGTTCACAGGGTGTGGGAAGTCTTCACCATCCATGGTGCTAAGTATCATAGCTCCACCAGAAAACACTGTTTTGACTACAAATGGTCCCTCATAGGTGGGAGTCCATTTGCCCCTGGGATCACCTTGTGGAAGGATGATGCGCTTGACTACTAGATCACCGACTTGGTAGACTCGGTGCTTGACCTTCTTGTTAAATGCTCTGATCATTCGTTTATGATAAATCTGTCCATGGCAAATGGATGCGAGTCATTTCTCATCAATCAAATTAATCTGGTCAAGCCGTGTCGAACCCAATCATCTTCGCTAACTCTGCGTCTGGAGGACTCGTTGAGGTATCGAACCTCGATGGGTAGGGCGCTTCCATACCGTACACAAGAGAGAAGGGTTGCCCTGATGTTCGCGTTGTGCGATAACCATGAAGAGCAAATGGTAACATCTCATGCCAATCTTTGTAAGTCACTGTCATCTTCTGTATAATCTTCTTAATGTTCTTGTTGGCAGCTTCCACTACGCCATTCATCTTAGGCCGATAAGGAGAAGAGTTGTGATGCTTGATCTTGAACTGCGCGCAGAGTTCGGTGATCATCTTGTTGTTAAGATTGGAGCCGTTATTTGTGATAATCCTTTCGGGAGTGCCATATCGACAGATAAGATTATGTTTGATGAATCGAGCCACAACACTCTTAGTAACAGATGCGAACGAGGCTGCTTCTACCCATTTGGTGAAATAGTCAATTGCCACAAGGATGAAACGATGTCCATTGGAAGCAGTGGGCTTGATTTCTCCGATCATGTCAATGCCCCACATTGCAAAAGACCAAGGAGAAGTTAAAACATTCAGAGGTACTGGAGGTACGTGTACTTTGTCGGCATATATCCGCATTTGTGACAAGATCGAGCGGTGACAATCGACTTCCATGGTGGACCAATAGTAACTGTTCTCAAAATATTCTTAGCCATGGTGTGTCCAGGAGTGAGTACCAAATGCGCCTTCGTAACTCTTCCATGATACGTATTCTTTTCGATCTACACGGTAGTAAGCACAAGTCGTGGTTGCGCTTGTATAAGATGTCGTTGCTGAGGAAGAATTTGGATGCAAATATTCTCATGAACTTCTTATCATTAACAGATGCTCCTGCGGGATACTCCTGAGTCTCAAGATACCTCTTCACATCGTAGTACCAAGGTTTCTCGTCTGTATCAAGCTCATAACAATACGCTGGTTCGTCAAACCTCTCAATGATGATCTGGGGAGCCTCGTTGTCCCATCTGACCTTGAACATAGATGACATAGTAGCCAATGCGTCTGCCAACTGATTCTCTTCTCGTGGAATATGATTGAAAGTGATCTCTTCAAAATAGGGAATCAAACTCAAAACATGCTCTCGATACGGAATGAGATTTGGATGCTTCGTATCCCACTCGCCCTTAATCTGACTGATCACTAAAGCTGAGTCTCCATACACTTGCAAGAATTTGATTCTTAAGTCAATAGCAGCTTTGATACCCATGATGCACGCTTCATATTCGACCATGTTGTTCGTGCAACTGAAACATAATCTGGCGGTGAAAGGCGTATGACCGCCTGTAGGGGATGTAATGATGGCGCCAATGCCATTGCCAAGTGCATTCGAGGCTCCATCAAAACCATGGTCCATCGGGATCCTTGTTCGTGTCCTTCGTCGGGCACGGTTCTTCACAATCGATGACTAGTAAAACATCTTCATCTGAAATTGACGCATAGGCGATAGTCGTCGGCTTGATGAGCCAAATGATCGGCTACTACACTCCTTTGATCGCTTTCGAGAAGTGTCTTGGATGTCATATTCGGTCAAGATCATTTGCCATCTTGCTATTCTTCGGAGAGCTGGTTTCTCAAATATGTATTTTATTGGATCCATCTTGAAATCAACAAGGTAGTGTGAGTCAACATATCTTTCTTAGCGCAGAAAGCGTTGCAAGTTTTCTCGGTGTGAGTATCTTGTTTCACGATCGGTAAACTTTTGCTAAGGTAGTATATTGCATGCTCTTTTCGACCGGACTCGTCATGTTGCCCCAACACACATCCCATTGAATTCTCTAGCACATCGGTACATGATAAGAGGTCTTCCTTAGGCATCGGGATGGGAGGATTTAGGTACTCCTTGATTTTGTCAAAAGCGATCCGGCAATCGTCCATTCCACTACTTGATCTTTCTTCAAGATTGGCTCACAAGTAGCGATTAAGTTTGCAATGAATGCAATGTAGTTCAATCGCCCAAGAAACCTCGACTTCCTTCTCGATGACGGGGCATCTCTTGAATAGCTTTAACCTTGGTGGGATCAACTTCAATACCTTTTCCATCGACAACAAATCCTAGGAGTTTTCGGATCGACTCCAAAAGTGCACTTGTTAGGATTGAGTCTCAACTGTACTTCTTCAATCATCAAACAGTTTCGCAAATGATCAAGATGTTCTTCTTGATGCGTGATCGAGCTATCATGCGCGTAGACCTCTATCTCGTGATGAATCATGTCATGAAATAATGTCACCATAGCACGCGATAAGTGGCACCGCGTTCTTGATCCGAACAGCATAACCTTGTAGCGAAAGTGCCCCATTGTGTAACAAGTAGTCTTCTCCATGTCTTGAGAGCCATTTTGATCGATTGTAACGGAGAAACCATCCATGAAGGAGAAAACCTTATCTTGGCGGTGTTGTCAACCAGAACATCAATATGAGGAAGTGGGAAATCGTCTTTCGGACTCGCTTTGTTCAGATCTCTGTAATCCACACACATTCGTACCTTGCCATCCTTCTTAGGTACGGGCACCACATTAGCAACCCACTGTGGATAGGAAGTATGACTAAGAAAGGCGTTGAACTGTTTCATAACTTCGCTTTGATTTTCTCTAACATCTCGGGACGCATCGACAACCTACATTTCTTTGAGAAAACCTTCTTTTGTCGGCAATCGTGTACCACAATATCAATGTCCAAACGGCATGTCTTCGTATGACCAAGCAAAACCTCAATATAGTCTCGTAGCATCCGAACCAACCTTTCTTTAACACTTCTCAAGATCCGCTCCTATCTTGATCTCTTTTCATCTTCGCTAGTACCCAAATTCACAACCTCAACTTGTTCTTCGTGTGGTCAGTATAACTCGCTCTTCTTCTTGTAGCGATCGCAAGTTCTCCGGCACTTCACAATCTTCCTCACTTTCGTCTTGGCTTGGTAGATCGGATTATCAAGTCATATTTAGCAATAGCATATTATTATTAACGAGATTCGGAGTGATTGCGTATATCACGTGGGTGTGTGTAAGAAACACATAGCTTTTGAAGGGGTGATAAAGTAAAGAAAGAAAACAAACAATTGAATGCAAAAGTCCAACGAATTTATTTGAATGAAAACGCAAAACAGATAATAACCCTGAAGCGAGCCATGATGCCGGGCAAGGCACTAGGCTTTCAAAGTTTATTGTTCAAACATAAAGAAATACGAAAGCAAAACAAAACAAGCAATTACTCGACTAAAGGAGATTGGTATACGTCTTGATCTTCCAATTCTTGAGCCTTTGTCCGAGTTGGGAAGATCCACTGGCGATGTCGAAGTCGTTGTTCGTCTTCTATAGCATGGATTCCACTGGCGATGCGGAAAGGAAGTTGGTCGCACGTTCGCGTATCATCTTCGACCCTTGATGGTGAAGTCTAAACCGGTCTTGTCGGTTTGAAAGGAAGATCCGGAGCTGACCCCAAATAGTACTACCTCCTTGTTCATGACTTGAGCATCTTTCGTGAGGCCATCCTAGGCGGAACTTGTGTAACCGGGAGTGATAGGAGAGTCAGCATGACTCGGGCATTGTTTCAAAAGCAGGAGTCTCAAAGAATTCACCCTCCATCTCAAAGTATCGGAATGATTGTAGATGGTGACCATATATTCTTCTTCACCACATCTGTAACAACTTTCCCTTTCAGGGTATTTCACACGGTGCAAGGTAGAGTGCCGCCCATGTATCCAAGGGCGTCCAAGTAGGCAAGAATAAATGGACGAATGTCCATAACAAAGAATGTGGAGTCAAAAGTCGGGAACCGACTTTAACAAGAGTGAGCTCTCCAATCAAGCTTAGAACCATCAAAAGCTCTCACGATAATGTCACCGGGTCTCGAACCAACCCTTCGACATCAAATCGATCAAGCGGTCTTGGTAGGACATTCGAGCGAGCCGGTATCTACCAAGACATGAGACAATGTAGTGCCCTTGCATTCAAGATGTGCAAGGCTTTGTTGTGTTCTTTCCGGAGGAGTTAAATCGACATCGAGAAGCCTAGGCCGTTATTGGCCAGCTAAACTTGAACGGTCGTAGTAGTGTCTTGCGATGCGTGAGCATTCTTCATAAACTTCACCAAGGCATTAGCATGAGCCTCGAGCATAAGAGCGAGCAAGCATGGAAATCTTGGAGTCATCCCAACTGTTCCACAATATTGTAGTCACTATTCTTGATAATCTTAATTTCCTCCATTTCTTGTTTGGAGGTGTCTTCAATAACTTCCTTTGGTACTTGGTGGCGAGGATGAGTCCGGTTCTTGGGGAATGATGGAATAATGGAATCTGGAGTCGCGTCTTTTGGAGGAGAGATTTGGAGAAAACCCTTCGGTTCGGTCACCTTACTTGATCGGTGATGTTGTCAATGTCGGGAATGGTAGCTTCAATGTAAGATCTTCAATGGTCGAGGGTCTTGCTTGACGCCATGATAGTAAACATCGACTCCATAATTCCAAGGGATAGCCTTGTCGAGAGAAATATGGCGGCCTTGAGAAGTAATGATGAGAGGTGCCACTCTAGGCACAGGATCGCAGAGGAAATCCTTATTGTGTTAACATCGGCATAGTCTTGGAAATCGTCACCCCATCCGGTCGCCTTAACATCTTCAATAGGAATCTTGTAACTCGGGAGCATGTACTTCACCATGTAATCATACTTTCCACTTGGCTGCCCCAAGGTATCCCACGGATGGTGCAGTTTCGTTTGCATTGTCAATCTTCAACTTAGACATTTCATCACGACACGCACGGTGGTTTCGAATAGTATCTCACGGTTGTCCATCATGCCGAACACGTCTTCTCAACCAAGCACAACCATCAGTGCGGATGGGCACCAACGACAATTCTCGGGCATCCAGGTTGACGGCTTGCATGATTCTTCTTGTCATCGGAGGAATGGTCAAGTCATCTATGTTGAAAACATAAGTATCATCACCAACGTTGGAACTCTTGTCATGGTTAGGCATAGGCGCTTTGATCACATTCGAGTCTCACGGGAGGATCAAATTCAATGCTTAGCTTCAATCATATCTTGAATCTTGTTCTTGAGCCCAACAATCATCGATACTATGTCACAGGCTATTGGAATGGTAAGCACACTTAGCATTAGGATTGTATTTCGGAGAGGAGGTGTTGACATTCGAGGAGGATCCTCAAGGTAATCACTCTGCTTTCAACATGTGTTGCAAGGCTTGCGACAATGGCATGTTGATCTTTGTAAAGTCTTCGTGGCGTTACGCTACGCGTGTTGTCTCGCGAGGTTGTCTTGATGTAGGATTAGAGATCACAACCCACAGTTGCGTGGTCGGTCTTGGCTCGGCTTTTCTGACCATACACAACATTAGCTTCTTTCTTACCACCAAAAGATCTCTTCGTTGCGTTTGAAGATGTCTCTATCTGAATCTTCCCACTCTTGATACCAGCTTCAATATGCTCGCCTGTAAGTATCAGCTCGGTGAATCCGGCTGAAGAGTTTCAATCGGATGATTGAAGAATGGGCTGTCGGTGTTCCGTGAACATATCAACCAACTCCCTATTGGACAAGGGTGGTTGAACTCTGCCTGCTAAATCTCTCCATTTCTGAGCATACTCCTTGAACTTCTCATCACGACCCATAGACATGCTTTGTAGTTGCATTCGAGTGGGTGTCAATTCACTCCAAGTACGGATACGGTCATTCTCTAGCTGATAGTACCATTCCAACTGGGTTACGGATAAACTCTCTTGAAAATAGTGCATCCACAACTTTCATCATCGTGTGGGATTGATCTTCTGGACATAGGACTTTAAATGCAGTTTCGGACAAGACATGCCATCATATTTGGCAAAAGTTGGAACTTTGAACTTGGGAGGAATCACAACACCAGGGACAAGACTCAGATCATCAAAATTCAGCCCGGACATCTTCAGGTTTTCCACAGCATTCAAACGGTCTTCAAGTTGCTTGTACTTGTCATCTTCATCAGAATATTGGCCATCATCATAGTTCTTCTCAAGCTCAGGCTGACTGCCTTCACCACCATCTTTGTTACTTTGCTCGTCCTCCTTCTTGACACTTCCTTCAGAGAGCTCAATTCGGCTAACCACTCTAGGACCACCTTTGTAGCGTCTGCCCATGTTGAGAAGACCAACAACCTTCTTCTGTTGATGAGCTTCTTGGATCTTCTTGGCCTTGGACCAAGGTGGTAAACATCTTGGAGCATTCTAAGCTTGAAGATCTTTGATGACTGTTCAAGAGCCATTTCTGCTAAAATAAATAGCGAGCAAATGAGAAAACCAATCTTCAATGTACCTGTGATGCAATGTTATGCTATGATATGCAACGTTTATGCGAATGCAATGCAATGTTTTCAAGGACCTTAGAGATTTAAATTTGTTAAACAAGCAATGAACACACATTTATTAGCTCTCTTTTTATTCTTTTTCTTTTTAAGTACAAAAGATAGTTCAAAACAAATAAAAGAAAAACATAAACATCCTAAAGCTCTAAGTCTCCCATGGGCGCTTCCTCTTCGTGCCGATGTAGGCGTTGATGCTTCGCTCCTCATGAAGTAGCTTTGTTAACTCTAGTACCTTCTTCTCACTTGCATAGCACTGAGCTTCAAAGGTATCCCTCTCTTCTTTAAGCTGAATCCAGGATCTCTTCAAATCTTCAAAATCGGTAGGCATGTCAGGATGGAGAACAGTATAGGGTACGTCACCTATAGTAACAGGTTCCATAATTACTGGTAACACGCGTGTAAACGACATCGTGAGGTTTTGAGCTCAAGCTCGCACCCATTTGAGGTAAGGTTCCCAAGGAATGGAGTTCTGGTGCCCCAAAGTCTTGGTATCAGTCTTTTTTACCATGCCCCAAGCGTGTATGAACCTTCGTCGGTAATTCTGGAGATCGTGGTTATAGTCGAACACAATGTCTTGGAGAAGCATATCATGCGGACCATCTCTTCGAGCAAAACCAAACTGACGTAGAGCTAAAGAAGGGTTGTAAGTAATACCTCCCCTTATACCAAGTAGTGGTACATTAGGGAATTCTCCATAACGCTCAATGAAGGTGAAGTCCTTTTGAGAGAAAAGACTCCAACGGATATCGGAATGAGAGAGTGACATTAATCTTTGAGACCACTTCATCCTTTGTTCATTCTTCAAAACTGATGGAGGAAGGTGCGAAATAAACCACCTTGAAAGTAACGGTATGCAACACATGAGAGTTCCTTGTCTCTTAGTAGTACGAGTGTGGAGAGAATGTAGGATGTCTCCAAGTAAAGTAGGCATAGGATTGCGGGTAAGAAACAACTTAATGGCATTGACATCTATGAATTGATCCGAGTTAGGGAATAGAACCAAACCATAGATTAGCAAGGCCACAATGTCTTCGAATGCATGGAAACTCATAACTTTGAGGAATTCTCGGGATTTCTTAATTAGGAACTTGGCAAGTAAACCCTTAACTCCACTTCTAGTTTCCCAATTGGCTTGTCCGGCGCTTAAGATGTAAAGCGGATGCGATGTCTTCGTTTAGGAACCTTTTCTAGACCGGTGAATGGCATTTGGTCAAGAATAGGTACCCCAAGTAGCTTAGAGAACTCTTCCAAGGTAGGAACCAACGATAATCTGGAATGTAAAGCAATGGTGCTTGGATCAAAGAATGAAATAGGACATGCATCATATCTTCTTCAAAACCAGAGATAACCAAATCAAGTAGATAACCATGTCTTTTGATAAACTGAGCATGGTCGGGAATTTCGGAAACCAATTCTTTGAGCTGAGAAGGTATACCCATGAAGTTGATTCGGATAGTCTTTCTAGAAGCCATAATCCCTACAAAACAGAGCAAAGATAAATCCCTAGGTCCTTGAAATAGTTAGAAATGATATGCAATGCAAATGATGTCATGATGTCATGTTTAGCACACACAAACAATTCACACAATGAGCCTAGGGTTAAGGCTTGCATGAGGTATAGGTGATTACCCCACCAAAAGTTTGAGTTGGTTCATCCTATCCTATAATAGTAACCGGGTTCTAGGAATCTCACATCATTGATCTTTCTCGTAGGCGCTTATTTCAATACGACTACCAAGTGGTCGACCGAAAATGTCCCAAAAGTCTGATCTCAATGAGCGTAGCATCGAGTATCAACCAACCTCGGTCTACACCAAAGCCGACCATCTCACTACCTTCTAATGGCCAAGATGGGTCAATTAAGGTTCTAAAAGTTTAGTTAGCGCTTGATGACACCACGCAGAAGACAAATACTATCCTCAACTTGGGAATGAAGAGTATCGGGACAACCAAAGTGTCACGCTAACGTAGCCATCATGTTGACCGTTTTGATATACGTCTAACGGTCGCGACGATTTATTGCTACTTACCTAAAAGGAAACCCGGATCCGGGTGTAGGATCCCCCAACAATATAATACCCAAGCAACCCTTAAAGATAAAGCAAGCAAGTCAAACAGAAAGCAATAAAGGTGATTTAGAAATCCTTAAGGCAATTCTCTCTTTAGTTCGAATCTCCCCAGTGGAGTCGCCAGTTCTGTGATACGGTGAACTGACTTTTTAGTTTTTGTATCGCAAATGTGCGGATAGCAAGAGTCGCCACCGACTTTTATTTTTATCCAATTAAGGGAAGGTAAAAGTACGAAAAAGACCTTCGTTAGATTCTGAGTACGGATAATGGTTATGAAAAGGGAAGGTATTAGCGCCCCTTTCCATCCGTAGTTATCTACGGGCTCTTAGTTGCTCTAGATCACTTAAAAATTGTGCTTTCTGTGTGTTTGACAAAAATGTTTTGAAAAGGCATTTCGCTTTGACTTTGTAATGATTCATGTAGGAATGTATACAAAGTGTTTGGAAATGTTTCGTTTTTGAAAAGAGTTTGAATTTTGACAAAAGTGTGAGGTGTGAAAAGTATTTTGATAGAGCAAGCAACTAAAAGTCTTATTACCTACTCAGAATTGGTCGTTTTCGTGTTATTTTACGTTCCTTTAGAATAGTGTTATCCATACCATTAGTTGGTAGGTAACCTTATTCGTTGGATGTAAGCGGGACATTCGAAGGGACATCGGATGGTCATAGAAGGCAACTTGTAGGAAGTATCCTAGCACATTCGAAGGGACTATCATCATTTTTCGTAGGCGACAATCGAGGGTCAAGATCATGTATTCGGAGGCGACATCGTGGGTCTTATGATCTTTGTATCGAAGGGACTATGATGATTTGTTTGGAAGGCAACGGTGCTAGGATACCTCTACGTTCGAGGGACTTGACCATTTTGGATTCGTAAGGCAACGAGAGAGAATTACCTTAAGGGGTGCATGTGTGAAAAAGTGTGTCAAATTCAGATATTTTTATCTTGGGATTATGAGTGAGCTATGTTGATTTTAGTCTTGCCATACACGCCTAATTACTAACAGTTTATAAGGTGCGGAAATTAAAATGCGGAATGTAAAGTGCGGAAAGGTAAATGTCCTACGCTATTACATGGCTTTGGGGCAGATACATAATTTAAACTTGCGGAAAATAAAAACCTAATTTAAACTATTACATCCCATAACAGTTACATTATTGGAAAAATGAAAGCGGTAAAGAAACGTCTGAAGCGGAATAACCTGTGAAACGATAAGAGAAATCGGAAAATATGATGAAATCGAATAAGAGAAAATGTTAGAAAAAATGCAAATTTTTAATTGGGAAAAATATGACATGCTGGAAATAACATAAATATGCTAAAATAATTTTTTGGGATTTTTTAAATGCAATTTAATAATTTAAAATGAATTAAAAGTAATTAAAATGCAAAATTATGAATAAAAATAAATATGCATGCAAAATTATATTTTTTAATTTTATAAATGAAATAAAGATTTTCAGAAAATAATGTAAAAAGAAAAATAATTTTTGATGATTTTTTAATGCATAAATAAAAATATGAAAAGAATTAAAATTGAATGGAAATATTAAATAAAATAAGAAAATATGGAAAATATGAAAATAGTTTGAGTTTGTAAAAGAAAAACCAAATCCGGTGCCAGTGAGGATCGAACTCATGACCCTGGAGAGCATCTATGCACAGTGAATGTCTTAACCACCACGCCATGTATGCAAGCGTGTTTGAAAGCTGGGCTGAGTGGATTACAACACGCGTCGTCCTTCCATTGCTTCGTCTCCGCGCCAAGAACTTCATCGTTCTCATTTGAATTTTTTGAAAGCTAGCGTCGGCCATTGCTCGACGCTACAGACCCTGGCAAAATCAAAAAGCAAGCACACATAATATAAATAAATTCTACAGGCATGGTTCGATTCCTGAGATCATTTCGAACGCATTGGTATAGGTCTCATGGTCCAAGTTTTCCGTTTAAGGGAAACCCTAAATCGTGCTCAGGAACCCTAGTTATGGTATATCATGATTCAGGCCAGGGAAATGCAATCAAACAACCCAGATCGCTTGCAAACTTCGTTCTAAGCATGAAACAAACATCAAAACTTGTTAATAATGCATGAATAATGAAACACGATTTTGAAAAAAGTATGAACAAACCGATTTGTGTTTTCACGATTCTTGATGGTTTTGGATGATGTAAGGGTCTGGATCGACTCAGAACAACTCAAGGAATGCAATGGAATCCTCAAAATCGATTGAAACCAGCTGGATCAGTGACTGCTACTTGCTTGTGCACCACGGTTTTTTGAGTTCTAGGTTAGGGTTCTTGAGCCAATTTTTTCCTCCTTTCTTGATAGGTATGCATCATACATTTATACTGGATGGATTTGGAATGGTTTTGGGAGAGAATCAATCAACATTTAATGCAAATCAAATTTGATTTTTGTACAAAATCAAATTTTCAAAATTTGATTAATTCTCAATCCAATCTTGCCATATTGATCCAATTTCGAAATTTGCTGGCCTTTGTGAGTTGCGTGGGTCTCAAGGAAGGAATAAAAATCAATTTTGCACTTAATTTTGATTTTATACTTTATTTTTAAATTTAATTTGTATTTAAATGAATAAATTCCAAATTAAATAGAAAAATAAAATAAAAATTCGTGGCATTGGGCTTGGATATTCCTAATTGTATGAGGAATAAGTTTGGATGAAGAAAAAGCAAGCCCATTTGCAAAAAATTTGATTTTTAGAAGTATCTCTCTTTGTGCATTCCTTCAAAATTGCCCAACTTGTGAATGGTGTATCTTGCTCAATTTTCCACATTTTTGAGTGTTCTTAGACTTTTTGAAAAGCTCTAAGAGTCCTCTAACCAACATTTTTGGTCTCATCTAAATTGGAGTTTCCATGCTCAATATATCTTCAAAACAAAAAGTTGACTTTTTGTTGACTTTGAAAATGACCTGTAATGTTTTGGGCCATACCTCTCAAATGAAGCATTTTTTGGACATTCTTGTGAGACATGAAGTTGTGGAGAATTGAATTTCCTTCCAAAAAAGAGGTGGTGGAAAAATTTCTGAGAAAGTATGAAGAAGTTATGATCAGTCAAAGTTCAGTTGACTTTTCACCTAGAAACCCTAATTTAGAAAGTTTGACTTTTGAGCAAATCTTGAGTTTTCTTGATGAATCATGATCAACCCTTGATCAAATGATGGATGTAACTTCAAAATGAGGATGTTGACCAAAATGAAGTTTGACTGTATGTTGACCACAGTTGACTTTTTGTCCAATTCAACTGATTTTCAACCATCTGAGCAATCTTGACTTGTAAGGCTTGAAACTTGACATGTAAAATCTTTGAAGCATATGAGGAGGCATGAAGACCATTGAAGATGTTGGAAGTCCATCTTGACTGAGGAATACCAAACCCTAGTTTGGGTTGATTGTCTAGGAGAGAGTTTGTCTGATCAACTCTTGAGGAATCCTTGAGTATGGATGTATGAAATATCTTGAGAGGATGGAGGGAAAATTTTGGGGTATGACACACGTACCTCAACTAAAAGCCATAATGATGGTTCTAGATTTATCATGGACTTTTGTAAAATGTTCCAAATAGATGAAAAAAGTGCACTCTTGAACTATTACATCCATATGGAAATTAATCATTCTATAAACTTTATAAAAGTATTATTCTCTACTTGAAAATAAGTTTCTAAGAAGGAAGAATGATACAACATTGATTTAAAACCAAACATTTCCTTCTTGTGCATGTTCTTTTTATCGATTCAATTCTCTATGAATCCATGTGCAAGGATGTTTTTTATATGACACAGACTAAAATCAAAATATGAGAGTCTTTCTTGGGTACACAAAAAGTGATTACCTGATGGCGATTGTTAATCCTGATATATTTGATCAAAACATCGATGATGTTCTTCAATAAATATGATCAATATGGTGACATTAATAGATGATGGTTTGTAATTCTCTCAAAAGGGGAT
The DNA here is from genome assembly GCA_021764765.1 of Vicia sativa. Classification (NCBI taxonomy): domain Eukaryota; kingdom Viridiplantae; phylum Streptophyta; class Magnoliopsida; order Fabales; family Fabaceae; genus Vicia; species Vicia sativa. Next base: position 298,335,980 of record CM038792.1, on the reverse strand, counting down.
GTTTTTCAAAAATTACCATGAGACTTCTATGAGATAATACATTTAATAGAGATTTAAAAATTGGAAAAAATTGTTTGATTCTCTAGTAAGTAATTTATTAATAGCTTAGTCAATTTTTTTTTCAACCTTTGGGTGAGCTTTTAAGTGTTTATGGAGCAAAATTCTATCAAAAACCTAGAGCTCAATAAAAATATAAGGCCTAAGGAAAAAAAAAAGAAATAATTATTTCTTGGAAAAATACGAACAAGAAAGAATTAGAAAACAAAATTATCTTTTGATTTAGAAAGCTTCAAATACTTTAAGTTCTATTCAAGAAAGAATAAAGTGGAATAAGTACTCTAAAAATTACCTACAAGGGATCTAAAAATTTCAACTCTAGACTATCCATATTCAACTCTATAAAGAAACTTGTTCCTTTTACATGGATCTATGTGTTTTTATTTTATTTTTTTTTACCTTTTTTACTATGACAAAGGGAAAAAGTATACTCTTATAGGGAGTGAAATATACTTTCTATTTAATTTAGGGGGGAGTTTAATGACCCCAAATATATTTCTTTGTTTCATTTTCCACCACTAGAGAGAGATGTGTTGTTATCATCAAAAAGGGTGGTGGATTTAAGTGCTTTAAGGTATAAAGTGGCCCGAGTATTATATAAATAAGGGAATAACTTAGAATTATTAAGGCATCAGACACACACCTAAAGTATATTTTCAAATGTTTTTATCTAGAAAATTGTTTACTAAGACAAACCAAGTGATTAAAAGGTTGTCTAAACCCTTTTCAAATTATTTTTGAACTAATCAATCGATTGGTAAGTTGTGCCAATCAATTGGCAAAACTTTTCTATGGCAGTCAATGGATAGAAGAATTAAGTCAATCAATTGGTGAAGAGCTAATCAATTAATCAAGAACTTATGACAACATATTAATTACTTGCAATGACTATATATCAAATATTTCTTTTTTAGGCTTGCTAATCGATTAAAAATGAGCTAGTCAATCGATTGGGACATTAAATTGGTCCATGAATTATTTTTTCGTTTTTGAACTTTCCAACTACTATATAAAGGAGGCTCTCCTCCACTTCATTTCACATCACTTTCCAACATTTTACATTTTCTTTAGAATTTATGTCTCTAATTTCGTTCTCTCTAGAAAATATTTCTTTCACTTGATATTGCCTTAGTGCTTGTAATTGAAGTTTTGCTTGTGAGGAATAACTTTTGTAAGTGGTTGTGTTGCTTGTTTAATTCTTGGGAGTGTGATACTCTTGAGAAAATCGAGTTTGGTTTATGAGATAAATCAATCTTAAAATCTCAACAGTTGCTTATCGAGCTTTGTCTCAAAAAGTTATGCTTTTGATTATTGAGATCGATTTGAAAATCTCTAAGAAAGTTTTAGCTTAGTTTGTGGTAAAAACTATTTGTGGTTGAGGATAAGCATGTAAATATCTCAAGTTCAGCTGTTGTTTATTGAGTTTTGTCAGAAAAAGTTATGCTTTTGATTATTGAGATCAATTTGAAAATCTCTTAGAAAGTTTTAGCTTAGTTTGTGGTAAAAACTATTTCTGGTTGAGGATAAGCATGTAAATATCCCAAGGTAAGCTTGTATAAAGGTTTGTGGGCATTTCCAATAAAAACTCACAAAGTTTATAGTCGACATCTCAAAAAGACTTCTTAGAAACAGGACTAGGTCAACGTTCGATCAAATCTGAATTACTCTCTGTCGATCAAAACTAAAATAATCTAATAATTACTCGAACTCGTTCATATGCTGGTATATTCAATTCAACTCGTGACAATCTGTATAACTTTGACTCAGGTATTGAATTTGAGTTTCTCAATCCATGAATCCGTTGACCTGACAAGTTGAAGTGAAATTATTAATTTGTAATTTTTTATTAATATTTTAATTAAAATAAAATTAGTAAGCAATCACAAATTAATTTTTTTTGCCTTAATTTTTCACTCATCACCCTTATTTTTACTGAAATGTTATTTTAATAGTAGTGGGATTACTTAATTACTATTGTATCATTTCCAAATTATAAATTTTATAAAAATAATTTGATATTATTATTAAGTATTATGACATATGAATGGAATTTATTTGATATTATATGACACATTTCATCCAACTATATTTTTGAAAAGTTAAGCAATTATAATAAATTGTGTCACAATAATTTTAGAATTTTAAAAAATTATCAAAAAATTTAAATTTTTTATACAATTCGAAAACTCAATCCAACCCAATTAATAAATAACAAGATTGTTTCATGTTTAAATTTTAAAATCATAAATTAGAAGATGAATTCAATCTATTAAAATTACCTATTTTTAATCAAAATTGTATGACACTTTAATACTCCCTTGATATATATATATATATATATATATATATATATATATATATATATATATATATATATATATATATATATATATATATATATATATATATATATATATATATGAGGAGATCAAATTACACCAATTAGTTACACCAAGTATTACACTCATTTATAATCTTTGATTTATTTAAAATCTAAGGGCTATTAAAAAAGAAGCATGGTAAAATATTTCCTTTTTTCATAAGACCAATCATTCCATATATATATTTATCTAATCAATGTCATACATTTTACAAAAATATATTCTCTCACATAGATAATAAATTCGATATACATTTACAGGTAATGTCAAATTAAAAAAAAAACACGTGAATTTACAATGAAAAAATATATTTTTTTAATTAGTGCTATTTATATTTAAAATAATATTCACTATTAAAAATTTGATTAGTGACTAGTACTATTTATATTTACTATTAAAAATTTACAATAAAATTGATACTATTTGAATAGAATATAATTTAAATGAATAGAATATAATTTAAAAATTTATTATAAAATTTATACTATTTAATTTTTTTATATAAAAAAGTTATAATTTATAAAAAAATAAGTAGAAAATATAAAATAAAATAAAATTTATTTTTAATTAGGAAAAAACTATTCCTTATTAAAATTCATAAACCATTATAATCATAATATCATGGTAGTACTATTATGACTCTTGAATATTAATTCAAATAAAATATATTTACAAATACTTACAAAATGAATGATGAGAAATTTAAAATAAAATTAAAATAAACAATGAGAAATTTAATTTAAATAAAATTAAAGAAAATAATTTTCATTTTGTAAGTATTTGTATAAAATAAAATTAAAGAAAACAATTTTCATTTTATAAGTATTTTTATAGTAAATTAAATTTTATTATACTATTTTTATACTATTTTTAAATAGTATAAATTTTATAGTAAATTTTAAGATTATATTCTATTCATTTAAATTATATTCTATTCAAATAGTATCAATTTTATTGTAAATTTTTAATAGTAAATATAAATAGTACTACTTACTGATCAAATTTTTAATAGTGAATATTATTTTAAATATAAATAGTACTAATTAAAAAAATATATTTTCCATTGTAGATTTGCGTGTTATTATTATTATTTTTTTTTAATTTGACATTACGTATAAATGTATATGGAATTTATTATCTATGTGAGAGAATATATTTTTGTAAAATTTATGACATTGATTAGATAAATATATATATATATGGAATGATTGGTCTTGTGAAAAAAGTAAATATTTTACCATGTTTCTTTTTTAATAGCCCTTATATTTTAAATAAATCAAAGATTATAAATGAGTGTAATACTTGGTATAACTAATTGGTGTAATTTGATCCTTATTTTATATATATATATATATATATATATATATATATATATATATATATATATATATATATATATATATATATATAAGTAAAAAGTTTTTCAATAAATGTAAAATAAATAAATTTTTGATACAAAAAGATATTTTTATTTTTTTATTCAAGGTTTTCCGCTATTGGCTATTACATTAGACATTTTATAAGGTAAACATATCTTGGGACCAGAGATAAACAATCAATGGTCGATTTACTAAGCAACAAACAAACAACCACATTCAAATAAATAAAATAAAATAATAACAACAATAATAATATTTGTTTATTTAAAAAGAAAACCCAAAAGAAAACAAAGGGTTCCTTAAAAGGCCAAAAGAACAGAACATCATAGACAGAACAGAGTGTTCCAGAGTTTAAAACAACATCATAGAATTGGGCATCTTCAGAAACATCAATGGAGGGCATCAAGAAGAGACTCTTTGCTTCATCAATTTCACCAACAATGGTGTTTCTCTCTCTAGGTTTCGCTATTCTTCTCATGCTACCAATGGCATCAGCTTCAAGGATTTTGGTCGGTGGAAGCAAGGGTTGGAACACAAATTTCAACTACACTACTTGGGCTGCGGACAAACATTTCTACAATGGTGATTGGCTTTGTAAGTTCTTTCTCTCTCTAAAGTTTCAATCTTTGTCTTCATAAACAGTTAATTTGCATAGTTTCTTTAGATTGGATCTGAAGTTTTTGAAGCCTAGGGTAAGTTAAAGTTTGTAACTTTTTTGTGTTTTTTTTACTTAATTTACTATTTTATGAACAATTAGGTAAAAGGGTTTTAGTATATTGAATTGGTTAATCTTTAGATCTTTTGGGCTTATTTGATTAATCTTTGAAGTTTCTAGCTTTTTGATGCCTAGTTTGCTAATTTTTTGAATAATAGGAAAAAGGGTTTGTATTGGTTAGTCTTAGATCTTTTGGGCTTATTTGATTAATCTTTTGAAGTTTCTAGCTTTTTGATACCTAATTGGCTATTTTTATGACTAATAGGAAAAAGGGTTTGAATTGGTTAATCTTAGATCTTTTATGTTTTTTTTTTAATAATCTTTAAAGTTTATAGCTTTTTCATGTTTTTTATACTTAATTTGCGATTTTATGGACTAAAAGGAAAAAGGGTTTGAATAAATTGAATTGGTTAATCTTAGATCTTTTGGGTTTATTTGATTAATCTTTGAGGTTTGTGTCAAATCCATGGTGGTTAAATATATATAATTGTTGAAAAAGAAAAGAAGGAAATTGTTAGTATTGTGTGTGTGTAATTGTGCTTGGATTGAAGAATTTTGGGGTAGTTTTTGTTCAAAAGGAAATATTTACAGAAGAAAAATTAAAAAAAAAAAAAATTGGATTTTTTAAGATTATTTTCTGTTATCTTGTTATGCACTCTCAGATCCATAATTTTTGGCTTCTTTTGACTAATGATCCGTATAGTTTATTGCTTAGCTGTTGAGTTTTTCTTTGTATTTTTTTCAATTACTTATTTTGTGTTTGTTATAGTCTATATAACACTGATGACACAGACACTAGATACCTCATTGATACTGACATACAGTTAATAAGTGATCAAATAGGGTTACATGTGTTGATATCGTCTTTGAGAGACACTGACACACGTCAAAAATCGGACACGTCTTTAATCTGGAATGTCACTTGTGATTTTTTGTTTTATATTTGGAGTTTGAACATTGCCAACTAACATGGATTTGTTTTTTTTTTTTCTTTCTAGTTTTTGTGTATGATAGGAACCAAATGAATGTACTAGAAGTAAACAAAACAGATTATGAAACATGCAACTCAGATCATCCAATTCACAACTGGACAACTGGAGCTGGAAGAGATGTTGTTCCATTGAATGTGACAAGACATTACTATTTCATAAGTGGCAAAGGATTTTGTTATGGTGGAATGAAAATAGCTGTTCATGTTGAAAATCTTCCTCCACCACCAAAAGCTTTACCTATAAAATCTTTTGCACCAACTCTTAAAGGCCATAGTATCCTTCTCATGCCTATTGTTTTTGCTATTGGAGCAGCTTGGGATTCATTCATTTATTTATGGTAACTTTTAGATGATTCCTTAAACAAATACCAAATGGTGTTACTTGTTGATTATGTTGTGTTGAACTTTTTTTTAAAGATTTTAAAAGGGTTATTGTTGGTTGGATCAGTTGTTGTTGACCTCAAATGAGGTTGAAGTGTTTTGGTGTTTGATTTTCTTAATGTAGTTAGTGTGTTTGTGGTTGTTGTGTAACGAGGAGAAATATGTGACAAACTTGTTTGATTTAATTTATTGGAGAAATCAATTGCGGAAATTGTGGAAATGTTGTTGTATGCTTTTGGACTAGTATGTCCTTGAAATAGTGATGTAAAGAAAAATATATGCTAGGAGATGTTGCACTTATGGGGTACCTAAATGCTAAATGTAAAAACAAGACTAAAAAATGTTAGGTACTAAGTGGGTCATGAGAACATGATCCAACTCTTTATCCAATCTAAATGGACCATGGTGTTTTTTTTAAGTATTTTATGTGGAAAATTGATCATTATATCTCATACAATTACTTGTGAAAATTCAAAAATATCTCATTATCTAAATTTTGAAATTCGAATGTGCCCCAACATTACAATCACAATAATCATCTCAAATGCAAATAAAGAATATATTCGGATATTGAAATATAAATTCACCTTTTTATGTCAAATTGGTGAATTCTATTGTTCTATTTAAAAAATATTCGGTCATGACATAAATCAAAATAAAATAAAATACACACATACAAAGGGTGGCATATATTATTTTCCACACAATAGAAAATCAATCCTACAAACATAGCATGCATCTGGTCATATAACATAACACATATTTGAATTTCATGCTACAATAAAATATGCATTTCACAGCGGAATAATTAATTCAACAATAAAACAATAATGACTGATATCCCATACTACCAACCATATCACAAATACTAGGCACCAAGGTCATACATCTCACCATCTCATACATATTCAGATAAAAGAGAATAACAACAAATATCTCTCAATTAAGTCATAACATAAAATCAAATGAAAATTCCCCGTGTTACATGACAAAAGCAATGACTCACTACCTAGTATAAGGATAACTAGATAAACTCCTCAACTAGTCTCGTGCGAAGCACCGCTATCCTCGAAACTTGCACGTTACCCACATAGAAGCAACATCACAACAGAAGGGTGAGAATTCACATCATTATCGGAATGTATATAAATTGGAAGTAATATAGAAACAACATCTATGATAAATTCTCCACACTTCAAGTGATATTCCATAAAGTAAGGTTTCACATTCCAATTAGCAATAAATGTCATTATACAAACATTCCAAGTATAACATGTTCACATTTATCACTTATGACACAAAAGTCACCAACACAATCAATCAAATAATCCACATATTCAATTTCCATATTTATCAACATAAACATACACTCTTTAATGACGCATGAGACATTAATGCAATGTGACTCATGCATGTGGTACCATTGTGAACGTCAAGCTCACCTCGCTTCCGATTGAATAACTTAGAACCAAAGTCACACTTCTAATCCGGACAAGACCAAAGCCACCAATATGAACATATAGTCCACCGGTTCTTTTTTCATATAGGATCAAGCACATTGTGAACCCAAAGTTTCACCGCTACTATTTCCATTCAAGGATCAAGCCACCAATACCGAAGTTCCAACTCCCCATGAATGCATGTGCAATTTAACCAACAACATATGAAATTAAGATTATTCATCAACCTTAATTATCAAGCATACCACAATAATCCAACACATTTGAATTATCCATCATTTTGCACAAATATCATGTTTCATCATCAACAAACAATACACATAGTATTTACTATCATCACACATCACAAATAACACATAGCATACAAGCCAACACATATTACTCTTCATCCAAAACATAACATACATACACTAATTCAAGTAGCATGTATTCATCTAAATCGCATCCAAACACAATCCAAAACTCATCAAAACAATTATTAGAATTCATGTAAATTAATGATAAATCATAAGCAAGCAATACCCTAATACATTCATGCATAATCAAAGAATTCATTTTTTTTGCATACAGTGAGGCGCGCTTAACGGTCCCCCGCGTGCTCAACGGCCTTACGATTATGCAATAAAATTCTGCTACGGACAGTTCAATTCCAGCCACGAATTTTCTTCTCAAAATTAATTTTAATGCTTATTTATCATCAATTAAACATCATCTAACATGTATACATCATGGGTAACCTAATCATAACCTCAAATCTAGTTTTCTTCATCAAAATCCCAATTTTCCCAATTCAATTTGAGTGAACAAAACCTAAAAATTGATATACCCAATTCTATAGCATGTTACTAATCACCACCCAAGAACATATAATCAAATAATAATGAAGATTCTTCCCCTTACCTCTTGAAGATTCTCTTTTTAGGGCTTCTCCTCTTCTCTTCTTTTCCACCAAATGACAACACTAACTATGTTTTCCTTTAACCCTTTACTAACTAGTAAACTCAAATTGGGCTTAACACTTAACACTTCCTTATTGTTTCTATTCTTATAATTAGGCTTAGGGATGACAATGGATATCCATGAGAACGGGTACTAGTCTCCCGCTACCCGCCCCGTTTAGTAAATATGATATTCCTACCCTCCTCATATCCGTGCGGGTATCCGTTAATTTTGAGATATCTGCGGGTATTAACGGGTATCCATGGATACTATTATTTAAATATATTTTAAAAATATGTATATTTAAATAACTATTTTTTAATCTCTTTTTAAAGTCAAAAAAAATATTTTCAAAGTTAACACATAATAAATATTAATAAAAATAAATCACTTTCATTTTATTTCTTCTCTTATCCAAATAATAATAATAATAATAGTAATAATAATATCATATTTAAGAAACTAACAATAATAATTTTGATCAAACAAATTAACATTTAAGTATTTTTTCTAATTATTAACGGATACGGATATCCACGGGTACGGGTACCATCAAATCCATATCTGTATCCGTAAATAATCGAGTAATCAAATATCCGTTTATTTTATCCGTGGATATCTATTAAGTCATCATATCCATATCCGTGACGGGTTTTATCTACGGGTATCCACGGGTACGGTTTTTTTTGTCATCCCTAATTAGGCTCAATACTAAATAATCTCATTTCTACTCATAAAACCCAATTATTCAAATAACACACATATTTAAATAAATCAAATAACTCAATTAAATTAATTATCACACAATATAATAATAAATAGTAATGATAATAATAATAATAATAATAATAATAATAATAATAATAATAATAATAATAATAATTAATAAATGACTATTAAAATTTAGGATGTTACAACTCTCCCCCACTTAAAAGATTTTCGCCCTCGAAAATTACCTCAAACGAACATCTCAGGATACGAATCTTTCATCTGCCTCTCAAGCTCCCAAGTCACATTACCATTAGCAAGACCTTCCCAAACCACTCTCACTAAAGTGATTCCCTTCCCTCGGAGTTACTTAACTCTTCGATCCTCAATACGCATCGGTGAAGTCTCAACCGTCAAATTATCTCTTACTTGCACATCATTTAACAGAACAACATGAGACATATCCGCCATATATTTCCTCAATTGAGATACATGGAATACGTCATGAAGATTAGCAAGTGACGATGGCAAATGGATCTGATAATCCACTTCACCTACCTTCTCAGCAATCTGATAAGGACTAATAAAATGCGGAGTCAATTTACGTGACTTCAAAGCTCTGCCAACACCAGTTACAGGAGTAACTCTCAAAAATACATGATCTCTTTTCTCAAAGCTAAGATCCTTTCTTCTCTTATCATGGTAACTCTTCTGACGAATCTAGGCAATCTTCATCTTTTCTCGAATTATCTTAATCTTATATGTAGTCTATTGAACTATCTCAGGTCCAACCACCGCACTCTCACCAGATTCATACCAGCACAAAGACGTCTTACACCTTCTTCCATACAAATCCTCAAACGGAGCCATTTCAATACTCGAATGGAAACTATTGTTATAGGTAAACTCAATCAAAGGCAAATAACTATCCCAAGCACCTTCTCGCTCTAAAACACAAGCTCTCAAAAGATCCTCCAATGATTGAATCGTCCTTTCAGTTTGACCACCAGTCTATGGATGATACGCCGAACTCAAACGCAACTTAGTATCCAAAGCATATTGCAAACCTTCCCAAAAATGTGAAGTAAACCTCAGATCTCTATCCGAAACTATACTCGACGGAACACCACGCAAACTCACAACTTTCTCAATATACAACTTAGCAAACTTATTGTAACACGGTGAACTGACTTTTTAGTGTTTTTTTGTATCGCAAATGTGCGGATAGCAAGAGTCGCCACCGACTTTTATTTTTATCCATTTAAGGGAAGGTAAAAGTACAGAAAAAGACCTTCGTTAGATTTTGAGTAAGGGAGAAGGTTATGAAAAGGGAAGGTATTAGCACCCCTTTCCATCCGTAGTTATCTACGGGCTCTTAGTTGCTCTTAGATCACTTTAAAATTGTGCTTTCTGTGTGTTTGACAAAAATGTTTTGAAAATGCATTTCGCTTTGACTTTGTAATGATTCATGTAGGAATGTATACAAAGTGTTCGGAAATGTTTTGTTTTGAAAAGAGTTTGAACTTTGACAAAAGTGTGAGGTGTGAAAAGCATTTGATTTGAGCAAGCAACTAAAAGTCTTATTACCTACTCAGAATTGGTCGTTTTCGTGTTGTTTTACGTTCCTTTAGAATAGCGCTATCCATACCATTAGTTGGTAGGTAACTCCATTCGTTGGATGTAAGCGGGACATTCGAAGGGACATCGGATGGTCATAGAAGGCAACTTGTAGGAAGTATCCTAGCACATTCGAAGGGACTATCATCATTTTTCGTAGGCAACAATCGAGGGTCAAGATCATGTATTCGTAGGCGACATCGTGGGTCTTATGATCTTTGTATCGGAGGGACTATGATGATTTGTTTGAAGGCAACGGTGCTAGAATACCTCTACGTTCGAGGGACATGACCATTTGTATTCGTAAAGGCAACGAGAGAGAATTACCCTAAGGGGTGTATGTGTGAAAAGAGTGTGTTGATTTCAGATATTTTATCTTGAAAATTAATGGGCTATGTTCAATTTTATCTTGCCATACACGCCTAACTACCAGCAGTTTATAAGGTGCGGAAATTAAAATGCGGAATGTAAAGATGCGGAAAGATAAATGTCCTACGCTATTACATGGCTTTGGGGCAGATACATAATTTAAACTTGCGGAAAATAAAAACCTAATTAAAACTATTACATCCCATGAGCAATTACATTATTGTAAAAAAGGAAACGATAAGAAAAATCGTCCGAAACGGGATAACCTGTGAAAAGATGAGAAAATCGGAAAATACGAGAGAAATCGAATAAGAGACAAATGTCAGTAAAAATGCAAATTTTTGAATGAGAAAAATATGGCATGCTGGAAATAACATAAATATGCTAAAATAATTTTTTGGATTTTTTGGATGCATTTTAATAATTTAAAACTAATTAAAATTGATTTTAATGCTAAATTATGAATAAAAATAAATATGCATGCAAAATGATATTTTTTAATTTTATAAATTAAATAAGTATTTTCTGAAAATAATGTAAAAAGGAAAAAATATTTTGATGATTTTTAATGCATGAGAAAAAATATTGAAAAGAATTAAAATAGATGCAAAATATTAAATAAAAAGAAAATAGAAAAATATGAAGTTTTGTAAAACATTGGTCTTGCCAGGATTCGAACTGGAGACCTTGGAGAGCATCTATGCACAGTCCACGCCTTAACCAACTGAGCCAAGTGTGCAAGCGTGTTTGGAAACTGGAACGAGTGGGATGTAAACACGCGTCGCCCTCAGAATACCTCAAACCCGCGCCAAACTTCATCGTCCCCGATTTGAATTTTTTGAAACTTCAGCGTCGGCCATTGCTCGACGCTATGTCCCTGGCAAAACTGAAAATCAAGCATACATAATATAAATCAGTTTTAAGGCCATGGTTCGATTCGGGACATCATTCCGAATTCATTGGTGATAGCTTCATGGTCCAATTTTTCCATTTAAGCAAAGCCCTAAACCGAGCTCAGAAACCCTAGTTATGGCATATTACGTTTTAGGCCATGGAAACACGATTAACTTGCCCAGATCGCTTGCAAACTCATCACTAATCACAAAAACAACAACAAAACAAGTTAAAAATGCATGATAATTGAAATACGATTTTGAGATTTTCTTGAACAAACCGATTTCGGATTTTCCAAATCTTGATGCTTTTTGGCAATGTAAAGGTCTGGAATGCTTCCAGGGATGTCAAGGAACGTGTTTGGATCCTCAAAACCAATTGAAACAAGCTGAATCAATGGCTGCTAGTTGCTTGAGAGGCACGGTTTTTTTGAGCTTCAATAAGGGTTTCTCCAGCCAAATTCTCTACCCTAATTCGTGTGGTATGTATCATGTATATATAGTAGAAGGATTTAGAGTTGTTTTGGGAAAGAATTAATCAATAATCAATGCCAATCAAATTTGATTTTTGTACAAAATCAAATCTTCATATTTTGATCAATTTTCAATCCAATCTTGCCATATCAATCCAAATTTCGAAATTTGCTGGCTTTATTGAGTTACTTGGTCTTCAAGGAAGAAAGAAAAATCAATTTTGCATTTAATTTTGATTTTATACTTTATTTTTAAATTTAATTTGTATTTAAATGAATAAATTCCAAATTAAATAGAAAAATAAAATAAAAATTCGTGGCATTGGGCTTGGATATTCCTAATGGTGTAAGGAATAAGTTTGGATGAAGAAAAAGTAAGCCCATTTGCAAAGTTTTTGATTTTTAGAAGTATTTCTCTTTGTGCACTTCTTCAAAATTGTCCAACTTGTGAATGGTGTATCTTGCTCAATTTTCCACATTTTTGAGTGTTCTTGGACTTTTTGGAAATATCTAAGAGTCCTTTAACCAACCTTTTTGGTCTCATCTCAATTGGAGTTTCCATGCTCAATATATCTTCAAAAGAAAAAGTTGACTTTTTGTTGACTTTGAAAATGACCTGTAATGTTTTGGGCCATACCTCTCAAATGAAGCATTTTTTGGACATTCTTGTGAGACATGAAGTTGTGGAGAATTGAATTTCCTTCCAAAAAAGAGGTGGTGGAAAAATTTCTGAGAAAGTATGAAGAAGTTATGATCAGTCAAAGTTCAGTTGACTTTTCACCTAGAAACCCTAATTTAGAAAGTTTGACTTTTGAGCAAATCTTGAGTTTTCTTGATGAGTCATGATAAACCCTTGATCAAATGATGAATGTAACTTCAAAATGAGGATGTTGACCAAAAATTATGAAGTTTGACTGTATGTTGACCACAGTTGACCTTTTGTCCAATACAACTGATTTTCAACCATCTGAGCAATTTGCCTGAGCAATCTTGACTTGTAAGGCTTGAAACTTGACATGGAAAATCTTTGAAGCATATGAGGAGGCATGAAGACCATTGGAGATGTTGGAAGTCCATCTTGATCTGAGGATCACCAAACCCTAGTTTGGGTTGATTGTCTAGGAGAGAGTTTGTCTGATCAACTGTTGAGGAATCCTTGAGTATGGATGTATGAAATATCTTGAGAAGATGGAGGGAAAATTTTGGGGTATGACAGCTGCCCCTGTTCAATCCTCTTGTACTGGAAGGGTTAGATTGACATGCTTGTCTTTCGTGACCTGGAGGTAGAAGATGATTGAACACTCGAGTACACCTGAAAATTTGCACTCGCTGTTGGATGATGCGGGAATGGGCTTACAGATGCCATTTGGAGAAGCTGGAGATTTCACTGGGGAATGAGTCGTATGCTAGACTCGAGGTTGTGGATAGGAGGAGAATCGTCGGAGATGGGATTGAGATGCCATCTGGAAAGGTCGATGCTGGGGAGTGAGCTGTATGCTAGACTCTGTAGTCGTTTCTGGAAGGAGCATGGAGATGGGCTTAAGATGCCATCCGGAGGGAGTCGTACGTTAGACTTCGTGCTCATCTTTGAATGAAGTTATTGATTTGTATTGATTTTTAACCAAATATGCAGCATTCTGAAAGCGGAGAAATATTGATAAGTAGTCGGAGATGGGCTTAAGATGCCATCCAGGGCAACTGAGTCGTACGCTAGACTCTGTAGTTGCTATTGATAATAAGAAGGGATCAGAATAAATCTTCGTGTCGATTACTCTGAGGGAGGTCGTAATTGGCAAAATGTGGATATCTTCCCTGTTGTGCATCGGGTGTTGATCCACTGCCTGCTATCGGAGGATAACTTGTGATCGTTCGGATAAGGTTTCCGTCGGCCGGTATTAATCCCGGATCCGGCGGAGGACAACGAGGCGGTCGCTCGATAGTTTTCTCATCGAGATTCGGCTAATCTCGACCACCGTCGGAGGACAACGGGGCGGTCTTCGATAGTTTTCCTGTCGAGATTCGGGCTTAATCTCGACCAGTCGGAGGACAACTAGGGCGGTCTTTCGATAGTTTTCCGCCGAGATTCGGGGCTTAATCCCGGACCCGTTATGCAAGTGACTTTCACTGCTTTGGAAAAACAAGAGAAACTTTGATAGAATATTTGTTAGTCTTATGCAAAGTATGATGCATGACAATGTATATGAACGACATATGCATGAATTATGACTTTATGAGTAATGTATGAATGATAGATGTTGTGGTATTTCAAAACATATCCATCTTGAAGAAGATGCGGATGTTCTGCTTGAGGATTCCTGACTTCCGTTTGGGGATGGAGATCCTGAGAAGAAAAGAACTTTGATCCCTCCGATGCACTATCTGACCAAGTCTTGGGCCTAGATATTGTTGAGGAAGGTAGAGATTGAGAAACTCGTTGTTGGAGATCTCATGCATAGACCTTGCTGGGGAGAGTCCGGGAGGGAATCTGTTGGGGATCTTGTATGTAGACCTTGTTGGGAAGAATTAGGAGGCACTCTACTAGGGATGTTGAGCGCAGATCTCACTGGAGAGCGTTTGATGGTTGCCGAAGACCGGTCAGCCCGCTGGAATCTCCGAGGGAATAAGATGTAGATTTTCTCCGGCACTATCCGACCAAGTCTCAAGTCCGGATACCGCTGGAGGAAAGGGAATTGTTGAGAGATATTCGATGATAAATACCTGGGATGAAGTGTTACCGCTGAGGTCGATGTAACATTGCTCGTTGAGTGGAATCACCGCCGGATTAACATATACTACGGGGAGGTTTAGTGAGTGACACCTCTCGGGGATTATGTTCTCTGGGAATGTTTTGGTGACCTTTGTTGTCATCTCAATTCTTGAGCCTGTAGTAATTACTTTTGTTCGTTCACTTTTCGTATGTTTGTGATTAGATTCTTATTGTCAAATGCGTATAGTCATTCAAAACAAACGTTGGACTTATTGCAAACGACAATAGTGAAAAATGTAAAGAGAAAGAACTTATATTCATTTGAAATGTGGCGTATGGCCAAGTAGTTTGTACACAAGAAAGGTAAAAAGCTATGCGGAAACAATCTCGTTAAGTTCCAACCATGCTAGTACTCATATATTTCAACTATCTCATCTCCTTGCTGTCAGTAGAAAGTGAGTAGACTGATCTTCGCCATTTGAATCTTGAATGCTGATAGTAGTCTGGAAGCAGGTGATCTGTGTCATACCCCAAAATTTGCCCTCCATCTACTCAAAGAGATTTCATACATCCCTACTCAAGGATTCCTCAAGAGTTGATCAGACAAACTCTCTCCTAGACAATCAACCCAAACTAGGGTTTGGTATCTCTCAAGTCAAGATGAACTTCCAGCATCTCCAATGGTCTTCATGCCTCCTCATATGCTTCAAAGGTTCTCCATGTCAAGTTTCAAGCTTCACAGATCAAGTTTCCTCGCATAATTGCTCGATGGTTGAAAATCACAGATTGACAAAAGTCAACGTGGTCAACATACAACAAACTTCCGATTTTTGGTCAACATCCTCATTTTGAAGTTACATTCATCATTTGATCAAGGGTTGATCATGATTCATCAAGAAAACTCAAGATTTGCTCAAAAGTCAAACTTTCTAAATTAGGGTTTCTAGGTGAAAACTCAACTGAACTTTGACTGATCATAACTTTCTCATACTTTCTCATAAATTTTTCCACCACCTCTTGTTTTGAATGAAATTCAATTCTCTACAACTTCATGTCTCACAAGAATGTCCAAAAAATGCTTCATTTGAGAGGTATAGCTCAAAACATTACAGTCATTTTCAAAGTCAACAAAAGTCAACTTTTTGTTTTGAAGATATATTGAGCATGGTAACTCCAATTGAGATGAGACCAAAAAGGTTTGTTAGAGGACTCTTAGAGCTTTCCAAAAAGTCCAAGAACACTCAAAAATGTGGAAAATTGAGCAAGTTACACCATTCACAAGTTGGGCAATTTTGAAAGAATGCACAAAGAGAAATACTTCTAAAAATCAAAACTTTGCAAATGGGCCTACTTTTTCTTCATCCTAACTTATTCCTCATGCAATTAGGAATATCCAAGCCCAATGCCACGAATTTTTATTTTATTTTCCTATTTAATTTGGAATTTATTCATTTAAATACAAATTAAATTGAAAAATAAAGTATAAAATCCAAATTAATTGCAAATTTGATTTTTATTTCTTCTTTGTGATCTAATCAATTCATTAAAAGCCAGCAATTTCGAAATTGGATCAATATGGCAAGATTAGATTGAAATTGACAAATTTGAAGATTTGATTTTTTGCAAAAAATCAAATTTGATTATCATTGATTATTGATCAATTCTTGCCAAAAACTGTCTCAAATCCATCCAATATAAATACTTGATGCATACCAATCAAAAGAGAACAGAAAAAATGGCTCAAGAACCCTAACCTAGAACTCAAAAATCCGTGCCTCTCAAGCAACAAGCAGCCTTGGATCCAGGTGGTTTCAAGCAATTTTGAGCATTCCATCTTGTTCCTTGTGCCACTCAGAATCGATCCAGACCCTCACATTGCACAAAACGATTCAGAATCACAGAATTCGAATTCGATGGAAGTTTGTAAGCTTTCTGCATAGTTTGATTGAGTTTCCATGGCCGGGATCGATACTTGCCATAGCTAGGGTTTCATGGACCGAATTGGGATCACACGAAATAGGATAAATTGGACAAAACGAACACCACCATCATGTTTAGAATGATGAATCCAATCGAACCATGCCTTTGAATTAAATTTATATTGCCTATGCTGGATTTTAGAATTTTGCAGGGGTCATAGCGTCGCTCTGAGGCCGACGCAAAATTCCCAGATTTCAAATGAGAACGATGAAGTTCTTGGCGCGTGATTGGTGCAACAGGAAGGTGACACTTGTTTTTCCATCGTCCGTTCCGATTCAATGACACGCGTGCGCTCCAGATCAGATGGCAAGGGCGTGGGTGCTGTGAAGCCAATGTCTCCAGTTCGATCCCTGGCCATGACACTTATTTTTACAAGTTTGGAAAACCTCATATTTTCTTATTTTTTCTATTTTATTTCATTCAATATTTTCATGCTATTTTAATTTCTTTTCATATTTTTATTTATGCATTAAAAAATCATCAAAATATTTTTTCCTTTTGCATTTATTTTCAGAAAATCTTATTTAATTTAATAAATTAAAAAATATATTTTTGCATGCATATTTATTTTTATTCATAATTTTGCATTTAAATCATTGTGAATTCATTTTTAATTATTAAATTGCATCTAAAAAATCCCAAAAATTTATTTTAGCATATTTACATTATTTTCAGCATGTCATATTTTTTCCAATTAAAAATTTGCATTTTTTCTAACATTTTCTCTTATTTCGATTTCATCATATTTTCCGATTTCTCGTTCGCTTTCAAAGTTAATCCGATTCGATTTATTCTTTCCTTTTTTTATTTTTTCAAATAATGTAATCGTATACGGGATGTAATAGTTTAAACTTAGGATTTTATTTTCGCATTTTAAATTATGTATTCGCCTAAAGCCTTGTAATAGCGTAGGACATTTACTTTCCGCATTTTACATTCCGCATTTTACTTTCCGCACCCTATAAATTGCTAGTAATTAGGCGTGTATGGCAAGACTAAAATTGAACATAGCCCACTAACTTGCAAGATAAAATACTCGAATTCAACACACTTTCTTCACACACGCACCCTTTAGGGTAATTCTCTCTGCCTTTGCAAATTCAAAATGGTCATGTCCTCGAACGAGGTATTCTAGCACCGCTGCCTTCCAAACAAATCATCATAGTCCCTTCGATACAAAGATCATAAGACCCACGATGTCGCCTCCGAATACATGATCTTGATCCTCGATTGTCGCCACGAAAATGATGATAGTCCATTCGAATGCTAGGATACTTCCTACAAGTTGCCTTCGATGACCATCCGATGTCCTTCGAATGTCCCGCTACATCCAACGAATGGAGCTACCTACTAACTAATGGTACGGCTAGCGCTATTCTAAAGGAACGTAGAAGTACAAAAACGACCAATTCTGAGTGGGTAAATAAGTCTTTTAGTTGCTCGCTCTACCAAATGCTTTTCACACCACACACTCTTTTTCAAAGTTCAATTTCTTTCCAAAAACAAAACATTTCCGAACACTTTGTATACACTCCTACATGAGTCATTATGAAGTCAAAGCGAAATGCCTTTTCTAAAACATTTTGTCAAACACATGAAAGCAATTTTAAAAAGTAATCTAGAGCAACTAAGAGCCCGTAGAATAAATTGCGGATGGAAAGGGTGCTAATACCTTCCTTTTCATAACCATTCTCCCGAACTCATAATCTAAACGAAGGTCTTTTTCTGTACTTTTACCTTCCCTTAATTGATAAAAATAAAAGTCGGTGGCGACTCTTGCTATCCGCACATTTGGATACAAAAATCCTACAAAGTCGTTCACCGTGTTACGAATGGCGACTACTGGGACACACCTTAAAAGAGAGAATTGCCCTAGGGATTTCTAGATAACTTTTATTGCTTTTTGTTTGACTTGTATGCTTTATCTTTAAGGGTTGCTTGGGTATTATATTATTGGGGGATCCTACACCCGGATCCAGGTTTCCTTTTAGGTAAGTAGCATTAGATCATCGCGACCGTTAGACGTATAACTAAACGGTCAACATGATGGCTACGTTAGCGTGACACTTTGGTTGTCCCGAAACTCTTCATTCCCAAGTTGAAGATAGTATTTGGCTTCTGCGTGGTGTCATCAAGCGCTAACTAAACTTTTAGAACCTTAATTGACCCATCTTAGCCATTAGAAGGTAGTGAGATGGCCGGCTTTGGTATAGACCGAGGTTGGTTGATACTCGATGCTACGCTCATTGAGATCAGACTTTGGGACATTTTCGATCGACCACTTGGCCGTCGATTGAAATAAGCGCCTACGAGAAAGATCGTGATATGAGATTCCTAGAACCTTATTATTATAGGACAGGATGAACCAACTCAAACATTTGGTGGGTAATCACCTATACCTCTTGCAAGCCTTAACCCTAGGCTCATTGTGTGAATTGTTGTGTGTGCTAAACATGACATCATGACATCATTCGCATTGCATATCATTTCTAACTATTTCAAGGACCTAGGATTTATCTTTGCTCTGCTTTTGTAGGGTATTATGGCTTCTAGAAAGACAATCCGAATCAACTTTATGGGTATACCTTCTCACTCAAAGAATTGGTTTGAAATTCCCGACCATGCTCGGTTCATCAAAAGACATGGTTATCTACTTGATTTGGTTATCTCGTTTTGAAGAAGATATGATGCACGTCCTATTCAGCTTCTTTGATCCAAACACCATTGCTTTACATTCCAGATTATCATTGGTTCCTACCTTGAAGAGTTCTCTAAGCTACTGGGATACCTATTCTTGATCAAATGCCATTCACGGTCTAGAAAAGGTTCCTAAGACATGCATCATTACATCTTAAGTGCTCGTATTGAAGCCAATTGGGAAACTAGAAGTGGAGTTAAGGGTTTACTTGCTAAGTTTCTAATTAATAAAGCCCGAGAATTCCTCAAAGTTATGAGTTTCCATGCATTTGAGAACATTGTGGCCTTGCTAATTTATGATTTGGTTCTATTTCCTAACTCGGATCAATTCATAGATGTTAATGCCATCAAGTTGTTTCTTACCCGTAATCCTGTGCCTACTTTACTTGGAGACATCCTACATTCTCTCCACACTCGTACTACTAAGAGACAAGGAACTCTCATGTGTTGTATACCGTTACTTTCAAGGTGGTTTATTTCGCACCTTCCTCCATCAGTTTTGAAGAATGAACAAAGATTGAGATGGTCTCAAAGATTGATGTCACTCTCTCATTCAGATATCCGTTGGAATCTTTTCTCTCAAAAGGACTTCACCTTCATCGAGCGTTGTGGAGAATTCCCTAATGTACTGCTACTTGGTATAAGGGGAGGTATTACTTACAACCCTTCTTTAGCTCTACGTCAGTTTGGTTTTGCTCGAAAAGATGGTCCACATGATATGCTTCTCCAAGATGTTGTGTTCGACTACAACCACGATCTCCAGAATTACCGACGAAGGTTCATACACACTTGGAGCATGGTAAAGAAGACTGATACCAAGACTTTGGGGCACCAAAATCCCATTCCTTGGGAACCTTACCTCAAATGGGTGCGAGCTCGAGCTCAAAACCTCATGATGCCATTCACTGCTCTACCAAGAATTATGGAACCTTGCTATAGGTGACGTACCTATCTTGTTCTCCATCCCGACATGCCTACCGATTTTGAAGACTTGAAGAGATCCGGATTCAGCTTAAGGAAGAAAGGGATACCTTTGAAGCTCAGTGCTATGCAAGCGAGAAGAAAGTGCTAGAGTTGACAAAGCTACTTCACGAGGAGCGAAGCATCAATGCCTACATCGGCACCAAGAGGAGGCGCCCATGGGAGACTTAGAGCTTTAGGATGTTTATGTTTTCTTTTATTGTTTCGAACTATCTCTTGTACTTAAAAAGAAAAAAGAATAATAAAAGAGTACTAATAAATGTTTGTTCATTGCTTGTCTAACAAATTTAAATCTCTAAGGTCCTTGAAAACATTGCATTGCATTCGCATAAACATTGCATAACATAGCATAACATTGCATCACGTACATTGAGATTGGTTTTCTCATTTGCTCGCTATTTATTTTAGCGTAAATGGCTCTCGAACAGATCACAAAGATCTCCAAGCCCGTAATGCTCGGTTTCAGATGTTTACCACTTGGTCCAAGGCCAAGAAGATCTAAAGAAGCTCATCAACAGAAGAAGAAGGTTGTTGGTCTCCTCAACATGGGCGTACGCTACAAAGGTGGTCCTAAGAGAGTCACCGGATAGAGCTTCAAGGAAGTGTCAAGAAGGAGGATGAACAAAGTAACAAGGGTAATGGTGAAGGCCACCGAGCTTGAGAATGACTATGATAATGGCCAATACTCCATGAGGATGACAAGTACAAGCAACTTGAAGACCGTCTCAATGCCGTGGAAAACTCAAGATGTCCGGCTGAATTTTGATGATCTAAGTCTTGTCCCTCGTGTTGTGATTCCTCCCAAGTTCAAAGTTCCTACTTTTGCTAAGTATGATGGCATGTCTTGCCCTAAGTGCATTTGAAGTCCTATGCGTAAGATCAATCCCCACACCGATGATGTTGTGGATGCACTATTTTCAAGAGAGCTTGTCCGAACTCGCTTGGAGTGGTATTATCACCAGAGAATGACCGTATCCGTATTTGGAGTGACTTAGCGATGCTTTCTACAAACAATATGAGTACAATGTCAATTGACACCCACTGCATGCAACTACAAAGCATGTCTATGGGTCGTGATGAGAAGTTCAAAGAGTATGCTCAGAAATGGAGAGATCTAGCAGGCAGAGTTCAACCACCCTTATCCAATAGGGAGTTGGTTGATATGTTTATGGGGACACTAACAGCCCATTCTTCAATCATCTGATTGAAACTCTTCACCGGATTCACCGAGTCGATACTTACAAAGCAGCGTATTGAAGTCGGTATTAAGAGTGGAAGATCCATGTGGAGTCATCTTCAAATGCCGCAAAGAGATCCTTTGGTGGTAAGAAAGAAGCCAATGTCAGATATGGTCGAAAGTGAGCCAAGACCGACCGCCTAACTGTGGGGCGCAGATCTCCAATCCTACATCAAGACACCTCGAGACAACGCTGTAGCTGTAACGCCGCCACGAAGATGTTTACGAAGATCAATATGCCATTGTCACAAGCCTTACAACACATGTTGAACGCAGAGCTGATAACCTTGAGGGATCCTCCTCAGAATGTCAACACTTCCTCTCCGAAGTACAATCCAAATGCTAAGTGTGCTTACCACTCCAATAGCCCAGGACATAGTAATCGATGATTGTTGGGCTCAAGAATAAGATTCAAGATATGATTGAAGCTAAGCAGATTGAATTTGATCCTCCTGTTGAGACCCCGAACGTGATCAACGCGCCTATGCCTATCCATGACAAGAGTTCCAATGCTGTTGGTGACGATACTTATGTTTTCAACATAGATGACTGACCATCCCTCTCGATGATTAAGAAGAATTTGTCGCAGCGTGTGTCAATCCAGATGCCCAGAATTGTCGTTGGTGCCCATCCGCACCGATGGTTGTGCTTGGTTGAGAAGACGTGTTCAGGCATGATGAATAACCGTGAGATACTATTTCGAAACCACCGCGTAAGTGTGTGAAGATATGTCTAAGTCAAGATCAAGATGTGAAACGAAACTGCACTATCTGTGTGGGATACCTTGGGGCAGCAAGTGGAAAGTATGATTACATGGTGAAGTACATGTCCCCGATAGTTATAAGATTCCTATTGAAGATGTTAAGGCGACCGGATGGGGTGACGATTTCCGTAAGACTATGCCGATGTTAACACAATAAGGATTTCCTCTCACGATCCGTGCCTAGAGTGGCACCTCTCATTATTACTTCCAAGACCGCCCATATTCCTCCGACAAGGCTATCCTTGGAATTATGGAGTCGATGTTTACTATCATGGCCAAGCAAGACCTTTGACTTGAAGACCTTATAATTGAAGCTACCATTCCCGACATCGACAACATCACCGATCCAAGAAGGTGACTAGAATCGAAGAGTATTCTCTAGATATCTCTCCAAAGACACCTGACTCAACAGATTCCAAACCATTCAACCCATTCCCAAGCTAGAGGAAAGAACCGACTCATCCCGCCAAGTACCAAAGGAAGTTATCAAGATGCTCCAACAAGAAATGGAGGAAATTCAAGATTATCAAGAAGAGTGACTACAATGTTGTGGAACAATGGGACAGACTCCCAAAATCTCCATGCTTTGCTCGCTTATGCTCCGAGGCTCATGCTAACGCCTGGTGAAGTTTCAAGAATGCTCACGTGCCTCAAGACACTACTACGACCAATTCGAAGTTTGTATTGCTAGCCCGGCTGCCAACAACGGCCTAGGCTCTCGATGTGATTTGACTCTTCCTAAAGAAACATAACAAGGCCTTGCACATCTCCTGGAATGCAAGGGCACTACACTATCTCATGTTTTGGTGGATATTGGTTCGCTTCAATATCCTACCAAAGATCGCTTTTGATCGACTTGATGTCAAGGGTTGGTTCGAGACCTGACATTATTGTGAGGGTTTTGATGGTTCTAAGCGATGTGCTGGAGAGCTCATCACTGTTAAAGTCGGTTCCCACTTTTGACTCCACTTTGTCATGGACATCCGTCCACTACTCTTGCCTACTTGGACGCCCTTGATACATGGGGCGCCGTTACCTCTACCTTACATCGGGTCAAGTACCCGTGAAAGGGAAGGTTGTTAGCAGGTGAAGAGGAATATATGGTCACCATCCAATGTCCGCTATCTTGAGATGGAAGGCGAATTCTTCGAGACTTCCGCAAGCTTTTGAAACAATACCCGAGTCATGCCTGTTGACTTCACACCCCGGTTACACAAGTTCCGCCTAGATGGCTCACCGAAGATGCTCAAGTCTTGAAGAAGGCAGTACTATTTGGGGTCACCCTAATCTTCCTTTCAAATTTGACAAGACCGGTTTAGGCTTCACCATCAAGGGTCAAGATGATACGCGAACGTGCCGCCAACTTCCTTTCCGCATTAGCAGTGGAATCCATGCTATAGAAGACAACGACAACGACTTCAACACAAGAAGTGGATCTTCCTAACTCTGATCATGGGCTCAAGAATTGAAGATCAAGACGTTATACCAATCTCCTTTAGTCGAGTAATTACTATTGTTTTGTTTTGCTTTTCGTATTTCTTTATGTTTTGAACAATAAACTTTGAAAGCCTAGTGCCTTGCCCGGCATCATGGCTCGCTTCATGTAGGGTTATTATCCGTCGCTTATGTATTTTCATTCAATAAATCGTTGGACTTTGCATTCAATTGTTTGTTTTCTTTCTTTACTTTATCACCCTTCAAAAGCTATGTGTTTCTTACACACACCCACGTGATACAATGCAGAATCACTCCGAATCTCAATTAACAATGCTATGCTATTGCTAAATATGACTTCGATAATCCGATCTACAAGCCAAGACGAAAGTGAGGAAGATTGTGAAGTGCCAGGAGAACTTGCCGACGCTACAGAAGAAGAGCGAGTTATACAACCGCATCAAGAGCAAGTGAGGTTGTGAATCGGTACCGACGAAGATGTAAAAGAGATCAAGATAGGAGCGGTCTTGAGAACAAGGTTAAAGAAAGGTTGGTTCGATGCTACGAGACTATATTGAGGTTTTTCTTGGTCATACGAAGACATGCCGGTTTAGACATTGATATTGTGGTACATCGATTGCCGACAAAGAAGGTTTTCTCCCTGAAATGAAGGTCTGCCGATGCGTCCCGAGATGTCGAGAAAATCAAAGCCAAGTTATGAAGCGCTCAATGCGGGTTTTAGATGTTACTTATCCACAGGGTTGCTAATGTGGTGCCCGTGCCCAAGAAGGATGGTAAAGTACGAATGTGTGTGGATTACGAGATCCAACAAAGCAAGTCCGAAAGATGATTTCACCCTCATATTGATGTTTTGTTGACAACATCGTCAAAGATAAGGTTTTCTCCTTCATGGATGGTTTCTCCTACAATCGATCAAAATGGCTCTCAAGACATGGAGAAGACTACTTTGTATACATTGGGCACTTTCGCTACAAGGTTATGCTGCTCGGACTGAAGAATGCAGCGCCACTTATCATGCTATGGTGACATTGTTTCACGACATGATTCATTACGAGATAGAGGTCTACGCCGACGACATGATAGCTCGACTGCATCAAGAAGAACATCTTGATCATTTGCGTAAACTATTTGATGATTGAAGAAGTATAGATCGAGACTTAATCCTAACAAGTGCACCTTTGGAGTCGATCCGAAAACTCCGGGTTTGTTGTCGGAAAGGTATTGAAGTTGATCCCGCCAAGGTTAAAGATATTCAAGAGATGCCACCGCACCGAGAAAGAAGTCGAGGTTTTTGGGCCGATTGAACTACATTGCAAGATTCATTGCACATCTAATCGCTACTTGTGAGCCAATCTTCAAGTTACTTAAGAAAGATCAAGTAGTGGAATGGAACGACGATTGCCGATCGCTTTGACAAAAGCAAGGAGTACCCATGTAATCCTCCTATCCCGATGCCGCCACAAGGAAGACCTCTTATCATGTACTTAATAAAGGTTAGAGAACTCAACGGGTGTGTGTTGGGGCAACATGACGAGTCTGGTCGAAAAGAGCATGCAATATACTACCTTAGCAAAAGTTTACCGATGTGAAACAAGATACTCGCAGCCGAGAAAACTTGCAACGCTTTGGCTTGCTCTCGCCAGCTAAGACAGATATGTTGACTCACACTACCTTATTGATTTCCAAGATGGATCCGATAAAATACATCTTTGAGAAACCACTTCTCCTAAGAATAGCAAGATGGCAAATGATCTTGACCGAATATGACATCCAGACACTTCGTAAAGCGATCAAAGGAAGTGTAGTAGCCAATCATTTGGCATCAAGCCGTAGATGACTATCGCCTATGCATCAATTTCCAAACGAAGATGTTTTGCTAGTTACAGACAGAAGAACTGTGCCCGCATTTAAGGACCCGAACAAGGATCCCGATGGACTATGGTCTTTGATGAGCCTCAAACGCACTTGGCAATGGCATTGGCGCCATCATTACATCCCCTACAGCGACATACGCCTTTCACCGCCAGACTTTGTTTTAGTTGCACTAATAACATGTCCGAAACAAGCGTGTATTATGGGTATTAAAGTCGCTATTGACTTAAGAATCAAGTTCTTACAAATGTATGGAGACTCACTTTAGTGATCAATGATAAAGGCAGTGGATACGAACATCCAAATCTCATCCCGTGACGAGAGCATGTCCTAAAATTGATCCCCTACTTCAAGAGATTACTTTTGATCATATTCCACGAGAAGAGAATGGCCATGATGCATTGGCTACTATGTCATCTATGTTCAAGGTCGATGGGACAACGAGGCCCCAGATCATCATTGAAGAAGTTTGACGAACCAGCATATTGTTATGAGCTTGACGCAGAAAAGAAACCCTGGTACTATGACGTGAAGAGGTATCTTGAGACTCAGGAATATCCCGCAGGGGCATCTGTTAATGATAAGAAGTTCATGAGAAGATTTGCATCCAAATTCTTCCTCAAAGAACGACATCTTATACAAGCAACCACGACTTGTGCTTACTCTACTGTAGACCAGAAAAAAGAATGCGTATCATGGAAGAGTTACACGAATACGCATTTGGTATCCACTCCAGGGACACACCATGGTAAGAAGATTTTGAGAACGGGTTACTATTGGTCCACCATGGAAGCCGATTGTCACCGCTTATGCTCGATCTTGTCAATGCCGATTTATGCCGATAAAGTACACGTACTCCAGTACTCAATGTTCTAACTTCTCCGTGGCCTTTGCAATGTGGGGTATTGACATGATCAAGAAATTAAGCCCACACTTCCAATGGACATCGCTTCATCCTTGTGGCAATAGATTATTTCACCAAGTGGGTAGAAGCACCTCGTATGCATCTCACCAAGAATGTTGTGGCTCGATTCATCAAACATAATCTTATCCGTCGGTACGGCACTCCCGAAAGGATTATCACGTATAAAGGTTCCAATCTCAACAACAAGATGATCACCGAACTCGCACGCAGCTTCAAGATCAAGCATCACAACTCTTCTCCTTATCGGCCTAAGATGAATGGCGGAAGCCGCCAACAAGAACATTAAGAAACCATACGTAAGATGATGTTGACTTACAAAGATTGGCATGAGATGTTACCATTTTCTTCATGGTTATCGCACTACAAGACGGACATCAACAGGGCAACCTTTTCTCTCGTGATATGGTATGGAAGCCGCCTTACCCATCGAGGTTCGATACCTCAACCGTAGTCCTCCAGAGGCAAGAGTTAGCGAAGACGATCGGGTCCGACCCGACCAGATTAATTTGATTGATGAGAAACGATCACGTCCATCCGCCATGGATGATTTATCGAAGCGAATGATCGAGCATTTAACAAGAAGGTCAAGCACCGAGTCTACCAGGTCGGTGATCTAGTAGTCAAGCGCATCATTCTTCCACAAGGTGATCCTAGGGCAAATGGACTCCCACCCATGAGGGACCATTTGTAGTCAAACAAGATTTTCCTGGCGGAGCTATGATACTTAGCACCATGGACGGTGAAGACTTCCACACCGTGAACGCAGACATAGTCAAAAAATACTACGATAAAGAGATCCGCTAGGTCGACTTAACCTAGGCAAAAATAGGGTATCCGCATGAACCAAAAAGGTTCGGCAAAAATTAAGGATATATACAAAACATGTACACCCGGCAAGTCGAAACCTGAAAAGGCGGCTTGGGCAAAAAGGGTATCCCGTAGACTGCCGAAAGGCGGTCTAGGCAAAATTAGGGATTTAAGCGTATTTACTATGTCTCTTCCAGATCACCGCTCGGACTACTATCAAGATTCAAGATTCAAATGGCAAAGATCAATTCACTCACTTTCCAACGATAGCAAGGAGATGAGATGGTTGAAATATGAGTACTAGCATAGTTGGAACTTAACGAGATTGTTTCGCATAGCTTTTACCTTTCTTGTGTACAAAACTACTTGGCCATACGCCACATTTCAAATAAATGTTCTTCTCTTTACAATTTTCATCATTGTCGTTGTAATAAGTCCAACGCTTTGAATGATTATATGCATTTGACAATAAGAATCTGATCAAACATACGAAAAGTGGACATACCAAAAGTATTATTATGTGCTCTAGAATCGATGACGACGAAAGTCACCAGTGCATTTCCCCACAGAGCAGGATCTCCGCAGCAGTGTCGCTTACCACAAGACTTCCCCAGCAGAGCAAAAGGGAATCCACGAGCAGCAATTCCACTCGACCAAGCAATGTTACATCAGTCTCCAAGCGGTAACACCTCACCCCCAGTCAAGATGTTTATCCCCAGCGGGTATTTCTCAGTCCTTTCCCTTTTCCCCAGTGGCAGTACCCAGAACTTGGTCAGATAGTGCATCGGAGGAAATTACATCTTCATCCCCCAGCCAGAGGTTACGACGGGTTCCTGGCTCTTCCAGTCCGGTCTCCCAGCAACTATCAAATGCTTCGAGATTCGCACCAGAATCCCAGTAGAGCGCCTTAAATTTCCCTAGGGCTACATAACAAGATCCCCAACAGATCGCCTCCCAGACTCTCTTCAAC
Source organism: Vicia sativa (assembly GCA_021764765.1). Taxonomy (NCBI): domain Eukaryota; kingdom Viridiplantae; phylum Streptophyta; class Magnoliopsida; order Fabales; family Fabaceae; genus Vicia; species Vicia sativa. Next base: position 298,307,223 of record CM038792.1, on the reverse strand, counting down.
AGGGTCTATATATGAGATCTCCAACAACGAGCCTCTCAAATCTCTACCTTCCTCAACGATATCTAGACCCAAGACTTGGACAGATAGTGCATCGGAGGAATCCAGGATATCTTTCTTCTCTTCCAAAAGGGGTTCCTACCACTCAACCCCAGTAGTCGAAATCTTCAAACAGAACATCCGCATCTTCTTCAAGATGGATGTTTTGAAATACTACAACATCTATCATTCATACATTATTCATAAGTCACAATATATGCATATGTCATTTATACATTCATGCATCATACTTTTATAAAACTAACAATATTCTATCAAAGTTCTCTTGTTTTTCCAAAACAATACTACTTCCTCGACGCAAACAGTCCAAGATTAAGCCCCGAATCGACAGGAACTATCTGAAAGACCGCCCTTGGTTGTCCTCCTCCGATTGGTCCAAGATTAAGCCCGAATCGACGGGAAAACTATCCAAAGACTCTGGTTATCCTCTGATAACAGGCAATGGATCGACACCCGATGCACAACAGGGAAGATATCCACATTTTTGCCAACTACTACCCCTCCCTCAGAGTAATCAGCACGAAGATCTATTCTGATTCCTTCTTATTATCAACAAGAACCATAGAGTCAGCGTATTTCACCATTTTGGATGGCATCTTAAGCCCATCTCCGACTACTTGTCAACATTTTTCACTTTAGAATGCTGCATATATAAAAAAATCACAAACCAACAACTTCATTCAAAAAAGTGAACACAAAGTCTAACGTACGACTCCCTCCGGATGGCATCTTAAGCCCATCTCCCCTCCTTTCCAAGAACTTCTATTGGAGCTCGTGTACGGCTCACTTTCCAAGAATTTTCCTATATCAATAACTGGATTCTAACATACGACTCATTCTCCAGCCTTCTCCAAATGGCATCTAAAGCCCATTCCCCATCATCCATCCGAGTGCAATTGTGTATTGAGTGTTCAATCATCTTCTACCTGTGTCACGAAACAAAGTGTCAATCTAACCCTTCCAAGACAAGAAGATTGAAACAGGGCAGCTGTCATACCCCAAAATTTTCCTCCATCTACTCAAGAGATTTCATACATCCCTACTCAAGGATTCCTCAAGAGTTGATCGTGACAAACTCTCCTGAGACAATCAATCCCAAACTAGGGTTTGGTATCTCAAGTCAAGATGAACTTCCAGCATCTCCAATGGTCTTCATGCCTCCTCATATGTCGCAAAGGTCTCCATGTCAAGC